>JARQOD010000003.1:208070136-208107878 GCA_033576555.1 Oophaga sylvatica | reverse complement strand
TTCGGGAAATTTTTCCTCTTACATATTCCCTTTTTATCTTTGCCCCCTGAAAATAACAAAGTCACATACATTGTATACATACATGTAGGGTACCCCACTTTTAAACCCCTTATGACAGACCCAAATTTGCAGCTTAATGACCCTGCCAATTTTTAAAATTTCTAAACCCCGCCCCACTGTATGAGGTTATAACTCTGGAACCAAAAAACAAAACCCGCTGTTTCCCCTGAGTTTTTTTTTCGGGGGGACATATTGTATTTCCCGGGTTAGTGTTAAATTTTTTTTTAAAGCAGCAGAACGGAAGGAAAGGAGACAAAACTAGTCAAAACTAGGGGGTGGGCGGAGCCCAGACGAGATAGACACCTCAGATTAAAAAAAAGAGTGTTGCCCGGGCCCCCCAGCTGGGGCTCCTCCTACCACTCTCCAGTTTTAAATTTTTGAGGTCAAGAAGAAAAGTCTCTGCTGGAAGCAGCTCCTAAAGAAAAATTTTTTTTATTTTTTTCGGACAAGGGGTTTGGGATCACCTAATGGCTAAAAGGTCTCAGGGGTCTCAGCGCTGCGGGCCCCCCCCTCTCCCTTTGGGGGATTTTGTATTACCCTATATGGTGGTCCCTGCAGAACCCTGCCGGCCCCGGGGGGGGAGGATGGCTTCCCCGGCGGGGCCCAAACCGCGCCAGGGGGCACTGCGATCCCCCCCCCTGGGGGGGAAACAGGGCAAGCGCCAGAAACCCCTGGGGGTCCCCGTTGGGGCTTTTTGGCTGGTGAGTACTCCACATTTTAAAATGTGTTTTTAGGTTTTCCCGCGACTGCTGCGGCAGTCGCTGTTAGGGTAATTTTACACGTTTTTCGGGAATTGCCGCGGAAATTTCCGCGGCAATCCCGCACTTCTCCCGCAGGAAATACGCACGTTTTTTGTATGCTGATTCCCGCCAGAATAATAGCGTTTTGCAAGCGTAATTAGCTTGCAGAATGCTAGCGTTTTCCTAGCGATCTGTAGCATCGCTTGGAAAACTGATTGACAGGTTGGTCACACGAGTCAAACATAGTGTTTGACACGTGTGACCAACTTTTTACTATTGATGCTGCCTATGCCGCATCAATAGTAAAAAGATCTAATGTAAAAATAATAAAAAAAATAATAAATAATGATATTCTCACCTTCCGGCGGCCCCCGCAGCCTTCCCGCCTTCAGCGACGCTCCCGGCAACTCCGGTCCCAGGAGTGCTTTGCGACAAATCACACCGATGACGTGGCATCTCACGAGACCGCTATGCCATCTGGGTGATTCTCGCAAAGCACTCCTGGGACCGGGAGTTGCCGGGAGCATCGCTGAAGGCGGGAAGGCTGCGGGGGCCGCGGGAAGGCTGCGGGGGCCGCCGGAAGGTGAGAATATCATTATTTTTTATTTTTTACCAGGGATATGGTACCCAGGGCCTGGAGGAGAGTCTCCTCTCCTCCAGACCCTGGGTACCACCGCACATGAACCGCTTACATTCCGCAAAATTAATGAACATGTTGCTATTTTTTCCGCGAAGCGTTTTTTTTGCGGAAAAAAACGCAACATGTGGCCAAAACATGCGGAATCAATTAACATGTATAGGATGCTTAATGCTTGCGTTTTTATCGCGTTTTTACCGCGGAAAACCGCGAAAAAAACGCAATTATTCCTGATCGTGTGCACTTAGCCTTACAGTATACATGCGGTGACTGTGTGTTTTTTGTCCGCAGGTGGATGCCTGCAGGACATAGGAACGGGGGAGAGAGGAGCTGCGCGCCTTTTTTATTTGAATTTCGCGCTGCTCTGAGCGCGCGCTTTACGGCAGTCTCCTTTTCCGGCTTCTCTCATGAAGCACACGGAGGCACAGCGCGGCGGCCATTACTGACAGGCTGAAAGCTCCCTCGGACATTGTTCTCCTCCCCTCTCGGCAGCGCTGCACCGCGACCAGCTGGGTGAGTCGCTTCTCCCCGTCATAGGGCAGAAGCTTAACCCCTTCACCCCCACAGCGCGGGCGCCTTTCTGAGGCACAAATGGGTGGCAGACTGCGCTGCCTGCAGCTGTTATCTCAAAGCTCGCACACCTTTTCAATAAAGAGGTTGTGGGGAGTCTGCGACAGTAATACTGCCACTATACGTTCCTGCTAACGACGACGCATACTATGCGATCGTTTGTGTGACCATTTTTAATGTCGCTAGTAGCTGCCAATCTGGGCGATCTCACTAACAACGCATAGGCGGTTAGCGATCCCCTTAATGACTTTGGCGGTCATTGCGATTTACAAACAGCGCAATTTTTTTAGCGATCTTGTGAACGTTTTTTCTTGTTAAGTGTGGCATAGCTGTCCTATAGCTGCTGCCTTATAAGAGGCACTTGGGGCTCGCACACCCTTTTCATTATTAAGGTTGTGGGGAGTCTGCGACTTTAACCCCTACTTAGGCGGTTAACTCTTAATGGGGGACAGCTGGGGTAGCTCTCTCCTTAAGAGCTTTAACCCTTCAGCGTTTTGTTTTTTCTTTAAGAAACCACACTTTCTAGTTACTGACAGTGTTAACCTGCCATATACTGTGCATCCGTTCCCAGATCCGCTACAGGATCAGTCTCGCGTATCGGACGCGCAGACCTGGACGACGTCAAGCTCAGCGGTCCCTCGCTAGTTTCTATTGATGGCCTGTCTGATTTTCTATATTGAGTGTCAGCTAGATCCTCTCATGTCAGGAAGCGACACAAGCCGGTGCCTTCCTTCCCGTGTAACGAAAATGTCCGATTCGGACAAGGAGGATCGGCAGGGACACTCTGCCTCCCTTTTGGGCCGTAAAGAGGTTTTTATTGGAGGCGTTACAGTTACCGGAGGAGGTATCTGGACGTCCTGGTAAGTCGGCCCGGATGTTTTCAATCACGATCAAGCTTTACCATCACTGGATGAGCTTAATGGGGCAGTGGAGAAGGAGCGCCTGTGTCCAGAAAATTGAGACACCGTTTCCGTGTTCTACGGAGTTAATGATAATTGGATCCTCCTGAAGTGGATGTCCCTTTATCCCAGCTTAGCAAAATCCTCCTGTTAAGGGGTAGGCGAGTCTGCAGGACCCGCTGGACAAAAAACGTAGATGGCAGAAAAATCCATCTGCGAGGCCGCGGATCATGGATTCAGTATTAAGAATCCATGTGTGCTTGTAAAGTTTCCCTGTGCAGGTTGGACCGTCTACGGACGGCGTGGCAAGGTGGATCTCCTCTATCGAGGTAGATGGGTTTTTCCAGTTTTTGGAGGATACTGCATCACTGCTATCCAGGGCTCAATCCTCGATAGTCACAGTCAGAAGAGCACTGTGCCTTAGACAGTGGACGCAGTTTCCAAACAGTGGTTTGCTAGCTTGATAGGTGCACCTCACGGAGCTGATTGCCAAGGTAAAGGCAAAAGAAACAGCTTTACCGCAGCGCAGAGCTGTGACTTCTGCGTCTGGCAGGACTTGTGCCGGTAGTTGTCGGCGGTCCTTTCGGTCCAGGGGATGATCCAGTCAGCCCTCTGGGGTTCGGGTCATCCCTCTCTTTTTAAAAAGAAAAAAAAAAAAAGGGGGGAATTCTCAGAAATTCCGCATACCCTGGAAACAGAACTTCCGTTCAGACAAGCGGGAAGCTGGCAAAAAGCCCGCTAAGGCGGACTGACGCCTGGGTCTCACTCGAGCGCTCTCGAGTGGGGGGTCGTCTATTCCTATTCAAACCGACTTGGGCTTCCCACATGTCGGATGCCTGGGTGACACGGGTTGTGTTGGCAAGCTACTTCATAGAAGTCTCTTTCTCGACCCCAGACAGTTTTTTTGTCAACCTCGCGTTCCGTCAGAGCCCGAGCTTTTTGCCGCTCTGCTGTGGGAGGTAGATTCCCTTCTGCAGAAAGGATGTGGTGGTGCCGGTTCCGCCGGGGAAGAGGGTTTTATTCTAACCTCTTTGTGGTCCCCAAAAAAGAGGACAAATTTCGGCCCATTCTGATCTCAAAAGATTGAATCGGCATGTCCACGCCAGGAAATTCCGCATGGTTGGACCGTCTACGGACGGCGTGGCAAGGTGGATCTCCTCTATCGAGGTAGATGGGTTTTTCCAGTTTTTGGAGGATACTGCATCACTGCTATCCAGGGCGCAATCCTCGGCAGTCACAGTCAGAAGAGCACTGTGCCTTAGACAGTGGACGCAGTTTCCAAACAGTGGTTTGCTAGCTTGCAAGGTGGTCAGCTATTTGGACCTGACCTCACGGAGCTGATTGCCAAGGTAAAGGCAAAAGAAACAGCTTTACCGCAGCGCAGAGCTGTGACTTCTGCGTCTGGCAGGACTTGTGCCGGTAGTTGTCGGCGGTCCTTTCGGTCCAGGGGATGATCCAGTCAGCCCTCTGGGGTTCGGGTCGTCCCTCTCTTTTTTTAAAAAAAAAAAAGGGGAATTCTCAGAAATTCCGCATACCCTGGAAACAGAACTTCCGTTCAGACAAGCGGGAAGCTGGCAAAAAGCCCGCTAAGGCGGACTGACGCCTGGGTCTCACTCGAGCGCTCTCGAGTGGGGGGTCGTCTATTCCTATTCAAATCGACTTGGGCTTCCCGCATGTCGGACGCCTGGGTGACACGGGTTGTGTTGGCAGGCTACTTCATAGAAGTCTCTTTCTCGACCCCAGACAGTTTTTTTGTCAACCTCGCGTTCCGTCAGAGCCCGAGCATTTTGCCGCTCTGCTGTGGGAGGTAGATTCCCTTCTGCAGAAAGGTGTGGTGGTGCCGGTTCCGCCGGAGGGCCGGGGAAGAGGGTTTTATTCTAACCTCTTTGTGGTCCCCAAAAAAGAGGACAAATTTCGGCCCATTCTGATCTCAAAAGATTGAATCGGCATGTCCACGCCAGGAAATTCCGCATGGAGTCGCTTCGCTCCGTTTTGGCGGCCCTGTCGCAGAACGCTTTTTTGGTGTCAACGACATTCGCGACGCTTATTTGCACTTCCCAATCGGAAGGGCCCACCAATGCTTCCTT
Organism: Oophaga sylvatica; assembly: GCA_033576555.1. NCBI lineage: Eukaryota > Metazoa > Chordata > Amphibia > Anura > Dendrobatidae > Oophaga > Oophaga sylvatica. Next base: position 208,102,885 of record JARQOD010000003.1, on the reverse strand, counting down.
CGTTTTGCCATAAGTCAGGACCATTACCAGTTTGTGGCTCTGCCATTCGGGTTGGCCTCAGCGCCCAGAGTTTTACAAAAATTCTGGCGTTTCTCATGGCGATTCTTCGAAGGCAGGGTGTTACGATTCTTCCCTACCTGGACGACCTTCTGATTGTGGCGTCTTCGAAGGAGGAGGCGGTAACTGCTCGCAATCTATCCCTTCAGCTCCTGGAGGACTTCGGGTGGCTGGTCAATTGGGAGAAGTCGTCTCTGGAACGGTCGCAGTCAATCCTGTTTTTGAGGATGCAATTCGACACGGTGCGAGCAGTGGTGTCCCTGCCTCCAGACAAGCAAGCATGTCTCCTTCGACATGCACGGGTTATGAAGTCTTCGACAGCAATGTCCCTGCGAAGCTGTATGCGTCTTCTGGGGTTTATGGTGGCGTCCATGGAAGCACTTCCGTTTGCCCGGTTTCATTCCAGGGCCCTCCAAAGGTTCATTTTGAGCCATTGGGATCGATCGCAGGTTTCACTGGATTACAGTGTCATCATCCCCCACAGGGTACGAGAGTCTCTAGGATGGTGGATACGTCCGAAAGAGTTATCCCTGGGAAAGTCCTTCCTCCCTCCGAAGTGGTCGGTCATAACCACCGATGCCAGCCTGACAGGCTGGGGGGGTGTCTGGAACGATCTCTGGACTCAGGGAGTATGGTCGTCGGAAGAGTCTGTCTTGCCGATCAACATCCTCGAATTGAGGGTGATTTTCCTTTGCCTCCAACACTGGACGGTCCCTTTAAGCGGTCTGCCTGTCCGAGTGCAGACAGACAATGCGACGGCGGTCGCATATATCAATTACCAAGGCGGGACAAGGAGTTCCAGACTCATGGTGGAGGTACCTCGGATCCTGATATGGGCAGAGACCAGAGTTTCAGTCTTCTCTGCGATCCACATTCCAGGAGTTCAGAATATCACGGCGGACTTTTTAAGTCGCAAGAAGTTGGATCCCGGAGAATGGAGTCTTCATCCGAAAATTTTTGCACTACTGTGCTCCCGTTGGGGAACTCCTCAAGTGCATCTGATGGCATCCAGGTTCAATGCCAAGTTACCGACATTCATGTCCAGGTACAAGGATCCGAAGGCTGTAGCGGTGGATGCTCTAGTGGCTCCGTTGGACCGATTCACACTAATCTATGTGTTCCCGCCGATTTCTTTGCTACCTCTGGTACTCCGTCGGATCAGACTAGAGAGAATCTCGGCTATAGTGATAGCCCCAGATTGGCCAAGGAGAACGTGGTTCTCGACACTGGTGTCACTCCTGGCGGCACCGCCATTTCCACTTCCTCTTTGCCCGGACCTGTTAACCCAAGGGCCCGTTCGTCATCCGGACCTGATGTCTCTACGTTTGAAGGCGTGGCTCTTGAGACCGAAATATTGACTCGTCGAGGTTTTTCAGCCGAAGTCATTGCCACTTTGCGAGCGGCCAGAGGTCCGGCTACTACTAGAATTTACCACAAGACTTGGGAAGCCTTCTTTTCGTGGTGTTCGGGTTCTTTAAGGAACCCGAGGATTTTTTCCATTCCCAATTTGTTGGCCTTCCTGCAATTCGGGCTGGACAAGGGTTTGGCAGTGAGCACCCTGAGGGGTCAGGTTTCTGCTCTGTCCTTGCTGTTCCGAAAGGCTATCGCCTCGCGTAAGGACGTGCGTGTAAGGTTCTATGTATATATTCCTGAAACTCAGTTTGTTCGTCAGCCATTTTACTTTCTGTCTTGCTGCAGCTATCTTGCCCTCAGTCAAAATGGAGTTTCCAGCTTGCATGTTCCCGCCTGATTCTCTCCTTTGCTTCTTAAGCAGCCACAGCTGAGCAATCAGTGCTTCAGAATCTAGCCTGCAGTGAACCTGTGACTTGACTCCTGTAAGCCTTGGACCTTGTACTCCAGCTATTCCTACTGAGGAACTCTGAAGCACTTGTGGACTCTGAACCCTGCTCTTTGAAAGACCACGTTTGCATGGACTTACGGTAACAGAGAAGAAGATCCTGAATCTGTATTGGAGAGTGATTGCTGAGCTTGGATTACTCTGGCCTGCTGTGTCTCCTGTTTCTGTGTCTGCAAACTGTGTGACTATTTCTGCCAACTTGTATGAAGTAATACAGGACTTTTCTATATCAAACCTGTGACTCCTGTGTTTTCATCGCACCCAAGCACAAGACGCTATATGAACTGTACTACATACATTACAAGATTCTGAAGCCAAAACGTTAGTGTCTGCTGGGTCTGGAAGGCTGTGTCTGCTGTACTGTGGATATCAGACGTCCGGTTGTACTTTCTGTGATGACAGTGGTTGTGACTTCTCACAACCATTCCAGGTGAGCAATTCCCTTAAGTTTTTTCTTTTTGCAGTGTTACCACAGGTAAACACTATTGTTTTTTTTTTTTTTTTTTTCCTTTCTTTTCTCTTTTTTGTCTGCTGTAACTCTGGATATCAGATGTCTGGTTGAAACTTTCTGTGATGATAGTGGTTGTGACTTCTCACAACCATTCCAGGTGAGCAGTTCCCTTAATTTTTTTTTTCTCTCTGCAGTGTTGCCACAGGTGAACACTATTGTTTTTTTCTCTCCTCTTCTTCCAGTAATCCTGTCTTAAAAGATCTGGAAAATGGACGCCCGCATAAAGGAACTTTGCGGAGTGACTGATAATATCCTTGCAGATTTGCAGAATATAAAGACCCGTTTTACAAATCTACAGGACCTCAATAATCACAATTTGCAAGTGGTTGGACAGACTACCCAGGATTTGCGAGCCAGGATTGAGGTTCTAGAGGGGCGAGTCCAGGCTCCTGCCGTAGCCCCGAGTGCTGGGATTCCCAAGTTGCCCCCTTTTCGTTTTGGCGGTGAACGTGAGAAATTCAGGGGATTTATTAATCAATGCAATTTTTTTTTTTCTGCACATGCTTCACAATTTCCCACTGAACGATCTAAGGTGCTTACTATAATTATGTTGCTTACCAACAAGGCTTTAATGTGGGCAAACCCTCTGATTGAGACTGAGGATGATTGTTTGAATCACCTTGATGATTTTATTTCAGCCATGGGGCAGGTGTTTGATGACCCCAATCGAGGTGCAACAGCTGAAGCAGCCATGTTAGCTTTGCGCCAAGGTAAGCACTCGGTAGCTGAATATGCCTTGGATTTCAGGAGATGGGCCCTTGATACCACCTGGGACAGTTCCGCCAAAAAATCTATTTTTCGAAAGGGGTTATCTCCACTGATTAAGGATGAACTTGCTCGTGCTGACCCTCCCACTGCGTTAGGTGACTTTATTAACTACTGCATCCGTATTGATACTCGTCTGACTGAACGCAGGCAAGAGAGATGGTTCGAAAGCAATCGTACTAACCTTTTCCTACCTTCCTCTCCAGCTAAGGAACCTTTGAGTAGGATTACACGGGAACCTGAACCTGAACCCATGCAGGTAGACTCTTTACAACGACGGGTTAGTGATGCACGCAAGGAACATCGTTTTAAGGAGAATCTATGTTTCTATTGTGGTAAATCAGGGCACTTCATTATAAACTGCCCCAGCCGTTCTCGTAAGACTACTGCAGCACTCATTCATTGTGAGTGTTGCGAGAGGGGATCTGTCAGGTGCGAGCCTCAGGCTCCAGAGAGATCTGCAGCAACAGATCTTGATTTCTCGGACTTAAACTCCGTTACCTCTGAGGACGTTGACTGTGTAAACGCTGCCATTTTTCAAGTTTCCTCAGCGGTTGTCCCAGCTGAGTTGTAAGAAAAACAATTCTCATTGCTTTCTTTCCATCAAACTCTGGGTTGACTCAGCTTGGGTGTCTAGCTCTGCTATGATCGACTCAGGGGCAAGTGGAAATTTTATGGATGTCTCCTTTGCTCTGAAACAGGGAATACGTTCAGTGAAGAAGGCTACTCCAGTACAGATGGAAACTGTGGATGGCTCCCTGCTGACCTCTGGACCAGTGGATCAGGAAACAGAGCCTTTGAGGGTTCTTATGGGTAAAGATCATCAAGAGAAACTGTCCTTTATGCTTATCTCTTCTCCCCACTTTCCCATTATTCTAGGGCTACCATGGCTGCAGGCTCAGAATCCTACCATTAACTGGGAGACCAAGGAATTACACTTTCCAGAGAAACAGATGAGTCTAAAAGTTTCAGCTTGCTCTGTTCCTAAAGGAATCATGTCAGTCCCTGAACTACCAGCTGTATACCAGGACTATGTGGATTTATGTGACAAGAAGAACGCTGACCAGCTTCCTCCTCACCGTCCATATGATTGTCCAATTGAATTATTGCCTGGAGCAGAGATACCTTTTGGTAAGATCTACCCCTGGCGGGGCCCGAGCTAAAGGCTTTAAAGGATTACATAGATGAAAATCTAGCCAAGGGCTTCATACGCCCCTCTTCATCTCCTGCAGGTGCACCCATCTTCTTTGTAAAGAAGAAAGATGGATCTCTGAGACCATGCGTAGACTATAGGGAACTCAATAAGGTTACTATTAGAAACCGTTATCCATTGCCTTTAATCCCTGAGTTATTGGAGAGAGTGCGACATGCCAAAATTTTTTCTAAACTAGATCTTCGTGGGGCCTATAACTTAGTCCGTATTAGACCTGGGGATGAATGGAAGACTGCATTCAGGTCACGCTATGGACACTTTGAATATCTAGTTATGCCTTTTGGTCTGAGTACCGCCCCAGCCACTTTCCAACACTTGGTGAATGACATCTTCAGGGATCTCCTAGATACATTCGTGGTAATTTATTTGGATGATATTCTAATTTTTTCTAACTCCACAGAGGAACATCATGGACATGTGAGAATGGTCTTGGAACGTCTAAGACAAAATCATCTTTACATCAAACTTGAAAAGTGTGAATTCCATAGGACCGAAAATTCAATTTCTGGGGTATGTACTGTCTACACAAGGAATTAGTATGGATGGAAGCAAAACCCAAGCCATCAAGGATTGGCCAAGTCCTAGAAATGTGAAGGAGGTACAGCGCTTCATCGGGTTTGCCAACTTCTATAGACGTTTCATTAGAAATTTCTCTGAGGTAGTGTCACCTATCACTCAACTTACCCGGAAAGAGTCTAGGTTTTCCTGGACTCCCCAAGCCCAGGAAGCATTTTCCCGTCCAAAAGATAAATTTACCACTGCACCTATCCTAGTACATCCCAACCCCAAGCTTGCCTTCATAATAGAGGTGGATGCTTCAGACTGTGCCGTTGGAGCTATACTCTCTCAGAGAACAGGTGAGAAGAATGTCTTGCATCCCTGTGCCTTCTTTTCCCAGCAGTTGTCTTCGGCTGAGAGGAACTACGATGTGGGCAATAGAGAGTTGTTGGCCATTATTGCCGCCTTCAAAGAATGGAGACACCTTCTTCAGGGAGCTGCACAGCAAATAGTCGTCCTGACAGACCATCGTAACCTTGAGTTTATCAGGTCGGCTAAGTGCCTGACTCCTCGCCAGGCTCGCTGGAATCTTTTCTTAAACCAATTTAATTTTATCATCTCTTATAGACCAGGATCGCGCAATGGAAAGGCTGATGCACTCTCTAGGATTTACTCAGCAGAGACACGTCCAATTACTCCTCCTAAGACTATTCTTCCTGACTCTAGATTCCTAGGAGTAATTCATAATCAAGACCTACTTAAGGACATCAAGGAAGCATACCATGCGGATTCCTTTTTGGCACAACCCCCAAGGGACGTAAGTCTTGTCTTTAAGAATGGTGTGTGGATTCAGGGACAACGTCTGTATATTCCTGAAACAGTCAGATTAAGAGTATTGCAACTCATTCACGATTCCAAGATAGCCGGGCATAGAGGAATTCTAAAGACACAGGAATTTCTTTCTCGTTTCTTTTGGTGGCCCACTTGCAGGAAGGATGTTTTGAATTATGTCACTTCATGTGAGGTCTGTGCAAGATGCAAAACACCTCGCTCCTCACCAACTGGTCTGTTACAGCCTCTTCCCACCCCGTCCCGCCCGTGGGGATCCATTTCTATGGACTTCATTGTGGAGTTACCAACCTCTCAGGGGAAGAACACCATTCTAGTGGTGGTTGACCGTCTAACAAAGGCAGCTCATTTTATCCCTTGTGTCGGCTTACCCACTGCAAAACAGACATCAGATTTGATGATTAAAGATGTGTTTCGCTTACATGGAGTACCGGATGAGGTTATTTCGGATCGAGGGGTGCAATTCACTTCTAGGTTTTGGCAAAATTTCTGTGCAGCATTGGACATTAAAGTAAACCTTTCTTCTGCTTTTCATCCCCAGACTAATGGACAGACCGAACGAACCAATCAAACCCTGGAGCAGTATCTCCGCTGCTTTATCTGCCACCTACAGGATGATTGGGTGGATCTACTTCCATTAGCTGAGTTCTCGTATAACAACTCTCAGAGTGCCTCCACTAAACAGTCTCCTTTTTACTCTAATCTAGGTTATCATCCTAACATTCTACCACGATTTCCCATAGAAACGCCTTTACCAGCAGTGGCTGAAAGAATCACGTCTTTACAGAAGAATATGGATCTTCTAAAGGAAAATCTGGAATCGGCTCAAGAAAGGTACAAGAAAGCAGCAGATAAATTTCGTAAACCTGCACCAGCTTTCAAGGTAGGAGACTTAGTCTGGCTGTCAACCAGAAATCTTAAGTTAAGGATTCCATCGTCTAAGTTGGGACATAAGTACATTGGACCCTATAAAATCAGTAAAATTATAAGTGCCGTTGCTTGTCGTCTTCAACTGCCCAGAACTATGAGAATCCACCCTGTCTTTCATGTATCCCTACTAAAGGCTGCGACACCCAATACGTTTCCTGGACGTTCCTCTCCTTGCCCTGACCCAGTGCTAGTCGATGGTCAGGAAGAATTTGTGGTGGAAAGGATTTTAGATTCCAGGTTGTATAGAAATCAGTTACAATATCTGATTAAATGGCAGGGCTACCCAGTGGAGGACAACTCATGGGAACCGGTCAATAACGTTAATGCTCCTCGCTTGCTCCGTCAGTTTCATCAGAGGTACCCACACAAGCCTGGTCTGAGGTCATCCGGAGGTTGTCCTTAAGGGGGGAGTAATGTAAGGTTCTATGTATATATTCCTGAAACTCAGTTTGTTCGTCAGCCATTTTACTTTCTGTCTTGCTGCAGCTATCTTGCCCTCAGTCAAAATGGAGTTTCCAGCTTGCATGTTCCCGCCCTGATTCTCTCCTTTGCTTCTTAAGCAGCCACAGCTGAGCAATCAGTGCTTCAGAATCTAGCCTGCAGTGAACCTGTGACTTGACTCCTGTAAGCCTTGGACCTTGTACTCCAGCTATTCCTACTGAGGAACTCTGAAGCACTTGTGGACTCTGAACCCTGCTCTTTGAAAGACCCACGTTTGCATGGACTTACGGTAACAGAGAAAAAGATCCTGAATCTGTATTGGAGAGTGATTGCTGAGCTTGGATTACTCTGGCCTGCTGTGTCTCCTGTTTCTGTGTCTGCAAACTGTGTGACTATTTCTGCCAACTTGTATGAAGTAATACAGGACTTTTCTATATCAAACCTGTGACTCCTGTGTTTTCATCGCACCCAAGCACAAGACGCTATATGAACTGTACTACATACATTACAGTGCGTTCCTGTTTTCGCGGAGTAACCCGCCAGTTTCCACCGCGGAAGGCGTCTGTGTCTCCTTGGCGTTTCAACCTTGTTTTGGAGGTTCTTCAACATGGGCCTTTTGAGCCTATGGACTCTGTTAGTCTTTCTTTGCTCTCTTGGAAGGTTGCTTTCCTAGTGGCGGTCACCTCTTTGAGAAGGGTTTCTGAGTTGGCGGCTCTTTCTTGCTCGCCTCCCTTCCTGGAGTTTTCACCCGGATCGTGTAGTGCTACGCACACGGAGCGACTTCCTACCTAAGGTGGTGTCGCAATTTCATGTTATCCAGGATATTGTGTTGCCCTCTCTTTGTCCGAGGCCAAGGAATGCGAAGGAACGGGCCTTGCACGCATTGGATTTGGTGCGGGCTTTGAAGTTCTATTTGACTGTTACTCAAGGTTTTCGGAAGTCAAACTCTCTGTTTGTGATTCCAGCAGGTCGTTGACATGGTAAACGAGCTTCCAAGGACTCTTTAGCTCGTTGGATTCTGTCGGCCTTTTTGGAGGCTTACCGACTTAAAAGCGAACCTTGCCCGATTAAGATTCAGGCTCACTCCACGAGGGCTGTGGCTTCCTCGTGGGCCTTTCATCAAGGGACCTCGGCAGCTCAGCTCTGCTGAGCGGCGACCTGGCGTTCTGTCCACACGTTTATAAAGTTTTATAAGGTGGACGTCAGTGCTTTCGCTGATGCGGCCTTAGGACGTAGGGTCCTGCAGGCGGCCGTAGTTTAAAGTTCTAGTTAACTTGTATTTGGCGCCTGTTGCGCATTTATCTAGGTTGTTGGGATTCTGCCTCTTTTGTTTTTTTTCCCACCCTAGTTTTTGGACTGCTTTGGGACGTCCCACTAGTTATGACTAGTGTGTCTCCTTTCCTTCCGTTCTGCTGCTGAAAGACGGATTTTGGTAAGAACTTACCTGTAAAATCCTTTTCAGCGAAGGAAGGAAAGGAGACACCGCTCCCTCCCATGGCAGAAGTGTGTTGATGTGTTTTCAGATGCGGCGTGACCCTCTTCTGATAGCGATTATCTGGGCTGAGGTCGACGCGCTAAGGCTCTGTTCCAGCATTGCCAGCTCATCGCAGTGGTCAGGTCCAGTGAGTAATACCTGGAACTGTGTGGTTTTTGCCTACATGCATGCATAACCTGTATTCTTGTGTTTTTTCCTCTGAAGTCCTTCAGAAGGGGTTATGTTGCTCCACTGGTGATATTGCTCTTCCTTAAGCTTGTGTACAACTGGAGAGCTGAGTAGGAGGAGCCCGAGCTGGAGGGGCCGGTCAACACTCTTTTTAATCTGAGGTGTCTAACTCGTCTGGGCTCCGCCTACCCACTAGTTATGACTAGTGTGTCTCCTTTCCTTCCTTCGCTGAAAAGGATTTTACAGGTAAGTTCTTACCAAAATCCGTCTTTTACATGACTTGCGTTTATGAAAAAAACAGAAATAAGACGAAAATTTAGAAAATTTAGCAATTTTCAAACTTGAAATTTTTGTGCCCTTAAATCAGAGAGATATGTCACACAAAATAGTTAATAAATAACATTTCCCACATGTCTACTTTACATCAGCACAATTTTGGAAACAATTATTTTTTTGTTAGGAAGTTATAAGGGTTAAAAGTTGACAAGCGATTTCTCATTTTTACATCATTTTTTTTTAGGGACCACATCACATTTGAAGTCACTTTGAGGGGTCTATATGATAGAAAATACCAGAAGTGACACCATTCTAAAAACTGCACCCCTCAAGGTGCTCAAAACCACATTCAAGAAGTTTATTAACCTTTTACGTGCTTCACAGGAACTGAAGCAATGTGGAAGGAAAAAATTAACATTTAACTTTTTTTGCAAAAAATTTACTTCAGAACCAATTTCTTTTATTTTCACAAGTGTTAAAAGAGAAAATGAACCACAAAATTTGTTGTGCAATTTCTCCTGAATACGCCGATACCCCATATGTGAGGGTAAACCACTTTTTGGGCGCACGGCAGAGGTCGCAAGGGAAAGAGCGCCTTTTGACTTTTTCAACGCAGAATTGGCTGGACGCCATGTCGCGTTTGGAGAGCACCTGATGTGCATAAACAGTCGAAACCCCCAAGTGACGTCATTTTGGAAAATAGACCCCTTAAAAAAAATTATCAAGATGTGTGGTGAGCACTTTGAACCTCCAAGTGCTTCACAGAAGTTTATAACGTAGAGCCGTGAAAATAGAAAATCATTTTTTTCCTCAAAAATGATTTTTTAGCCCGTTATTTTTTATTTTCCCAAGGGTAACAGGAGAAATTGGACCACAAAAGTTGTGCTGATACCCCATATGTGGAGGGGAACCACTGTTTGGGCGCATGGGAGAGTTTGGAAGGGAAGAAGCGCCATTTTGCAATGCAGACTTTGATGGAATGTTCTGCGGGCGTCATGTTGTGTTTGCAGAGCCCTTGATGTGCCTAAACAGTAGAAACCCCCCGCAAGTGACACCATTTTGGAAACTAGACCCCCCAAGGAGCATATCTAGATGTGTGGTGAGCACTTTGAACCTCCAAGTGCTTCACAGAAGTTTATAAACGTAGAGCAGTGAAAAAAAAAATCATTTTTTTCCTCAAAAATGATTTTTTAGCCAGCTATTTTTTATTTTCAAAAGGGTAACAGGAGAAATTAGAACCCCAAAATTGGTGTGCAATTTGTCCTGAGTACGCTGATGCCCCCATATGTTGGGGTAAACCACTGTTTGGGCGCAGGGCTCGGAAGGGAGGGAGCACCATTTGACTTTTTAAATGCCATGTCATGTTTGGAGACCCCCTGATGTGCCTAAATAGTGGAAACCCCTCAATTCTTGCTCCAACCCTAACCCCAATACACCCCTAATCCCAACCCTAACCCTAATTCCAACCCTAATTGTAACCCTAACCCTAATTGTAACCCTAACCCTACTGGAAAAATACAAATAAATATATTTTCTTTATTTTATTATATGTCCCTAACAAAGGGGGAGTTTATTACCATTTTTTTTATTTTGATCACTGTGATAGTGTTTATCACAGTGATCAAAATGTACCTGCACTGAATGAATGAATCTGCCGACAGGCAGATTCAGTGGGCGCACTGCTCATGCGCCCGCCATTTTCTTTGCAGGAAGAAGACGCCGGGAGCTATGAGAGGACGGGGGGGAACACAGGGGAGGGACAGATCGGGGGACCCTATTTGTCTCCACTCTGAAGTGCCATCACATCAGAGGAGAGAGAAATTAAATGCAGAATCGCGGCTTTTTTTTTTTTTTGTGGTCACCGTTATATGGTTAATCATAGCGATCTTAAAAGCAGGGTCGGTAAAAATCAACCCGAATCATGTTCTCTGGGGTCTCTGCTACCCCCCTACTCTGGGGGGCGCTATATACTTTCTCCACAGTGACGTGAATTCACGTGTATCGACGGTCGTTAAGGGGTTAATATACTATTAGCCATGCACCATTAAAAATCTTAAGTGATCAGCAGCACTGTGCCCCCTATTAACAATAATCTCTGCTACCCAATAAAGATAGATTATTCACTCTGTGAGTATCCCCAGTTAACTGTAAGGCTATGTGCACATGGAATATATGCAAGGTTTTACAGTACAGGAGAAGTGAAAGATCCCTGAAGTCTCATGCACACACTGCTTATGTTTTCCGTTCAGATTTGCAGCAGATTAAAATCTGCATAATGTCATTTCTTGCAGCATATTTCACCCGTGCTAATGGGGAAAATACTAAACGAAAGCATGGCAAAAATGTGGAAAAAAATACATGTATTCTACGCAACTTTTTTCCTGCCAACTCATTAGGATATGCAGCAGAATTTTTTCCTGCAAATCCTAAACGTGTGCACATATACTTAGTCCCTGTCCAATGTCCACATCATTCATTATAAGTCATTGATAGCATCAAAATGAATTTTTGGGTGGGAGAAGACACCATCAGGTACTGAACATCCTCCGCCACCTCCCAATTCATAACAAGTCCCTGACAGCGTCTTCTCCCACCTTTCAGTTCATTATAAAAGGTCCTATGCACCTTACCCCCTCTGCCTCCTCTCCCAGTCCCCAATAAATTTTAAGTCCCCTATAGCATTACAATGAATTGTGAGATGGAGGAGGACGCTATCAGGGGCTTAGCATCCTCCTCCACCACCCAATTCATTTTAAATTCATATCTAACGGCTTCCTTCACCTCTCACTGTTTGTAAGTCCATTAAAAGTCCCCATTTCTCCCATCCCAATCCCCCACATCCCTCATTTTCCTCCTCCCTCCCACCTCCATCATTGCCCGCTCCACCACCCTCATCATTGCCCTCTCCACCACCTCCATCATTGTCTTCACCATCACTACTCCAATCATTGTTCTCCTCCACCACACCCATCATTGCCTCCCCCACCACACCCAACACTGCTCTCCACCACCTCACCCATCATTGCCTTTTCCAACACCTCCATCATTGATCTACCCCACCACCTCCATCATTGCTCTACCCCACCACCTCCATCATTACCCTCTCCACCATCTCCATCATTATTTTCCACCCCATCATTGTCCTCTCCATCATTGCCTTCTCCACCATCCTCATCATTGTACTCTGCATAATCTCCTACATTGTCTCCTTCCCCAGCACCCACATCTTTGTCATTTCCACCACCTCCATCATTGTTTTCTACCCCAACACACCTCTCATTGCCCTCTCCACCACCTACACACCCACACCACTCTCCGCACGTTCCCAAGCAGCCGCAGCATCTTCGTTGCCTACAGCTTTCCCTCTGACACAGATGCACACTGAATGTAGACGTCATCCAGCCGCGCTGCTGTGTCAGACAGGAAGCATGGCCAGGAAGCAGGACTGATCCCTGTAGCTCTACTCCACTGCCATTTTATTCTGTAGGCTGCGGAGCTGCAGGGATCGCTTCCTGCCCACCGCACATGAGGGCAATCTGGCCAGGGGCCCTGAGTGTTAGCCGCCGTGCAGGGGCCCTCCTCCACCTCTGGTGTGTCCGCCCCTGATCAGGAGAGATCTGACTTCGGGGATCCCATCTGTATAGTAAAAGGGCACTTTGACGGTGCCTAGTACACATCAGTCCTATAAAGTGAATGAAGCTGGATTGCTGCACCAGACACAGCCTCACATAAAGGCTGCAGAGACCTGGGGGGGCCCATACTGAGTGATGGTCATCTGCTGCTAAACTTCTAAAGAATACAGTATTGGTTGAACTTTGGCAATTTTCCTGACATCATCAAAATCTACATAAAACAACAGAATGGTAAATTCATATTTTATTTTATTTCATTAAGGAGTGGTGGAGAAAAAGAAGAAAATATTGAAAGTAAACAAGAACCTCAGCAACAGGTAAGAAACTAGCCCATGTCGTTTTTTTCCATTTTGGTAAGGAGAAACTATTTGGAAGAGACTCACAAACTCTAATCTTGTTTCTTTGGTCAGACTGAAATAAAACAACTTGTTAAATATATGTAAACCGTTCTTTGCTTTTTAATGAATAGGTAGAAAAAAAGCCCAGTACAAACAATGTGGAGCAGATAGATGAAGAGAGTAATCCAGGTGAGCATACAACACGTGATAATAGCATTTACATAATGTCAAAATAGTCATGTCATTGAATGCCAGCGAGAGAGATTATATCTGAAGCTGGCCAAACGTGTTCATCACCGAATACACGATTGGCAATAGCTACTCCATCAGTCTCCCTAATGCATATGTATACCATGGGGAGAGCGGAGTAAGCATCAAACGTTTATATAGTTCACATTTCCCACTGTTTTATCAATACACCTAGAAACAATGAGCACATGCAACTATGCAACTTTCATTTTTCTTCTCCTTTTGCACATAAATATCTTGCACATATACATTTCTTATATGTTTGTAATCATATAACAACACAAAAGCAGCACTCAGTCGCCCTTGGAATAAGAAAAGCCGCGATGTGACATCTTTGACCAAGCTGAAAACAATAGAATCTAGCATTGAAATACAACAACCATGATCCTTCTTATTCCCCTCATCATTTTCTATAGGGGCCACTTTAGCTTGCAAATCTCTTTCCTACATTACATGACATGACAATATGAAATGTCCAGCCATGCTGCTGCTAATATTTTCCATGTTCTCTGAAGCCCAGGATAGCCCTGAATCAGACAGATTGTTATGGCCTGTTGCATCTGCACTGACAGCAAGACTTCGTAGACTCATTACTGTATATCAGCGGTGCAATCGCAAGGAGTTGGCACGGCCAGAGATTTTAGTTCCCACAAGTCACAGCTATTGGCTTCAAGAAGAAATGGTCCGAAGAGCAGAGATGGATCCAATTATGAAAGAAATGCAGAAGAGGTATTAATTTATGTGTATTTGTTTTTTATTATGTTTTTAAGTTTCATTCTTTATGAATTAACAATACTTAAGCACATTTTGATAGAACTCCGGTGTGCCTTTCCTCTGCTATTCCTCCTGGAAATATATGAATACATTGAGAACTAGATGTTATCCTTCATTTTTTGTTGGTGGGCATTGTCCCTACATAATCTGGCACTGCATAATTGCTGCAGGCCATATCAGACTGTATTAGCAAACACTCTATTAGGGCTCATACTCACTTTCTGGGAAAAAAACGGTCAGTTTTCAGGATGGTCCGATTATGTGCAATTGTCATGCGATTTGCATGCCATTTTTTTATAGCACCATCTGTTGCATTAGCGATTATCATGCCAAAATCGCATCAAATCGCAGCATGTTGCGATTTTTTTCTCACACCGATTTCGGCTGAGAAAAAAATCGCAAATGAGATGTCACCTATTGAATAACATTGGTCCGATTTTAATCTGATTTTTTATCGGCTGAAAATCATCCGTTTTCGGCTCAAGTGAGTATGAGCCCTTAAAGTGGAATTTCAGACCCAGTTGTCGTTTTTTTATATGCATTTTCCAGGAGGAGCATCCATAATTTGTCTTAATTAGGCTATGTGCACACATTGCGGATTGTCAGCGTTTTTGCTGCTTTCTTTTTTTCCGGCAAAAACGCTTACACAACGCAACCCATTATGTTCTATGGGATTCCGCAATGCTGTGCTAATGCTGCGTATTTTTCCGCGGCGGAATCGCATCACGGAAAAATCCGCAGCATGCTCATTCTTTTTGCGGAATCACGGCGATTTCGGTGCCATAAGAATGCATTGAACCGCTTACTTTCCGCATGTGGCTATGCCCACCATGCATGAAGTGAGCAGTTCATGTGCGGATGGTACCCAGGGTCTGGAGGAGAGGAGACTCTCCTCCAGGCCCTGGGTCCCCTATTCCTGATAAAACAATAATTAAAATTAAAAATCGTGATATTCTCACCTTCCGGCGGCCCCCGCAGCTTTCCCGCTCCTCAGCGTTGCTCCCAGCAACTCCCGTTCCCAGGGATGCTTTGCGACGATGACCCCAGATGACGTAGCGGTCTCACGTGATTCTACGTCATCTAGGGTCATTGTCGCAATGCATCACTGGGAACGGGAGTTGCCGGGAGCATCGCGAGGGCCAGGAAGGCTGCAGGGGCCGCCGGAAGGTGAGAATATCATGACTTTTTTATTTTTTTTTTCATTATTTTTAACATTATATCTTTTTACTATTGATGCGGCACAGGCGGCATCAATAGTAAAAAGTTGCTCACACTTGTCAAACATTATGTTTGATTAGTGTGACCAACCTGTCAATCAGTTTTCCAAGCGATGCTACAGATCGCTTGGAAAATGCTAGCATTCTGCAAGCTAATTACGCTTGCAAAACGCTAGTTTCTGGCGGGAATACGCATACCAATAAAATGCGTATTTCCCGCGGCAGGGAGTTGCGGGATTGCCACGGAAATTTCCGCGGCAATTCCAAACGTGTGCACATAGCCTTAAATCTGCCTGGGATTAGCAATACATGCTGTGTGTTCATTTCTTAGGTGGACCAGAAGAGAACAAGCTGACTTCTACAGAACGGTGTCCTCTTTTGGAGTAATATATGATGCAGACAAGAAGTGCTTTGATTGGACGCAGTTTAGATCATTGTCTCGCCTTGATAAGAAGACCGATGAGAGCCTAGAAAAATATTTCCATAGCTTTGTAGCCATGTGTAGAAATGTCTGCCGTCTCCCACTCAGAAAAGATGACGGTAAGGTCTACTCTTCTTGTTAGAACAGAATTTTTCTATTATATCTGTAGGATAGTTCCTAGATTTAGGAAAATGAAAGACAACCACTAGTGTCTTTTTTCTTTTCCTATTCAGGCTCAGCTGATCCCTCTCTCTTTTTGGACCCAATAACAGAAGAGCGTGCTGCAAGAACCTTGTATCGTATAGAACTTCTAAGAAAAGTCAGAGAGCAAGTGTTGAGGCATCCACAGCTTCCTGAGCGTCTGAAGCTTTGTAGGCCTAGTCTGTATCTTCCTGTGTGGTGGGAATGTGGCAAACATGATAGAGATCTTTTAATAGGTACGGCCAAACATGGACTCAGCCGTACAGATTACTATATCATGAATGATCCTCAACTTTCCTTCTTGGATGCATACAGAAATTATTCTCAGCACAAGAAAAATGTTGATGAGAACATGTGTTGTCATTACCAAATGGCTTCTAAAGTATTTGAAGCTTCTCCTTGTCACCTGGAAGGAACAAATGAGGCTGCAAAGACAGAGGCCGAAACTGAAATTAAGTCTGAAGCTGTGGATGAGCCAATTGAAAGTCGAATGTGCACCCCCCAGGATGTTTCCTGTGAAAATTTAATTTCTCAAGTTGGTGATATGATGTCCAACAGCCAAGATGAGTGTTCTCTACCAGACTCTCTCATGTGCATGATGTATGGTGAGAAGGCGTGTAGCAGCTCTCTTCTGCAAGCTGGCACCACTGAACAGACCTCGCTCGCTGCAAGCTTCATGGGCATGGAAAAGAGTGCGCCAACTGATTACACCCTAAGGAAGACCAAAGAAGGCAATTTAACACCAGAAGAAGAGCCGGTATCCAGAGACTGCTTCCTGGGGAGCAATGGCCAGGAATGTGATCCTTTAGAAGGACAAGATACATTAGGCAAACCATTTAACAGCAATCATAGTCATCTCAGTTTATCTGCAGGGGATGAAGAGCAACCACAGACTCCAATCATTGGAGAAAAAGACTCCGAGACTCTAAATGATAATCATTTTTGTACAAACCTTGATCAATCTGCAGAGCAATCCTTAGGTTTAGAATTTGAATTTCTGGACAAAACTTACGAGGAGCCTTCAGGTCTGAGCACTAGTCTTAATGAAGAAAAAAGCTGTGGTATCATTGGGGAAAGTCCTCAAAACTCAAATTGTAATCTTCCAGTGGAGGAAAAAGAGGAATGGGGGGCTGAACTCCAGGAAATTAAGGATGACCCAATTGTGAAATGGCAAAAAGAGTTAGATGACATGAAGGAACTTCCCTTAGAAGAATGTGGCGATGAGCACAAAATAAAAGATTTAGATGTCTTAAAGTCAGAGGAAAATTGTACAGCCCAACTCCTAGATAAAGACTCCTCAGAGTCTAAACACAAAACTGGAGAAATGCTTTCTGGCCTCTTAAAGCAAAATGCTGAGGATTTAAAAGACAAGGACTCCGAGGAAAAACCAATACACTGCTCTCTTTCTGATGGAAATGTGAAATTGGAGGTCTGTGACGTTAAGAAAGAGAATATCGAGGAGGACTGCGGTTGTAAGAGTGAGTGATTCACAGCACTTTTTTTTTTTTTTTTTTTCCATCTTATACTCTTAGTATAGTCTGACGTGTGCACTTTTTTGTCGCATGTGGAGTCAGATTCTCATTTACATATCCATGGGTCCATTAATGTGCAGTTCATTGCAATGAGTCCATTTTCTTCCTTCTATAATTTGTTAGTTTTAAATGGAGTGTTTAGCACATTTGCACTACTAAACCATTAACAACACTATAGTGAACTTTAGCCCCTTCCCAATCTAAGGCCTACTATTACAGCATACGTTCCTGAACTTGCATCTTTCCCTGCAGATAATGTTTATGTAAAACAGCCATCATCTGCCTCTAGCAGCAGCGAGTGGAGCTGATCTCTGCTCTCTGACATAAATGTCACTGTCAATCCATGATGCCTTGCTGTGGCATGGCAGCCAGTCGTCTGCTGATGGTCCCTTACCTGCCAGGAAAACAAGTCTGTGGCTGGCATTCATAGGAGACTGTGATTTTTACCATATACTACAATACTGTTGTATTGAATTATATAGTACATGTGATTTGACAATCGCAGGTTCAAGTCCCCTAAAAGTTTTTAAAAGTTTGAATCCCCCTTTCCCATTAAAAATAAATAAAACATACATCTTTGGTATTGCTGTGCCATAACAAGTAGAAAAATTGAACAACTCTACAAAATAAATGCAATAAAAAGCAATCAAGACATTTTACCTAACTCAAAATTGTTAAAAAAAAAAAAACATCATATTGTCACGCAAATTACTAGTCCATCGACCGAAAACAATGCGGGTCTTGGAAAATGGCGACTAAAGCAAGAAAAAAAACCTTATATGCAAGTTTGTATCGCTGTAATTATACTGACCTGGAGAATCATGCAGACAAGTTATTTTTTGCCATGCAATGAATACTGTGTTTAAAAAAAAAAAATGAAATTGTTTTTTCTCGAATGCTTCATTGGGGGACAAAGGAACCACGGGTTATAAGCTGACACTTAGAATACACCTTAGAAAAAGACAGCCTACATATAGCCAGTGCAAAAGCAGTAGGAAGAACAAAATGATAACCCCCTCCAAAAACGGGGGGGTGCTGGCAAATGTGTGCTTGTCATTGCCAAATCAAGAAGGTGTGCCTGCCTTTTCAACGTGTAAAGAGAGCCATTCAACCCCACCTACATATTAGACTAATGTCCACTGAATGTAACAATATGGACGGGTCCTAGTGACAGCCGTATGTGTATGGGAGCCCCAGACAATTTATTATCAGGAATAATATTGACCCTACATGTCCAATTTTGGACTGCCAGAGTAAACCTCTCACAGAGAACACAGGAGCGCATAGCGGAGCAAGCATTCTTGTGTATGGGAATGGCGCCCTTCCTTTGTCCTTTTTACTGTGTATGGTGTGCTTTACTCTAACTACATACAGCTGACAACACAGGATCCACCAGTTACTAAAGGTGGTGCCACAGCCGAACCTGCTCGCCCCTCCATGTACATCATTGCACAGGCCCATTAGACATTTCCGTACAAAAGATGGGTCGGGAGCTGACAATTGTGGCTATGTACATTTCCTGAAACAACAGGAAGTTGATGTCTAAAAAAAGACCAAGTGACCAGTGTATAAATTGTAAGTGTTCTGTTTATTTATAATACAAATTGTGATATGTGAAAAAAAACATTTCATGGAAAAACCTGATTTAAACAATAGGTCATTCTCTAAAGATAGTTTGCCTTTAAGAATATATTTTTATCTCCCAAAATTTTTATTTATCAGTAGTTTTTCTATGGAATAAAGTTTACCAACATGGTAAAATCTAAAAACATAAAAACAGGATATGTATAGTATCCAAATACTGAGTACGTGTACATAAATCAGAATTATTACATATAATAAATCGGGAACACCATCTTTGCTGCTTATTTTTAATTTATATTGAAATACACTGCTCAAAAAATAAAGGGAACACTCAAATAACACATCCTAGATCTGAATGAATGAAATATTCTCATTGAATACTTTGTTCTGTACGAAGTTGAATGTGCTGACAACAAAATCACACAAAAATCATCAATGGAAATCAAATTTATTAACCAATGGAGGCCTGGATTTGGAGTCACCCACAAAATTAAAATGGAATGTAATGTCCTTAAAACAAGTCAAAATGATGCTCAGTAGTGTGTGTGGCCTCCCTGTGCCTGTATGACCTCCCTGTGCCTGTATTATTATTTATATAGCGCCATTAATTCCATGGTGCTGTACATGAGAAGGGGTTACATACAAAGTTATAGATATCGTTTACAGTAAACAAATTTACAATGACAGACTGGTACAGAGAGGAGAGGACCCTGTCCTTGCGGACTTACATTCTACTGGATAATGGGGAAGAAACAGAAGGTCGGGGGTGCTGCAGCTCTGGTGGTGGTGGTGGTGAGGCGGCATCTCTGGTGGTGGTGGCGTGGCGGCATCTCTGGTGGTGGTGGCGAGGCGGCAGCTCTGGTGGTGGTGGCGAGGCGGCAGCTCTGGTGGTGGTGGTGGCGAGGTGGCAGCTCTGGTGATGGTGGCAAGGCGGCAGCTAGGGTGGTGGTGGCAAGGCGGCAGCTAGGGTGGTGGTGGCGAGACGGAAGCTCGTGTGGTGGCGAGGTGGCAGAATGGTTATTACAGGCTGTAAGCTTTCCTGAAGAGATGGGTTTTCAGGTTCCGTCTGAAGGATCCAAGGGTGGTGGATAATCGGACATGTTGAGGCGTGGAATTCCAGAGGATGGGGGATATTCGGGAGAAATCTTGGAGGCGGTTGTGTGAGGAACGAATAAGTGTGGAGGATAGTAGGAGGTCTTGGGAGGATCAAGATTATGTGAAGGAAGATATTGGGAGATTAGTGCAGAGATATAGGGAGGGGACAGGTGGTGGACGGCTTTGCAGGTCAGTGTTAGTAGTTTGAACTGGATTCGTTGGGGAATTGGGAGCCAGTGGAGGGATTTGCAGAGGGGAGAAGCAGGGGAGTAGCGAGGAGAGAGGTGGATTAGTCGGGCAGCAGAGATGAGGACAGACTGGAGTGGTGCAAGAGAGTTGACGGAGAGGCCACAGAGGAGAGTGTTGCAGTAATCAAGGCGGGAGATGATGAGGGCATGCACAAGAGTTTTAGTAGATTGAGGGCTGAGGAAGGGACGGATTCTGGAAATGTTTTTAAGTTGGAGGCGACAGGAGGTGGCAAGAGTTCGGACATGTGGTTTGAAGGACAGGGCAGAGTCGAGAGTTACTCCGAGGCAGCGGATTTCAGGTGCGAGAGAGAGCGTGATGCCATTTACCATAATAGATAGATCGGCTAGGAAAGATAAGTGAGATGGAGGAAAAATGATGAGTTCGGTTTTGTCTACATTGAGTTTTAGGAAACGAGAGGTGAAGAAGGAGGATATGGCTGATGGACACTCCGGGATTCTGAACAGCAGGGAGGTGACATCTGGGCCAGAGAGGTAGATCTGAGTGTCGTCTGAATACAGGTGGTACTGGAAGCCATGGGACTTTATGAGTCGTCTTAGGCCAAGGGTATGGATGGAAAAAAGTAGGGGCCCCAGGACAGAACCTTGAGGGACTCCAACAGAGAGAGGGCGGGATGAGGATGTAGTGTGAGAGAGGGAGACACTAAATGTGCGGTCGGAAAGGTATGACCTCCCTACAATGCCGGAGCATGCTCCTGATGAGGCGGCGGATGGTCTCCTTAGGGATCTGCTCCTAGACCTGTAATTGAAAAGGAACAACCACTTTAAAGCAGATGAGCTACAGTACTTCATGGTGCTGCAGCCCTATTTTAGTACTGTTTTATCACTGTCTTCAAGTAGCCTTGTTGAGAGTCAACTGAAAATGTAAATGCTGGTAGTAAATTCCCCTTTTCCAACATTGAAGGATGTGAAAAAATAATAATAATAATGCACTCTCTATCATTGTTGAATGCAAAGTGCTGGAAATATATCCATATTCCTCCCCTCCAACTCTCTGTACTGAGCACCACTTAGCCGGCATCTCCCAGTCGCAGTGCTTGCTACTAGGGGGTAGAATGGATTTGGGCATGGTCTTAACAGTCACCTGCACAATTACCCTGCAGTCATTTAGGTGTAAAAGATCATTCAACAAAAATAGGGTGATGTCAATTATGTCAGAATCACTTTTCAGTGCCTGCACAGTGGTGACACATTCAATTCTACCAGCATTATCAAAAAACTGTGCAACATTCAATCTCCAAGTTAAGGAGATTTTTCACTTTTTAAACTTTGATTCAAATAAATCAATCTTTTTTTAATCTTTGACACTTTTTGTACACCTTAAAAAAATGTAACCTCCCTTTCTATTTCTGCTCTGATGCTTTCCTTCCCCCCATCCATATCTACTGGCTAATGTGCTGATGACAACTGGACTCCGGGAGGTCACTGACTCATGCAGGTCACTGCAGCAGCAAGAATTGATTATTTCCTCAAAATTGAGGCGGAAGTATGAAGTCTAGACCAGCCTGGGACCCGTTAAATATTAGAAAAGGAGCTGTGTTGTGAATGTCACTTTTTTATTTTTTTTTAGCCATGTGATTAAAAAAAAGGAAAGAAATAAGACAACACCTTTTGTAAGTAGTGATCAGCGAATGTGCTTGAATAAGGTGTTAGCCGAGCATGCTCGTGTGCTGAGTATCAAAAAATATGTTCAAGTTCCCACGGCTGTTCGACAGCCGTAACACACGCAGGAATTACCTGTTTGTCAGGCAATCCCTGCATGCGTTACGGCTGTCGACATGAGACATGCAGGCACGGGGACTTGAACATATTTCAGCTGGAGATGAAGGAAGGGAGACACACTCATTACTAGTGGGGTAGGCGGAGCCCCAGATAGGATTGACACCTCAGATTAGAAAGCGTGTTGACCGGCCCCTCCAGCTCGGGCTCCTCCTACTCAGCTCTTCAGTCTAAAATTTGAGGTCTCAGAGGATGGTCGCTGCTGGAAGCAGCTCCTCAGAAGATTTTATTATTTTATTCGGACAAGAGACTTGGATCACCAGAGGTCTCAGGGGTCTCAGCGCTGCTGGACCCCAACCTCTCCCTTGGCGGATCTGTAATTACCCTGAGGGTGGTCCCTGCAGAACCCTGCCGGCCCGGGGGGATGAGGATAGCTTCCCTGGCGGGGACGCAAACCACGCACAGGGGTCACTGCGTTCCCCGCCCTGGGGGGAAGCATGGGCACGCGCCAGAAACCCCTGGGGGTCCCTGTGGCGCTCGGCTGGTGAGTACTCCACATTTTTATAAAGATGTGTGCGAGTGATTTAACGGTTGCTGCGGCAGCCGCTGTACATTATACATGCCGGTGACTCTGAGGAGAAGGGAGAGAGGAGTGCGCGCTTTTTTATTTTTGAATTTCCCGCTCTCTGAGCGCGCGCTTTATGGCAGTCTCCTTTTCTGGCTCCTGTACAGGGAGCACATCGGAGGCAGAGCGCAGCGGCCATTACATGAAAGGCTGAGGGGAATAGCTCACAAGCTCCCGGACATCGCTCCCCTCCCGGCAAGAGCCGTTACCAGCTGGGTGAGTCGCTTCTAGCCTGCGGGCAGAAGCTTAACCCCTTCACCCCCACAGCGCGGACGCCGTCTGGGGCACTTAGGAGTGACAGATTGCGCGGTCCTGCAGCTGTTATCGCATAAGGGGCTCGCACACTCTTTTCAATTAATAAAGAGGTTGTGGGGTGCCTGCGATATTATTATTATTATTGCCACTAACGTTTCCGCTAGCGATCCTGATAACGACGCATACTATGCGATCGTTTGTGTGATCTTTTTTAATGTCGCTAGCAGCTGCCAATCTGAGCGATCTCATTAACATCGCATAAGCGGTTAGCGATCCCGTTAATGACTTTGGTGCATTGCGATATACAAACAACGCAATTTTTTTGCGATTTTGTGGAACGTTTTTCCTGTATAGTGTGGCATAACTGTCCTGTAGCTGCGACCTTATAAGAGGCGCTTGAGGCTCGCACACCCTTTTCATTATCAAGGTTGTGGGGAGTCTGCTACTTTAACCCCTTCTTAGGCGGTTAACTCTTAATGGGGACAGCTGGGGTAGCTCTCTCTTTAAGAGCTTTAACCCTTCAGCGTTTGTTTTTTCTTTAAGAAACATACTGTTCTGGTTACTGACAGGTTTAACCTGCCGTATACTGTGCAAGGGCAGTCCATTTCCCAGATCCGCTACAGGATCAGTCTCGCGTATCTGACACGCAGACCTCGATTCAGCGGTCGGAGGTTCCAGTGACAAAATGGAGGTCCTCACTAGTTTCTATTGATGGCCTGTCTGATCTTCTAAGTTATTGAGTGTCAGCTAGTCTCCTTCAAGGAAGACGACACAAATCGGTTTCTTTCTCACGTAGCGAAGATGTCCGATTCGGACAAGGAGGATCGGCAGAGACACTCTGCCTCTCTCATGGGCCGTACTAATGGAGCCATGAGGGCGTTACAGTTACCGGAGGAGGTAACTAGACGTCCTGGTAAGTCGGCCAGGATGTTTCAGGAGTCGCATAGGTCGCGTCGGCTTTACAAACTGTATCCGTTTCTACGGAGTTGTTTGTTAATTGGACCCTTTCTCCTGAACTGAATGTTCCTTTATCCCAGCTTAGCAAATCTTCCTGGTAAAGGGAAGGCGAGTCTGAAGGAACCGCTGGACAGAAAAACGGAGATGGCAACAATATCCATCTGCGAAGCCGCGGGTCTTGGATTCAGTATTAAGGATCTATGTGTACTTGTAAAAGTTTTCCTGAGCCGGTTGAACCGTCTAAGGACGGCGTGGCAAGATGGATCCCTTCTATCGAGGTAGATGGGCTTTTCAAGTTGAAGGATACTGCGTCACTGCTATCCAGGGCGTAATCCTCGGCAGTCACAGTCAGAACTGTGGCTTAGACAGTGGAACGCGGTTTCCAAGCAGGGTTTGCTATCTTTAGCTTAGAAAGTGGTCAACTACTTGAATCTGACCTCACGGAGCTGATTGCCAAGGCAAAGGCAAAAGAAACAGCTTTACCGCAGCGCAGAGCTGTGACTTCTGCATCTGGCACGGTAATTGTCGGTGGTCTTTTCGGTTCAGGGGATGATCCGGCCAACCCTCTGGGGGTTTTGGTCATCTCTTTCTTTTTTTTTTTAAAAAAAAAAAAAAAAGGGGGAATTCTCAGAAATTCCGCATACCCTGGAAACAGAACTTCTGTTCACACAGAAGCTGGCAAAAAACCTGCTAAGGCGGACTGACGTCTGGGTCTCATTCGAGCGCTCTCGAGTGGGGGGTCGTTTACTCCAATTCAAACCGACTTGGGTTTCCCGTGTGTCGGACGCCTGGGTGACACAGGTTGTGTTGGCAGGCTACTACATAGAGTTTCTTTCTCGACCCCCGGACAGTTTTTTTGCTAATCTCGCATTCCGTCAGAGCCGAACTATTTTCCGCTCTACTGCGAGTGGTCGATTCTCTTCTGTAGAAGAGTGTGGTGATACCGGTTCCACAGAGGACCGGGAAAGAGGATTTTTTATTCCAACCTCTTGGTGGTCCCCAAAAAGGAGGACAAATTTCGCCCTATTCTGGAAGATTGAATCGGCTTGTCCACGCCCGAACATTCCGCATGGAGTCGCTTCGCTCCGTTGTGGCAGCCCTGTCGCAGAACGTCTTTTTGGTCAATCGACATTCGCGACGCTTATTTGCATGTTCCCGTCGGAAGGGCTCACCAGCGCTTCCTTCGTTTTGTCATAGGTTTCTGGCGCCTCTCATGGCAATTCTTCGAAGACAGGGACTTACGATCTTCCCTACTTGGACGACCTTTCGATTGTGCCGTCCTCAAAGGAGGAGGCATTGACGGCTCGCAATCTATTCCTTCAGCTCCTGGAGGACTTCGGGTGACTGGTCAATTGACAGGACCATTACCAGTTTGTGGCTCGGCCATTCAGCTTGGTCTTAACGGCCAGAGTTTTTACAACGAGAGAAGTCGTCTCTGGAACCGTCGCAGTCTATCCTATTTTTAGGAATACATTTCGACACGGTACGGGCAGTGGTGCCTCTACTTCCAGGCGAGCGGGCATGTTCCCCTCGACATGTACAGATATGAAGTCTTCGACAGTAATGTCTCTTCGGAAGTGTATGCGCCTTCTGGGTTTAATGGTAGCGTTCATGGAGACACTTCCGTTTGCCCAGTTTCATTCCAAAGGCTCATCCTGAGTCATTGGGATCGATCGCAAGCTTCTCTGGATTGCAGCGTCATCATCTCTCACAGGGTGCGAGAATCCCTAGGATGGTGGTTACGTCCAGGAGCGTTATCCCTGGGGAAATCTTTCCTCCCTCCGAGGTGGTCGGTCATAGCCACCGATACCAGCCTGACGGGCTGGGGGAGGTGCCTGGAACGATTTTTTGGATCCAGGGAGTATGGTTATCGGGAGAGTCTGTTCTACCGATCAACATCCTGGAATTGAGGGCAATTTTCCTTTTGCCTCCAACACTGGACGGTCCCTTTAAGCGGTTTATCAGTCCTAGTGCAGACAGACAACGCGTCGGCGGTTGCGTATATCAACCACCAAGGCGGGACAAGGAGTTCCAGGATCATGATGAGGTGTCTCGGTTTCTGCTATGGGCCGAGACCAAGGTTCCAGCCATCTCTGCGATTCACATTCCAGGAGTCCAGAATGCCACAGCGGACTTCCTCAGTCGCGAGAAGATGGATCCTGGAGAATGGAGTTTTCATCCGAAAGTTTTTACACTGCTGTGCTCCCGTTGGGGAACTCCCCAAGTGGTTTTGATGGCATCCAGGTTCAATGCCAAACTACCGACGTTCATGTCCAGGTACCCGAAGGTTGTGGCGGTGGTTGCTCTGGTGGCTCCGTGGGACCATTTCGAACTAGTCTATGTGTTCCGCCGATATCTTTACTTCCTCTGGTGCTGTGTCGGATCAGACTGGAGAGAATTCCGGCTATGTTGATAGCCCCGGATTGGCCAAGGAGGACGTGGTTCGCGACACTGGTGTCGTTTTTGGCGGCACCGCCATTCCCACTTCCTCCTCGCCCGGACCTGTTAACCAGGGGCCCGTTCGTCATCCGGACTTGAAGTCTCTGCGTTTGACGGCGTGGCTCTTGAGACCGAAATATTGACCCATAGAGGTTTCTCAGCTGCAGTCATTGCCACTCTGCGAGCTGTCAGAGGTCCGGCTACTACTAAGATTTATCACAAAACTTGGGAAGCCTTCTTTTCGTGGTGTTCGGGTTCCTCAAGGAATCCGAGGATTTTTTCCATTCCCAATCTGTTGGCTTTTCTACAGTACGGGTTGGACGAAGGTTTAGCAGTTAGCACTCTGAAAGGTCAGGTTTTTGCCCTGTCCTTGCTGTCTCGGAAGACTATCGCCTCGCGTAGGGACGTGCGTTCCTTTTTTTCAAAGGAGTAACCCGTCAGTTCACACCGCGGAAGGCACCTGGGTCTCCTTGGCGGCTCAACCTTGTCTTGGAGGCTCTTCAGCATGTGCCCTTTGAGCCTATGGGTTCTACTAAACCTTTCGTTAACTTTCTTGGAAGGTTGCATTCTTAGTGGCGGTAACCTCTTTAAGAAGGGTTTCTGAGTTGGCAGCTCTTTCTTGCTCGCCGCCTTTCCTGGATTTTTACCCGGATCGAGTAGTGCTTCGCACACGGGGCGACTTTGTCCCTAAGGTGGTGTCGTAATTTTATGTTAACCAGGATATTGTTTTGCCCTCGCTTTGCCCGGGCCCGAGGAATGCAAAGGAACGAGATTTGCACAAATTGGATTTAGTGCGGACCTTGAAGTTCTTTTTGTCTGTCATTTAAGGTTTTCGGAAATCAGATTCCCTGTTTGTGATTACAGCAGGTCGTAGGCGTGGTCAACGAGCTTCCAAGGACTCTATAGCTCGTTGGATTCGGTCGACCATTTTGGTCTTACCGACTTAAAGGCAAACCTTGCCCGATTAAGATTCGAGCTCACTCCACGAGGGCTGTGGCTTCATCGTGGGCCTTTCATCAAGGGGCCTCGGCAGCTCAGCTCTGCCGAGCGGCGACCTGGCGTTTCGTCTACACATTTACAAAGTTTTATAAGATGGACGTCAGTGCTTCCGCTGATGCGACCTTAAGACGTAGGGTCCTGCAGGCAGCGGTAATTTAAAGTTTTTAGTTAACTTGTATTTGGCGCCTGTGGCGCATTTATCTAGGTTGTTGGGTTTCTGCCTATTTTGGTTTTTTCCCACCCTAATTTTTGGACTGCTTTGGGACGTCCCACTAGTAATGAGTGTGTCTCCCTTCCTTCATCTGCAGCAGAAAGACGGATTTTGGTAAGAACTTACCTGTAAAATCCTTTTCAGCGAAGAAGGAAGGGAGACACACATCCCTCCCATGGCAGAAGTGTGTTGTTGTATTTACAGAAGCAGCGTGGCCCTTCTCTGATAGCAATTTTCTGGGCTGAGGTCGACGCGCTACGGCTCTGTTCCAGCATTGCCAGCTTATCGCAGTAGTCAGGTTCAGTGAGTAGTACCTGGGACTGTGTGGTTTTTCGTTGCAAATGCATGCATAACCTGTACTTTTGTATTTTTCTCTGAAGTCCTTCAGAAAGGGTTATGTTGCTTCGCTGGTGATATTGTTCTTCCTTAAGCTTTGGTACGACTGAAAACCTGAGTAGGAGGAGCCCGAGCTGGAGGGGCCGGTCAACACGCTTTCTAATCTGAGGTATTGATCCTATCTGGGGCTCCGCCTACCCCACTAGTAATGAGTGTGTCTCCCTTCCTTCTTCGCTGAAAAGGATTTTACAGGTAAGTTCTTACCAAAATCCGTCTTTTTCGAGCACTCCGAAGACACTCGCTTACACAAGCATGCTCTAATAACGCCTTATCTGAACATGTTCGCTCGTCACTACTTGTGTTGTCTATTTATTTCTTTTTTTAAAAAAAAAAAGCTAAAAGAGCTAAAAAAAAAAATTAGCTCTTATGAAAATCAAACTGGTCATCATCCATGAGAGATTTACTGTGCCCTTAGACAGCCATCTCTCTTGACTCCCACATACATGTGAACACTCGACTGTGTTTGTGTTCTGTGTGGGGGAGCGCAGTAGGCCGCAGCTAGGCACCTGTGCACGTTAAAACTTAAACTTCATGTCATTTAGGAGATGGGAAATTGAAGTAAAATTAAACACAATCCACTGTTACCATGTGTTGGCTTGACAAATATGTCATTGCATGCAGATTTATTTTTTTAAGCTTTTTTTTTTTTTGCTATGGTCTCTTGCTGAGGCTTTTCACTTACGTTGTATTGTCAGTGTGTGCAATCATTCTGCATGCAGTGTGTGTTTGTGCCTGTGCAGATTCAATACTGAGCACTTGGCCTGGGATTTTTCTCTTTTTTTTCCTCTCTCGTGTTCACCTGTCAGAAGATACCACACATTATGACAGAACATGGATATGGAAGTCTGAACCCACAGGTTAGAGAGTCAATTCTGCTAGGCTGAAGAAAAGTCTTGCTTATAAATTTTTTGCAAATTGCTATTTTATTAAGCTGTTTTTAGTCTTTTGCTTTTTGCTTTGTTATTTAATGTTTTGTCATTTTGATTTCTACATATTTACAATTGCATTCTTATTTGTTATACATTCTGGATAAAACCACAAACTCCTCTCTAAATATACTTAAGTTCACATGTCCAGTAATTATCAGTTAGAACGGATCCAGCAGCAATCCTTTGACAAAAAAGTTGTGCAGCCACAACTTTCTTTATTGCTTCATTGGAGGACACAGGTGACCATGGGTGTATGCTGCTGTCGCTAGGAGGCTGACACTAGGTAAAAAAAGAAAATAGCTCCTCCTCAGCAGTATACACCCAC
Organism: Oophaga sylvatica; assembly: GCA_033576555.1. Classification (NCBI taxonomy): domain Eukaryota; kingdom Metazoa; phylum Chordata; class Amphibia; order Anura; family Dendrobatidae; genus Oophaga; species Oophaga sylvatica. The sequence continues at coordinate 208,073,660 of JARQOD010000003.1, read as the reverse complement.
CTACAGGCTCAAAGTACCTCACTTTAAGCTGAGTGTCTGTAGGAGGCGGACCTGGATCTGTCCCCAGATCTGCATTTTCCTTTTCAGGTTCCCTGTTTGTGTTTCTATTAATCTTTTCCTTTTGTCTTTTGTTCTTCTTTCGTAGGGTAACAGGGTGTAATTTCTCACCCTGTTTTCCCGTACTTATGCGACCGAGAGATCAGTGTGGTGTCACCCACATCGCCCACTCTCATGCCCGCAAGGCAGGACCTAATCCCCTGTCACCTTTAGGGGTGCTTCAGGGTGATTCCCGGTGGCTGATCCTTGCCTTTTCCCCATTCCCACCCCTCTCCTCGGAGAGGGCTGGGAGAAAGACTGTGGTCACCAGCGGTGGCCTTCTCCCTTCTTGTAAGGGGTTGACGCCATTGTCTGCGCCATCTGGAGATGGTGCGGGAAGGAGGATTCCTGATTCCAGTGACCCTCATCCACCCGAGGGGTACTGATGTTATCCTCATCGCTGCAGAGGAACCGAGACTCACCGCACAGGTATGTTTCTCTCCCTCCGCAGCAGTAAGCGACATCCCCGGGAACACTGTTCCTTCATCACAACAGGACAGGGCGGCGTTAGAAGAAGGGAACAGCCGGCACAGCCGCAGCTATTTCCCCAAGGGTTCTTCAGGCCGTCTCTTCCCTACTACGCACAGGAGTAATCATACCCATTCCCTGAAACAAACTGTTTTCAGGGTTCTACTCCAATCTTTTCGTAGTCCTGAAGAAAGACGGATCACTCCGTCTGATCTTGGGCTTCAAGGGATTGAATAGTCACGTTTGGATCCGTCGTTTCAAGATGGAGTCCCTATGTTCGGTAATCGCCTCCATGGAACCAGGAGAATTTCTTTGCTCTGTAGACATTCATTGGACGATCTTCTGATCAAGGGGCCGTCACGCCGAGACTGTGACCAGAGTCTTCAGATCACCTTGGACACTCTGGTCCGTCTCGGCTGGATAGTCAACAGGGAGAAGTCCTCCCTGACCCCAGCACAGCACCTGGTCTTTCTGGGCATGAGGTTTGACACTGCCCAAGCCCCGGTCTTCCTTCCAAAGGAGGAGTTTCTTTCTCTGTACCAGGGGATCCACACTCTAAAGCGACCAGCTCCTCTCCCCCCCCCCCCCCCCCCATGGTCCTGCATGAGAGTTCTAGGGAAGATGATTGCCGCCATGGAAGCCGTGCCTTTTTCCCATTTCCATACCCATACTCTCCAGCTGGCCCTCTTGTCTGCTTGGGACAAGAGGACTGTCTCCCTGGACCGGCCTGTGCTTCTGCCTCTCAAGGTGAGGCAGTCACTGACCTGGTGGACGCTATCAGCATCAGTCCTGCGCAGAAACTCCTCCCTCCCTCTCTGGTGGCAGGTCATCACCACCGACGCCAGTCTCCTCTGTTGGGGAGCAGTCTTCATCACACGGCGCAGGGTCGCTGGAGCACCTAAGAAGCCGCTCTCCCCATCAGTGTTCTGGAAATCAGGGCAATTTTCCTTGCCCTTCCCCACTGGCAGACCCTCCTTGCAGGCCAGCCGGTCCGCATATAATCGGACAACGCCACTGCTGTGGCTTACATAAATCAAGGCGGGACTCGCAGCAAACAGGTGATGGCAGAGGTAGCAAAGATTCTGTGGTGGGCGGAGCGTCACGTTCCCGGGGTGGAAAATTGGGCAGCCGATTTTCTGAGCCGTCAGGGTCTCTCATTGGGCGAGTGGTCTCTCAATCCCGCCGATTTCCACCAGATATGCCAGAGATGGGGCACACCGGACGTCGACCTGATGGCATCTCGGATGAACAACAAGGTTCCTCAGTTTGTAGCCAAGTCCCGGGATCCGCTGGCCATCGGTTTCGATGCCCTAGTGATTCCGTGGTCCCAATTCCAGCTGCATAATCTTTTTCCACCTCTCCCCTTGATTCTGAGAGTCGTGAAAAATATAAAGGTGGAAGGAATTCCCGGAATCCAGGTACCTCCGGACTGGCCAAAAAGGGCCTAGTACGTGGAGCTGGTGAACATGGACGCTCCATGGAGGCTTCCAGACCGTCCAGATCTTCTCTCACAAGGCCCTCTCTTCCACCAGAGTTCACAGTCTCTGAGTTTAACGGCATGGCCGTTGAGGCTGCAGTCCTGCAGGACAAGGTAGTTCTCAGACCCGTTCCCTCCTTTTTACCCAAGGTGGTCTCTTCATTTCACATTAATAAAGACATGGTCCTTCCTTCTCTATGTCCCTCCCGGTCCATCCCATGGAGATGTCCCTCCACAAGTTGGATCTGGTCAGAGCTATCAGAGTCTACCTTTCAAAGACTGCATCCTTACGCCACTCTGATGCCCTATTTGTCATCTCTGAAGGTTGTCGTAAGGGCTCCCAGCTTCCATGTCCACTATTGCCCGTTGGATTCGTTCAGCAATATTGGAGGTATACTGCGTTCAGGACAAACATCCTCCTCCTGGGGTAAATGCTCACTCCACTCGAGCCATGGGTGCTTCCTAAGCAGTTGGTCACCAGGCCTCGGCTTAACAGATTTGGTCATCTCTGCACACCTTCGCAATGTTTTACAGGGTTCATGCCCATGCCTCGTCTGATGCAGACCTGGGATCGAAGGTGCTGCAGGCGGCGGTTATGCACCGGCTGACTTAAGTCTGATTTTCTTTGCATTCTTTCTGTTCCCACCCTTGGGACTGCTTTGGGACGTCCCGTGGTTACCTGTGTTCCCCAATGAAGCGATAAAGAGTGATTTTTGGTACTCACCGTAAAATCTCTTGGAGCCTTCGTTGGGGGACACAGCTCCCTCCCTGTTTGTATCTCTTTGTATTGGGCCTATGTAACTTTGTTTTTGGGTTGGTACATTTGTTGAGTTTTTGTTTGCTTCTCCTACTGCTTTAACATCCTACTGCTTTAACACTAACTGAGGTACTTTGTGCCTGTCGGTGGGTGTATACTGCTGAAGAGGAGCTATTTTTTATCCTTTTTTTTTTTTGCCTAGTGTCAGCCTCCTAGCGACAGCCGCACACACCCGTGGTTGCCTGTGTCCCCAATGAAGGCTACAAGAAAGAGATTTTACGGCGGAGTACCAAACATCCGTCTTTTTGTCCAGTTGAAAAAAACTGATTTCTAATAACATTTCTGATTTTTTAATAACATTGAAGCCCTTGGAAAATGGATCTGTTAATTAGCAATCAGTTTTTCTCCAATTTGAAAATGATCCGTTTTTTGCTTAGTGAAAGTGGAGATTTCATGTGAGATTTCAATTAATCATCTATTTGAAACTGATCCAGTAAGCAAAAAAGAATCCTTTTCAAAAAGGAGGAACACGGGTGGCTAATTAACGGATCCGTTTCCCATAGACTTCACTGTTAAAAAAAAACGGATCCCATTGAAATCAGGTTTTTTCAGGCAGACAAAAGTTGTTTCTGCACAACTTTTTGAAACTGATGATTACTGGACATGTGAATATAGCCTAACTTGCAATATTGTGTCTAATAAAAGAAAATTGAAGCTGTAAGTCAA
>JARQOD010000003.1:208000476-208070036 GCA_033576555.1 Oophaga sylvatica | reverse complement strand
CGTAAAATCTCTTGGAGCCTTCGTTGGGGGACACAGCTCCCTCCCTGTTTGTATCTCTTTGTATTGGGCCTATGTAACTTTGTTTTTGGGTTGGTACATTTGTTGAGTTTTTGTTTGCTTCTCCTACTGCTTTAACATCCTACTGCTTTAACACTAACTGAGGTACTTTGTGCCTGTCGGTGGGTGTATACTGCTGAAGAGGAGCTATTTTTTATCCTTTTTTTTTTTTGCCTAGTGTCAGCCCCTAGCGACAGCCGCACACACCCGTGGTTGCCTGTGTCCCCCAATGAAGGCTACAAGAAAGAGATTTTACGGCGAGTACCAAACATCCGTCTTTTTTGTCCAGTTGAAAAAAACTGATTTCTAATAACATTTCTGATTTTTAATAACATTGAAGCCCTTGGAAAATGGATCTGTTAATTAGCAATCAGTTTTTCTCCAATTTGAAAATGATCCGTTTTTTGCTTAGTGAAAGTGGAGATTTCATGTGAGATTTCAATTAATCATCTATTTGAAACTGATCCAGTAAGCAAAAAAGAATCCTTTTCAAAAAGGAGGAACACGGGTGGCTAATTAACGGATCCGTTTCCCATAGACTTCACTGTTAAAAAAAAAAACGGATCCCATTGAAATCAGGTTTTTTCAGGCAGACAAAAGTTGTTTCTGCACAACTTTTTTGAAACTGATGATTACTGGACATGTGAATATAGCCTAACTTGCAATATTGTGTCTAATAAAAGAAAATTGAAGCTCGTAAGTCAATGATATTTGTTGTGGCTCCTTGAACATTGGAACCCATGATGCTAGTGTGAATAGAGGTTTTAAAGTTTTAATATTTGATTTGTTCTTTCATCTCATTGGCTTGTGCTTGTGTCTTATCTAGAGCATCTTGGAAAGTATCAAGAAGAGGAAGCTAAAAGTTGCACAATATCCACTTCTAAGGAAGTAGCGCAGGAATATCCAGATGGCAGAGCTCCGACTATCGCCCAACTGCTGCAGGAGAAAACCTTGTACTCTTTTTCTGAGTGGCCTAAGGTGTTAAAATCAAATCTCCATTTTTTGTTTGTCACTTTCAGGTGTATTGTTCAGATTTACAGCATTTCTGTCACTTCTAATGGCTTAGCATGTAGCATTAGTCTTACCAACAAAACTGTGGAACTGTAACAAACCCCATTATATGGCAATAAGGTTTGTTAAGTTCCATGTTCCATTTGGACCGTGCATTCTGTCACAATTTCATATCTTTAACCCTTCACTTAATAGTGCATCCTACGTCTTGTCTGCAAGTATGCAGTGGGCTCAGATACTGCGCCTGCACTATACCCAACAGATGCCAGCTGTTTTGTACATCCAGCATCTACAGTAGCAACTAGTGCTTTCTCGCCGACTGCTGTTATTTACTCCGTTAATAACTCTGGCAATCTCTTGACCATGGCATTTAACCCTGCTGTTCTGTTCGGGTCAAAAATGACCCGTTTTGGAAATTAGATATTATTTTATTCATTCATTTTTTGATTTTGAAACTTGTAGTTCCTTCTATTTTCCTAATTTACGGGGTTCATACTAAGGGTTTTTTTTTTTTTTTTTTCGGTGCTTTACTTTTTGCGCTACAGTTTTTTATACACTTGTTATGTTCGGTCAAAAATGACCGTTAGGCCTCTTTCACACTTCAGTCGTGCGACGTCTGTCAAAATCCGTCAAAATGTGAAAAAAACGGATCCGCCATTTTTTTTTGGCGGATCCGTTTTTTTCCCATAGACTTGCATTAGTGACGGATTTTGACGGATGGTCGTCCGTTAGGTCCGTTTTTGGACGGATCCGCTAAAAAATTGGCGTCCGTCATTTCAAAAAAACGTCCAATGCAACGTTTTTTTTTGACCGCCAAAATGGCGGACAACGGCGGATCCGCCGCATCCGCCATTTTGGGCGGCGGATCGGCATCCGTTTTTGACGGAATCCGCCTGCGGATCCGTCGCCTCTATTGAAAACCATAGTAAAATGCAGAAAACGGTGTCCGGGGTGTCTCTCTCTCTCTCTCTCCCCCTCTCTCTCTCTCTCCCCCTCTCTTTCTTTCTCTCTCTCTCTCCTTACATTTCCGGAACAAAATTTCCGGATGAAATTTTCTTGGCGGATTTTCTGACCAGTTTTGCATCCGTTTTTTTACTTTTCTGACGGATCCGCCATTTTCACGGATGGGCGGACGTCACACAACGGAAGTGTGAAAGAGGCCTTAGCCTTTTATACTAATCTACAGCCATTTTTTTAATAAAACAAAGGATTTTTAGTTTATTTTGAGACTACTTATTGCATCTACTATTGTTTATCAAGTTATCTAGTTGCTTTAGGTGCACAGATGGACATAAATGGATGGATACATGTATACAAATGATTTCAGTACAAACCATACGCATTGTCTTTCAGTACAATTTTTATTGCTGTATCTAAAGGCCTGCTGTTCCTCTACAAATAAATCAATTCAGTTTTCAAGATTGCAAAAGAAAATAGTTTCTTTTCCTTGTGAACTGACAAGCTAATGAGAATGTATTTTGTTGTGTGTTATCTTAGCCTTGCAGAAGGTGCCTGTGTGTCTCCGCCCTTATCTTGTCAGTATAGTAGTTCAGTCAGACATTCCAAGGCTGCTGGAGAGAGGAGGTGGAGTCTGGAGCTGCACACAGAGTTTACCTCACAGCTTTGAATACATGGTACCCGTGGTATTTATGACTGTTGAAGTTTTGCAAAAATGATGCGAAAACGTAGATTGAAAAAAAATAGATTAGTAGAAACCTTTTTTGAAAAAAACTGAAATTTTTATTTTTTCTGATTATTTTTTACTATTTTTTTTTCAAAATGCTTTTATACTGTTAAAATTTATTTTAGTTTTAAGTTAGTTGTACTAATAGTTACCTAAAGTTGTTGTTGATGTTGTTGTAAAAGATATAGTTGATTATTTAAGCACAAGTTTGTTACTTTGGTGTAAAATGCAATTAGGCTGTTTTACATTAATCAACACAAAATTTAAAAAAATTAAGTTTTTTTATTCAATTTTTCTTTGATAATGAACAACTATGATCACACACAGTATAATAATGCAACAGGTATTCAAAAAAAAAACTTTTCGGTGGCTCAAAACAACATTTTAATAGGTTTGGGTCAAAAATGACCCGAACATAACAAGTGTATAGTAAACCCGAACAGAACAGCAGGGTTAAATGGACTGGTTGCAGAGGAGCATGTGCCACTGCTCCCATCAACCTCATAACTTGAGTGCATACTGCCAATGGTTTGTCATGACAGCCAGGGTCTACAGAACGCCCATAGTTTCCATGCTAGGCCTTCTATTAAATGTTAAGTCTCTATAAAGTATTTGAAAAAATATATGTACACTTGTATTAACTTGTGGGTTTAATATGTACATGTTTGAATCACCCCACTACCTTTTCCCAGTTTGAAAATAATGAAATAATAAAATATTCTGTGGTTTTGCTGGGGTCCATAAGTCCAATGTTTCAAAATATGAAATTAATTAACCTGTTGTCATGTGTGCATTGCCACGAAGATCGTCGCGGTTGCACATTTGACTTCTCACAGCTGAGCTGCTGTTTCTTTGTGTTTGACAGCTAGGGAGTTAATTCTGTCTGTGCTCGGTGCTGGGACTGGGTGCAGTTTCTCCCGGCTGCAATTGATTATTTGTTGATTGGTTTCCTTTAAATTCCTGGTTGTCTGCTTGGGAGTTGCCAGTGAAACCTTCATGCAGACCACAGATAGGAATGAATCTGTATAGACTTTAGTTGAGAGCTCCTTAGTTGTTCTAAGCTCAACTTGGTTAGAGTTTATTTCCCAGACCATTTATGTTCCTTTGGTGTTTGAGTGTGTATGCAAGCGAGTGTTATCCTGTCTGTCTTATATGTCTAATCTGTGTATTTAGCTGAGATCAGCCCATATCCCTTTGGTGGTAGTCAGGATCCTTCTTAGGACTGATTACAGGGTTCAGGGTCTGATAGGAGACAGGGTTAGGTTGGAGACTTGGACCTCTGAACCATTATCAGTACCTCCAAGGTGAGGGATTAGTTAGGACCCCAGTTTAGGGTCAGGTTAGATCCCGGTCCACCTCTTCCTGTTTCAGCTCATCAAGTCCTCAAGATTAACCCTGAGTTCAGCAGATATCGTGTCAGGTAAATCTATTCTATACTTACATGCTGATGTTGCTATACTAGTTGTTGTATAGAGTGTTGTCCTGTATTAATAGTTTACTGACATTGTATACATATCATTAGACAGCGTGACATTTTCACTGGCCATAAAAATTATCTCCAGTTACCATGGATCCAGTAGCCCAGCTGGCTCTGCAGTTGCAGGGATTATCCATGGAGCTGACGGACATTAAAGGGTATGCCACACTAAACAATATCGCTAACGGGATCGCTAAAAAACGTCACTATTTAGCGATCCCGTTAGCGATATTGTTCAGTGCGGCAGCTTCCAGCGACGAGCTTCCTGCTGTGATCTCGCTCGTCGCTGGAATCGCTCCGGACCCTATTTTCTCGTCGCGGCTCCCGCTGGGTAAGTATTTAATCGCTGTGTGGCACCTTTTCTTAGCGATTTAGCGGTACTTTTGTACCGCTAAAGTCGTTAAGAAGATCGCTAACGGCGATAGCGTCGTTAACTATATCGCTAAATGTGGCAGCATTTAGCGATATAGAAACAATCCCGCTAGCGATCGCATTAGTATGCGTCGTTATCGTGATCGCTAGCGGGATTGTTTAGTGTGGCAGTACCTTAAGTCCAAAGTTTTGTCTCCCCTGGAGCAAACCAGAGTTGAACCTAAAGTAGCTCTCCCGGACAGGTTCATTGGTGGGCGAGACAAATTTTTCACCTTCCGGGAGGCATGTAAATTGTATTTTCGGCTTCGGCCTCGATCATCAGGGAGTGAGGAGCAGAGAGTGGGAATTGTTATCTCACTTCTGCAAGGGGACCCTCAATCCTGGGCATTTTCCCTTCCTCCGGGACCCCCGGCTCTACTGTCTGTAGATCAATTTTTTACTGCCCTGGGATTAGTATATGATGACCCAGATCGGGTCTCTCTTGCTGAGACAAAATTACGTAAGATACAGCAGGGAGATCGTCCGGCAGAGGAATTTGCTTCTGAGTTTCGTAGATGGGTCACAGATACTCAGTGGAATGACCCAGCTCTTAGGAGCCAGTTTTGTCATGGGCTTTCTGATAAATTAAAAGACGTTTTGGCTCAGTATGAGTCTCCTCCTTCTCTGGAGGCTGCTATGGCCTTAGCTATCCGTATGATAGACGGCTTCGGGAGAGGGGTGAGGTAACCCCACTCCCTGTTGTTTCTCCACCTACCACTAAAGTCCCTTATGTTGAGGTTCCCCTTGTCTGTTTCGGATGAGCCTATGCAGTTGGGAGGGACATCATTTGTAGGAGGGGATTGCGGTACGCCGCAGGACTAGAAGATGTTTTTTCTGCGGAAAGAGGGACATTTTGTTGGAGAATGTCCATCCCGTGCCTTGTTGAGCCAAAAGTCGCCGGAAAACTGTTAATCCCAGGTTGTGTGGTGGACGACAACCTGGGAGTATGTATTTCATCCGCCAGTTCTTCTCAGTTCCTTGTACCAGTGGAGGTGGTAGTTGGTACGAGAGTGGAGAGATTGTCTGTTCTTCTTGATAGTGGTTCCGGGGCTAATCTGGTTGACGCTCAGTTTGCTCAGGCTCAAGGTATGCATCTGAGTGTATTGGTCAAACCGATCCCTATATTCTCCATTGACGCCAGGCCTCTCGGCCAAGGTAGCTTTGTTCATGAGGTTCATAACATTGACCTTCGGGTAGGGGCAATACATAGGGAACAATTATCTTGTTATGTGTTGGAGGGTCTACCTACTCCCATTGTGTTGGGACTTCCTTGGTTGGTTAAACATAACCCTGTGATTAATTGGCAGTCCAGAGAAATAAGCCAATGGGGTGAGTTTTGCAAAAGCAACTGCATGAACACAGTCATCAGTGCGGTCGTGCCTAGTACATTGCCTCCTTTTTTGGAGGATTTTGGGGATGTTTTCTCTGAGGAGGGGTGTCAGGAGTTGCCTCCTCATCGCGTGTATGACTGCTCTATTAATCTCCTTCCTGATGCTAAGTTGCCTAAAGCTAGGTTGTATAATCTTTCTGGTCCTGAGAGGCAGGCTATGAAAGATTATATTTCTGAAAGTCTGGCCAAAGGGCATATTAGACCTTCATCTTCCCCAGTAGCCGCGGGGTTCTTCTTTGTGAAGAAGAAAGATGGAGGCCTACGCCCTTGCTTGGATTTCCGCGAACTTAATCGGATTACTGTTCGAGATCTGTATCCACTCCCTCTTATTCCTGATCTCTTCAATCAAATTGTTGGCGCCAAATGGTTTTCTAAATTGGATCTCAGGGGGGCGTATAATCTGATTAGGATAAAAGAGGGGGATGAGTGGAAAACGGCGTTTAACACGCCGGAGGGACATTATGAGAACCTAGTCATGCCTTTTGGTCTGACTACTGCACCAGCAGTATTCCAACATTTTGTTAATGACATTTTTCGTCACCTTGTGGGGCTGTTTGTGGTTGTATATTTGGACGACATTTTAATTTACTCGCCAGATCTTGTGTCTCATCAGGAGCATGTGAGACAGGTGTTGCAGATCTTGCGAGACAATAAACTATACGCCAAACTGGAGAAGTGTGTATTTGCCGTACAGGAACTTCAGTTTTTGGGTTTTTTGGTGTCAGCCTCCGGTTTCCGTATGGACCCTGAAAAGGTGAGAGCAGTGCTTGAATGGGATCAGCCAGGGGATCTTAAGGCTCTGCAGCGTTTTTTGGGGTTTGCTAACTACTACCGGAAATTTATTTGTAATTTCTCATCTGTCGTCAAACCTCTCACTGACATGACAAGAAAAGGGACGGATTTTTCTAAATGGTCGGACAAAGCTTGCCAAGCCTTTTCCTCTTTGAAGAAATGTTTTGCTTCGGCACCCGTTCTCATCCAACCAGATGCATCTCAGCCGTTCATTGTGGAGGTGGATGCGTCTGACGTAGGGGTGGGTGCTATATTGTCCCAGGGTCCGTCCTCTGGTAAATGGCATCCGTGCGCTTTCTTTTCTAAGAAATTGTCGTCCGCCGAAAGGAATTATGATATCGGCAATAGGGAACTTTTGGCCATTAAGTTAGCTTTTGAAGAATGGCGTCACTTTTTGGAGGGGGCAGTCCACCCGGTTACCGTTATTACTGATCACAAGAACCTGTTGTATTTGGAATCCGCTAAGCGTCTGAATTCCAGACAAGCTCGATGGTCGTTGTTTTTTACCAGGTTTAATTTTGTCGTCACTTATCGCCCGGGGTCTAAGAATGTAAAGGCTGATGCCTTGTCTCGCAGTTTCCCAGGGGCCGGGAAAACGGATGACCCGAGTCCTATCCTTCAGGAGGGGGTGGTAGTGTCGGCTGTATTTTCTGAGCTTGAGGAGGAGGTGTTAGAGGCTCAGGGGGACGCCCCTGCAGGACCTCCAGGGAGACTGTTTGTCCCAAATCTGTTGAGACAAAAGGTTATTGAGGCACATCATAATTCTGCTCTAGCAGGACATCCAGGGAGTAAGTCTACTTTAGATCTCCTTTCTCGCCGGTTTTGGTGGCCTAATGCTAATAAAGATGTTATAATTTTTGTCGCGTCATGTGGGGTGTGTGCTCGCTCTAAAACCCCTCATACCCGTCCGACTGGGACCCTTTTACCCTTGAAACTTCCGGAGCGTCCATGGACTCATTTATCTATGGACTTCATTACGGACCTTCCTCCGTCGTCAGGGAATACTGTCATACTGGTGGTTGTTGACAGGTTCAGTAAGATGGCACATTTCGTTGCTCTTCCTGCACTCCCTAATGCTAAAACTCTGGCGCAGGTGTTCATTAGGGAGATCGTTAGACTTCATGGGTTGCCTTCTGATGTGGTGTCAGATAGGGGGTCTCAGTTTGTGTCCAAATTTTGGAGGGCATTTTGTTTACGTCGGGGGATGCAATTGTCATTTTCCTCGGCTTTTCATCCGCAGACCAATGGTCAGACAGAGCGTCTGAATCAGAGCTTAGAGACATATCTCCGGTGTTTTGTCTCAGAGAACCAAGAGGACTGGTCTTCTTTCTTGCCTCTGGCAGAGTTCGTGTAATACTATTGTAGGAACTCGAGGATTCTGATAGCGTGGGGCAATGAACAATCAGAGACGGGTTTCTTTGAATGCAAATAATGTATTTGTGAAACAGCAAAACACCCAAAAACAATATTCAAACAACCCGTAGTGACATGCAATGAGTCCATATATATATATACACAAGTCCAGTTATATGAATCCGGATATATAAGTCCTTGAACCTCTATAGCGAGGGTGGTAAAGTTCTTACGACGGAGTCCTCACACAAATGTGACCACAAGGTAAGTCTGATGCACAGGTAACGTGGCTGGATTTACACACTGCTGGTGTGTGAAGAGTCAGATCCAGGTATGCAGAAAACACAGGGAGGTCCAGGAACAAGTTAATCTCAGTTGTGGCTTAATTCAGTGAAGTCCAACAACAAGTTCATATGTCAGTAAGATTCCAGTAACAGTTCCAACAGCTCTCACCAGAGGTAGTGCACGAAGGGTTAAACAGCAACAGTTCAGAAACACAGTTCTTATCAGATGGAGTGAACCAAGGGTTAAATTCCCAAGTCAACAGTTTAGTGATAACACAGTATGTGCAACTTACGTATGCAGAGAATGTCCAGAGCCATGGGTAGAAACTGCTGTGGCTGAGAAACACCTGAAGATAAGGTTATGCACTTTCCTGGTAAATACACAAAAGATCTGTGAGGAACAAAGCAGCTGGGTTGCAGGGAAACGGAAGCAGAATATTCCAGCAGTGAAGCCAGCACCTGAGCCGGGTTTTAAACAAACGAACAGGAAGTAGGGCACAGAAAACAGCAAACTCCATTTTAACAAAGGGCAAAATCATTGACAAAGTTACCTAGAAAACCCGGAATACTGACATTACTCCCCCCCTAAAGACGGCCTCGGACGGTCCTGGACCAGGCCTGTCCGGGTATCTCCGATGAAACTGAGCAATCTTCAGAGGCGCATTGATGTTACTTACTGGTTCCCAAGAATCATTTTCAGGAGAGTAACCTTGCCATCTAACTAGATACTGAAGCCGGTTTCTATGAAGTCTCGAATTAACAATATCCTGTACCACGAATTGTTCTTCGCCATCAACCAACACTGGTGGAGGGGGAGGTACGATACGTCCCTGAAACGTGTTAGGAGAGACTGGTTTTAATAAGGAAACATGAAATACTGGGTGTACCTTTAAAGTCCGTGGTAGCTTCAACCGACAGGCAACAGAGCTCACAATCCCAGTGATCTTGAATGGACCGATGAATTTCTGTCCCAGTTTCTGCGAAGGAACACCCAATTTTAGATTCTTGGTGGACAACCAAACTGAGTCTCCTACCTTATACTTAGGTGCTGGTTTCCGGAATCTATCGGCCGACTTCTTGTAACGCTCCTGTGCTGTGGTCAGGGAGTCCTTCAAAACTTCAAGATTACGTTGCAACGCCGTCACTCTGTCTTCAACCGCTGGTACCGAAATCGTAACCGGAGACCTAGGCAAAATACTTGGATGATAACCCAGGTTGGCAAAAAAGGCGTTACCTTCGTGGAACTGCTTTGGGAGTTGTTGTACGAAAATTCCGCTAGAGGAAGTAGCTTCAGCCAATCGTCCTGCAAATGACTGACGTAACAGCGTAGATATTGCTCCAAGGTTTGATTTGTCCGTTCGGTCTGCCCGTTGGTCTGAGGATGGTATGCAGAAGACAAGCAAACATTAATGTGGAGCGCAGAACAAAATCCTTTCCAAAATCTAGAGGTAAATTGTATTCCCCGGTCAGAAATGATGTCATCTGGTACCCCATGCAGCCGGAAAATGTTCTGGATAACTAGATCTACTGTCTCTGTAGCTGAGGGAAGACCAGCACACGGAATGAAATGAGCAGCTTTCGTTAACGATCTACTACCACCAAAATAGTATTTTTACCACCAGAGGTGGGTAACTCCACAATAAAGTCCATCGAAATAGACCCCAAGGGTGAGACGGTACAGGTAGCGGTTTAAGAAGACCAGTAGGTGAAACGCGAGGAACCTTGTACCGGGCACAAACTTCACAAGAGCGGACATAGTCATTCACATCCTTCAAGCAGGTAGGCCACCAAAAAAAACGAGTTAACAATTCCTGCGTCTTCTGTACCCCCCTATGACCAGCCAATTTAGAGTCGTGGACCAATTTGAGAACTCGAAGTCTTACAGCCTCTGGGACATAAATACATCGATCTCTAAGCCACACACCATTCCGAAGGACAAGATTCACATTGTCAGGTGGAGCTGCAAGAAATACGTCACCGTCATAGGCCAGCTTGATCTCCTGCCACAAGTCCCGGTTCCGGAGCACTCCAACGAAATTGGCCTCCGACAAGATGGTCTTCGACGGGGTCCCAGGCACGGAATCCACGGTATGGATTCGGGATAATGCGTCAGCTTTCCCATTACGTGAACCTGGGCGGTACGAAATAATAAAATTAAACTGGTTCAAGAACAAACTCCACCTAGCTTGTCGAGGAGAAAGACACCTGGCAGACTTAAGGAATTCCAAATTGCGATGATCCGTGAGTACTACTACCTGCTGAGTTGCCCCCTGCAAATGGTGTCTCCATTCCTTAAAGGCAGAAATAATTGCCAAAAGTTCCTTATCTGCCACATCATAGTTCAGTTCTGCAGAAGATAACCTACGAGAGAAGAAGGCACACGGGTGCAGCAAACCTTTGTCTCCGGTACGTTGTGAGAGGATAGCTCCCAATGCACAGTCAGACGCGTCCACCTCCACGATAAAAGGCTGTGCAGGATCCGGATGCATCAATATTGGAGCCGTGGTAAAACAACCCTTCAGGCAATCAAAGGCTTCCTGAGCTTGCGAAGACCATTCAAACTTCTTCCCCTTCTTGGTGAGGAGAGTGATGGGACGGACAATTTCTGAAAAATTTCGGATAAACCGTCTATAAAAGTTAGCAAAGCCAATGAATCGTTGTACCTCCTTAATGTTTCCTGGTACCGGCCAATCCAAGATTGCCTGGATCTTGCTGGACTCCATATTCAATCCCTGAGGCGAGATAACATAGCCTAAAAATTGAATTTCAGAACAATGGAACTCACACTTTTCGAGTTTGATGTACAAATGATTATCTCTCAAACGTCTAAGTACGGTCTTGACATGTTCCTGATGTTCCTGTAAGGAGTCAGAAAAGATTAAGATGTCATCAAGGTAAATTACCACATATTGGTCCAATAAATCCCTGAAAATGTCGTTGGCTAAATGTTGAAAAGCAGCAGGAGCGTTACAGAGTCCGAATGGCATCACCAAATATTCAAAATGTCCATACCGGCATCTAAAAGCTGTCTTCCATTCGTCTCCGGGCCGTATACGGAGTAAATTATATGCCCCACGAAGATCTAATTTGGTAAATACTTTGGCCTGGCGAACTCTTTCCAACAATTCTGGAATTAGGGGCAACGGGTACCTGTTACGAATGGTTACCTTATTTAACTCCCGGTAGTCAATGCAGGGTCTTAGAGTACCATCCTTCTTCTTTACAAAGAATATTGGAGCTCCCGCTGGTGAAGAAGATGGTCGGATAAACCCCTTGGCTAAATTCTCATCTATATACTCTCGTAAAGATTTTAATTCCGGAGCCGCCAACGGGTAAACATGGCCGAAAGGAATCGCTGCTCCAGGAAGCAATTCTATGGGGCAGTCATACGGTCTATGTGGGGGAAGTTGATCTGCCTTCCTTTTATCACAAATGTCTGAGAATTCCTGATAAATCAGAGGGAGAGTAGGTACCTGTATCACCTCTTCCAAGTTCTGGGTAACTGGAGCCGCCACAGTTGGACTGATGGTAGAACTGCACTTCGGGAGAAAGGTTATCTCCTTGGTTTCCCAATTGATGATTGGATTTTGTGACCGTAACCAGGGAATTCCTAAAATTACAGGAAAATGAGGAGAAGATATTAACATGAATGAAAGTGTTTCTTGATGGTCTGGTTCCATCTTACACTCCAGAGGCACTGTCTCCCGATCTACTGGTCCAGAAACTAATGGGGAACCATCCACCGTTTCCATAGTGATTGGTGAAGCTCTTAGTTGTGTCTTTATACCGTGTTCCTCTGCAAAAGAAGAATCCATGAAATTCCCACCTGCTCCAGAGTCTATCATGGCAGAACTTGATATCCACTGTTCCTCCCACTGAATCTGTATAGGAAGAGAACAATGTGAATATTTCTCCCCTTGATCTTTAGGGGAAGTCGGCATCAGTATTGGGGGAAAAACCGCATCTAGATGTAGACTGGTTTCCGAAACTTCAGACTCAGCGTCTTTGTTATCATAATCCCCTACTACCGCCAACACCTTGTTGGGTCGCCTAGGACATTTAGGACAATTGATGAGGAAATGGTCCGATTGACCACAATAGAAACATAAGCGCTCACGGAGACGGTGTTCGCGGCGTTCATTATTCTCACGTCTCTGCAGTGAGTCCACCTGCATAGGCACCTCCTCAGCCTCTCGCGGGTTTTTGCCTGTGGTTTCCCTGGACGGAAGAGAGTAATTAGTAATACGATTTACAGCGGCCCATTTTTCTTGTCTGCGTTCAGTTAAACGGATATCAATACGTACACAGTGCTGTATAAATAATTCAAACTCCTGTGGAGACTCTGAACGAGCTAGCTCATCCTTGATTGCATTTGACAAACCTTTTCTAAAGATTGGTAATAAAGCATTGTTTTCCCACTGGGTGTCCACCACTAACCTTTTAAATTCAGTAACATATTCTATGACTGACCGTTTCCCCTGGCGTAAGGAAAGCAAGGCAGATTCAGCGGTAGCACGGCGGTTGGGATCGTCGAACATTTGCGCCATGGCTGCCAGAAAATTGTCCAAATTATTTAGACGGGTATCATGACTTTCAACCATAGGATTTGCCCAAGCCAGTGCACGTGATGTCAACAACATAATAATACATAGAACCTTAGATCTATCAGACCGGTAGTAGGAGGCATGTACATCAAAAAATAATATACATTGATTAACAAACCCACGGAATTGACTTCGGTCACCATTAAAACGGAATGGAGGCAATTTGGGCATACTGGTGGATGAGGTAGGCTCAGTAGGTAAGGCCTCCAGGACTCCTAACCTAGAACGTAGATCTTGGAGAGCCTGACCAAACCCCTGTGCATTGTGGTTAACCCGAGACTCCAAGTCTCTAATCTGATTGTGTGCAGCCGCCACCTCCTGCTGCTAGGAGTTAACTATGGTGAACAATTTGTCTGCCCGTGTCTCCGTCATTGCCCCAGCAGAATCCTCTTTTTTAGGCTGGAATATCCTGTAATACTATTGTAGGAACTCGAGGATTCTGATAGCGTGGGGCAATGAACAATCAGAGACGGGTTTCTTTGAATGCAAATAATGTATTTGTGAAACAGCAAAACACCCAAAAACAATATTCAAACAACCCGTAGTGACATGCAATGAGTCCATATATATATACACAAGTCCAGTTATATGAATCCGGATATATAAGTCCTTGAACCTCTATAGCGAGGGTGGTAAAGTTCTTACGACGGAGTCCTCACACAAATGTGACCACAAGGTAAGTCTGATGCACAGGTAACGTGGCTGGATTTACACACTGCTGGTGTGTGAAGAGTCAGATCCAGGTATGCAGAAAACACAGGGAGGTCCAGGAACAAGTTAATCTCAGTTGTGGCTTAATTCAGTGAAGTCCAACAACAAGTTCATATGTCAGTAAGATTCCAGTAACAGTTCCAACAGCTCTCACCAGAGGTAGTGCACGAAGGGTTAAACAGCAACAGTTCAGAAACACAGTTCTTATCAGATGGAGTGAACCAAGGGTTAAATTCCCAAGTCAACAGTTTAGTGATAACACAGTATGTGCAACTTATGTATGCAGAGAATGTCCAGAGCCATGGGTAGAAACTGCTGTGGCTGAGAAACACCTGAAGATAAGGTTATGCACTTTCCTGGTAAATACACAAAAGATCTGTGAGGAACAAAGCAGCTGGGTTGCAGGGAAACGGAAGCAGAATATTCCAGCAGTGAAGCCAGCACCTGAGCCGGGTTTTAAACAAACGAACAGGAAGTAGGGCACAGAAAACAGCAAACTCCATTTTAACAAAGGGCAAAATCATTGACAAAGTTACCTAGAAAACCCGGAATACTGACATTTCGCTCTTAACAACAGGCGGAGCGAGTCCACTGGTAAGTCCCCGTTCTTTGGGGCATATGGTTTCCATCCCCAGTTTTGTACTTTCAATGGGGGGGGCCCTTCTGGGGTTCCTGAGGAGGAGCGTTTCTCGTTGTCACTTGCTTCTGTGTGGAGAGGTGTATTGAATAATCTGAGTGCGATGGGGAACCGTTACAAACGTATGGCTGATAGGAGGAGAGTTTCTGGTCCAGATCTGAATGTGAACGATCTAGTATGGTTGTCTACCAGGAATATAAAACTTAAAGTGCCCTCCTGGAAACTGGGTCCCAGATTCATCGGGCCGTACAGGATCAGTTCCATAATTAATCCTGTGGCATTTCGTCTGGACCTCCCTCCTACGTTTAAAATTCATAATGTGTTCCACAAGTCATTACTTAAAAGGTATGTGGCACCAGTCATACCGTCACCTCTACCTCCTCCTCCTGTGTTGGTCAATGGTAACTTGGAATTTCAAGTATCAAAGATCATTGACTCACGTCTGAATCGCCGGTCCCTTCAGTACTTGGTGCATTGGAAGGGGTATGGTCCAGAGGAGAGGACGTGGGTCCCTGCGTCTGATGTTAACGCAGATCGTTTGGTTCGGACCTTCCACAGAACTCACCCGGGCAGGCCTGGCCCTGAGGGTCCGGAGGCCCCTCGTAGAAGGGGGGGTACTGTCATGTGTGCATTGCCACGAAGATCGTCGCGGTTGCACATTTTGACTTCTCACAGCTGAGCTGCTGTTTCTTTGTGTTTGGCAGCTAGGGAGTTAATTCTGTCTGTGCTCGGTGCTGGGACTGGGTGCAGTTTCTCCCGGCTGCAATTGATTATTTGTTGATTGGTTTCCTTTAAATTCCTGGTTGTCTGCTTGGGGAGTTGCCAGTGAAACCTTCATGCAGACCACAGATAGGAATGAATCTGTATAGACTTTAGTTGAGAGCTCCTTAGTTGTTCTAAGCTCAACTTGGTTAGAGTTTATTTCCCAGACCATTTATGTTCCTTTGGTGTTTGAGTGTGTATGCAAGCGAGTGTTATCCTGTCTGTCTTATATGTCTAATCTGTGTATTTAGCTGAGATCAGCCCATATCCCTTTGGTGGTAGTCAGGATCCTTCTTAGGACTGATTACAGGGTTCAGGGTCTGATAGGAGACAGGGTTAGGTTGGAGACTTGGACCTCTGAACCATTATCAGTACCTCCAAGGTGAGGGATTAGTTAGGACCCCAGTTTAGGGTCAGGTTAGATCCCGGTCCACTTCTTTCCTGTTTCAGCTCATCAAGTCCTCAAGATTAACCCTGAGTTCAGCAGATATCGTGTCAGGTAAATCTATTCTATACTTACATGCTGATGTTGCTATACTAGTTGTTGTATAGAGTGTTGTTCCTGTATTAATAGTTTACTGACATTGTATACATATCATTAGACAGCGTGACACCTGTACTGTAAATATCATGAAAAAGAAATGAAAACGTCAGATTTGGCATTTTTCTATTGCCTCAACCTCTTTAAAAATGCAATAAAAACTATCTAAATATTGTAGTTACCTCAGAATGGTAACAATGAAAACATCAGCTCACCACCCAATGCAGGCCCTCTGAAGAGAAATAAGTTTATCGCTGTAATCACATACCTAAAAATCATGTTACCAGGTTATTTTTCCCACACAATGAACCCCAAAAAAGCAAAACCTAAAAATCAATTGCATGGTAAATGAATTGTTTCATTCAAAACTACAACTAGTCCCACAAAAAAACAAGCCTTCATATAATATTAAGGCAACAAAAAAAAAAAGTTATGACTCATGAAAAAGGGAAAGAAAAAAAAAACACATTGTCTGGAACAGTTTAAAAAATGAACTCAAGGCATCCGTTTGATGATAGCCTTATTTAAACTGATCCTGAAAACATCTAAGGGAATTGATAATGATGATGATGAGAAGAATCTGTTTAATGTCCTCCTTCTTCTGTAGGATCGAGTGATCATTAACCGGATCGACAATATTTGCCATTCGGTGCTGAAGGGGAAATGGCCGTCCTCTAGCCAACAGTTTGAAGCACAGTGCATGGTCCCATCAGTGTTAAATAGTAACCTGTGTCCAAGGAGCAGCTACAGCGCTGCAGAAGCACAAAATTCCACATACAGCAATGGCTCTCCTGCGTCACATGGGCAGAAGGTAAGCCTGGTTACTCATACGTGTTCCGTATTTTTTGGACTATAAGACACACCGGACCATAAGACGCACCTAGGTTTTAGAGGAGGAAAGTAGGGGGAAAAAAACACTGAAGCAAAAAATGTGGTCAATTCTGTAATTAATATTCCCTATCCTGGTAAATATGGTCCCCTCATCCCCGTCCTGAAACACATGGCCCCTCATCTCTATCCTGGTATGCATGGCTCCCTCATTCCCTATCCTGGTATGCATGGCTCCCTCATTCCCTATCCTGGTATGCATGGCTCTCTCATCCCTATCCTGGTATGCATGGCTCCCTCATCGCTATCCTGTTATGCATGGCTCCCTCATTCCCTATCCTGGTATGCATGGCTCCCTCATCCATATCCTGGTATGCATGGCTCCCTTATCCATATCCTGGTATGCATGGCTCCCTCATCCCTATCCTGGTATGCATGCCTCCTCATCCCTATCCTGGTATGCATGCCTCCTCATCCCTAGCCTGGTAGGAATGGTCCCCCTCATCCGTATACTGGTATACAGGGTCCCCATCGCTCTCCAAGTATGCATGGCCCCATCCCTATCCTGGTATGCAGGGCCCCATCCTTAACCTAGTATGCATGGTACCATCCTTATCCTGGTATGATTGGCCCCATCCTGGTTCTGGCATGTATGGTCCCATCCTTATCCTGGTTTGATTAGCCCCATCATAGTCCTGGTATGTATGTTCCCATCCTGATTCTAGTATGCATGGCCCCATCCTGGTCCTGGTATGCATGGCCCCATCCTTATCCTGGTATGATTGGCCCCATTCCAGACCTGGTATGCGTAGTCCCATCCTTATCCTGGTATGATTGGCCCCTTCCTGGTATGCATGGCCCCATCCCGTTCCTGGTATGCATGGCCCCATCAGAAAAGATTGAAAAAGCAAACCATTACACTTACCTTTCTCCGCTCCTTCGCAGTATCCTGCTCGGTTGCCAGCAGCTGCTTAATGCTTGTAAGCAGCGCATAGCAGGAACATCATGCGCTGCTTGCAAGCAGAGCACAGCACAGAGAGCAGTGAGTATTCAGAGCGTGCTACTGAAGAGCAATGAATACTCACGACATACAAGAGTGAAAAGAATAGATAAGTACCAGTGCATGCATGCATTACCATAGAGTTATGGGAACAGTTAAGCACTGGTAATGGCACAAGAGCCCCCAATTAAAGAGCACAGCTTACCAGCCAGTTATTCTTTGCTGTGACTTTACAGGTTCAGTTAGTGCACACCTAAAGGTGTAATGCTCATAGCACAAAGTGTGGGCTAACATTGCTACTTTTTATATTGGATATAAAATGGCTATAATGGATGTGTATTGTTTGTGTTAAAGGAAACCTTCACCACCCCAACATTTTCAAATGATGAACGAAAGCCTAGAAGGCCATTTGAGTTTGACAGTGAAAGGGCAGACGCCAAGCCCCGAGGTATGCAACATCTCGGAACACATCTTGGCAGAACCAGTGCAGCATTGAATGGATGGAGAGAGACCGCCATGGAGCTCTGTAGAGAGCAGGCTGCAGGAGGCAGCTCTACCTACTCCATCAATAGCAGCACACCCAAGATGGCTGCCATTACTGGCTTGCAGAGTTCTTTAGGAATGGACTTGTCGGGAATCTTGCAGGCTGGACTCATCCATCCCGTGACAGGACAAATTGTTAATGGCAGTTTGAGGAGGGATGAGACTTCTCTCAGAAGGAGACGAGGAAGAAGAAAAAATGTGGAGGGGATGGATCTGGTTTTTCTGAAAGACAGAGGGATGCATGCGGGAATTGTGGTAAGTGTAAACTTCGACAATAAGAATACAATGTGAAATTGGCTTTATAAATCAAGGAGGACAATTTGTTACCCACTGATTGGCCTTTTCTGTCTATGCTCAGTATGCACAGAATGCTTCCAATCAGTGGTGGAGGCTTGACTATACAGAGCTCAGCATTCAGAGAATTAGTAGATCTACAGCGGATAAAACAGTGATTTTATAAAAAATGCAGCAAGCATTCCAGTAAGTGATACATCACTGAAATCAGGATCACTTCCCCTTCATCATGCTGCACTCAGATTGGGGAAAAAAACCTGGTGACACATTCCTTTTAATTCCTAGGTTCTCATAAATATTTCTAAAACATTCACAGTATCTTCCCAAAACAGGGAGTTACAGGCTGTCTGTGTTTGTAAGGAAAACTTACCAGCTATTAGTTATTGACCCCTTCATGAACTTAAGTACGTCATGGGTCCTGTCCCTCCCTTTGATGCGGCTCCAGGGCTGAACCCGTATCTTTCCCAGCACATGACAGCTGATTTGATCACCTATCATGTGCTCCTAATCGCAATTGTGGAATCGTGATTCACTCACGGCTGTTAACATGTTAAATGCCGCTGTCCATTTCTGACAGCATCATTTAACTTGCACTAATCGATGTCTCACAAACCCCACCCATTTGACGCCCTTGTCACATGATCGTGGTGCGCAGATGGGTTGGCGTTAAAGCTGGAGGTCTGCAGAAGACACCCTTGCTTGTCCTTGCAGATCTATGAACGCCGGATGATAGCAGGTTCAAATCTCCTAAGAGGACTGTTGAAGCAAGTAAAAAGTAGAAAACAAAGTTTTTAAAATATATAAAAAATAAATATATAAAAGTTCAACCTCCCTTTTGCCCCATTCAAAATAAAACAATTTTAAAAAATTCACATATTTGGTATTGCGGCGTTCAGAAATGTCCGATCTATCAAAATATAAAAATCAATTAATCTGATCGGTAAACTGCGCAACTAGAAAAAAAAATCAAAACACAAGAATTAGACTTTTTGGAACGCCGCAACATTGCAATAAAATGCAATGACGGGCGATCAAAACATTCTATCTACCCCAAATGGTATCAATAAAAATGTCAGCTCGGCGCACAAAAAATATACTCTCTCCCAGATCATGATAAAGAATACTACAGGTCTCAGAAAATGGCGCCTTTTTTTTTTCCACCACTTAAACAAAAAAGAACCTATACATATTTGGTATCTGCAAACTCGTAATAACCTAGAGAATCATAATGGCAGGTCAGTTTCAGCATTCAGTGAACATGGTAAATAAAAACCGCATAAAAACAATTATTGAATTGCACTGTTTTTGAAATTTCACCGCACTTGGAATTTTTTCTGTTTTCCAGTACATTATATGGTCAAATAAACATGAAAATCAGAGTAAAATCACAAGTTCTGAAGGGGTTAATGTGCACCCTATTTGGAGTCATGCTTGTTTTTATCCATTACCTGTTCTCTTTTTTTTTGCATACAGGGGTTAAGGGAAGAGCCAACTCAACTGAGCTCAACTCATACAGAAGGCTCTGCCACTTCTTCACATTCTGCTACCGGCACTAAACCACAAGCAGAGAAGGTGATTCCTAACAAAAGCCTCCTGGAGTGGCTGCGCCAGCAGTCGGACTGCACAATAGACATCCCAACATATGCAGGTGTAAGTAGCTAACCTCTGTGTAATCATCATCATCATGGACGTTTCTGGTTTCATCAAGTTATAACTTCTGCCTGTTTAAAACTTAAAGTCAGCCTATACAGTCATGGCCAAAAGTTTTGAGAATGACACAAATATTATATTTTCACATGATCTGCTGCCCTCTGGTTTTTATGTGTGTTTTGACAGATGTTTTTATCACAGACAGAAATATAATTGCAAACATATGAGTAACAAAAGCTTATATTGACAGTTAGAATGAGTTAATGCAGCAAGTCAATATTTGCAGTGTTGACCCTTTTTCTTCAGGACCTCTGCAATTCTCCCTGGCATGCTCTCAATCAACTTCTGGACCAAATCCTGACTGATAGCAGTCCATTCTTGCACAATCAATGCTTTCATTTTGTCAGAATTTTTAGGTTTTTGTTTGTCCACCCGTCTCTTGATGATTGACCACAAGTTCTCAATGGGATTAAAGGGTATGCCACACTAAACAATATCGCTAACGAGATCGCTAAAAAACGTCACTATTTAGCGATCCCGTTAGCGATATTGTTCAGTGCGGCAGCTTCCAGCGACGAGCTTCCTGCTGTGATCTCGCTCGTCGCTGGAATCGCTCCGGACCCTATTTCATCGCTGGCGCTCCCGCTGGGTAAGTATCTTATCGCTGTGTGGCACCTTTTCTTAGCGATTTAGCGGTACTTTTGTACCGCTAAAGTCGTTAAGAAGATCGCTAACGGCGATAGCGTCGTTAACTATATCGCTAAATGTGGCCGCATTTAGCGATATAGAAACGATCCCGCTAGCGATCTCATTAGTATGCAACGCTAACGAGATCGCTAGCGGGATTGTTTAGTGTGGCAGTACCTTAAGATCTGAGGAGTTTCCAGGCCATGGACCCAAAATCTCTATGTTTTGTTCCCTGAGCCATTTAGTTATCACCTTTGCTTTATGGCAAGGTGCTCCATCATGCTGGAAAAGGCATTGCTGATCGCCAAACTGCTCTTGGAGGGTTGGGAGAAGTTGCTCTTGGAGGACATTCTGGTACCATTCTTTATTCATAGCTGTGTTTTTAGGCAAGACTGTGAGAGAGCCGATTCCCTTGGCTGAGAAGCAACCCCACACATGAATGGTTTCAGGATGCTTAACAGTTGGCATGAGACAAGACTGGTGGTAGCGCTCACCTTGTCTTCTCCGAATGAGGCGTTTTCCTGATGTCCCAAACAATCGAAAAGGGGATTCATCAGAGAAAATAACTTTACCCCAGTCCACAGCAGTCCACTGCCTGTACCTTTTGCAGAATATCAGTCTGTCCATGATGTTTTTTCTGGAGAGAAGTGGCTTCTTTGCTGCCCTCCTTGAGACCAGGCCTTGCTCCAAGAGTCTCCGCCTCACAGTGCGTGCAGATGCACTCACACCTGCCTGCTGCCATTCCTGAGCAAGCTCTGCAATGCTGGTAGCACAATCCCGCAGCTGAAACACTTTTAAGAGACGGTCCTGGCGCTTGCTGGTCTTTCTTGGGCGCCCTGAAGCCTTTTTGGCAACAATGGAACCTCTTTCCTTGAAGTTCTTGATGATGCTATAGATTGTTGACTGAGGTGCAATCTTTCTAGCTGCGATACTCTTCCCTGTTAGGCCATTTTTGTGCATTGCAATGATGACTGCACATGTTTCTTTAGAGATAACCATGGTTAACAGAAGAGAAACAATGATGCCAAGCACCAGCCTCCTTTTAAAGTGTCCAGTGGTGTCATTCTTACTTAATCATGACAGATTGATCTCCAGCCATGTCCTCATCAACACTCACACCTGTGTTAATGGAGCAATCACTGAAAAAAGGTTAGCTGGTCCTTTTAAGGCAGGGCTGCAATGATGTTGAAATGTGTTTTGGGGGATAAAGTTCATTTTCTAGCCAAATATTGACTTTGCATGTAATTGCTGTTAAGCTGATCACTCTTTATAACATTCTGGAGTATATGCAAATTGCCATTAGAAAAAGTGAAGCAGTAGACTTTGTAAAAATTAATATTTGTGTCATTCTCAAACCTTTTGGCCATGACTGTAAAGGACAACCTCTTCCAGAACCTAAAAGGCATCCTCAGATAGGTTATAATTTCTTCATGTCTGCTATTAGCACTCCACAATTGTGTTTTAACCCCTTTCTGACATCAGATTTCTTTCCCATGCTGTACAAGCTATCAGCCTGCAAGAAATGGTAGTCACATAGTGGGAGAAAGTAAAAAAGTTAGAAAAAAAATTAAATGTAAAAAAAAATTTTTTTAAATCAAAAATAATAAAAAAAATCAAAAGATATTGTATCTCTAAATAAATATTTGAAAGAAAAAAAATGCACATATTTGGTATCGCCGCATCCGCAACAACCCGACCTATAAAACTATCCCACTAGTTAACCCATTTAGTGAACACCATAAAAAACAAGGCAAAAAACAATGCTTTTTCATCATACTGCAAAACAAAAAGTGGAATAAAATGCGATAAAAAAGACAAATATAAATAAACATGGTACCGCTGAAAACATCATCTTGTCCTGCAGAAAACAAGCCGCCATATAGCGCCATCAGCGGAAAAATAAAAGTTATAGCTCTCAGAATTAAGCGATGCAAAAATAATTATTTTTTTCTATAAAATAATTTTTATTGTATAAAATCGCCAAAACATAAAAAAAGATATAAATGAGGCATCATTATGCGGTAATCGTACTGACCCAAGGAATAAAACTGCCTTATCAATTTTATCACATATAGAACAACATAAATTTGCTGTTTTCTCTATCGCTTCCTTGGGGGACACAGAAACCATGGGTGTATGCTGCTGCCACTAGGAGGCGCTGACACTATGCATATGCAAAAAAAGGTTGGCTCCTCCTCTGCAGTATACACCCCACCGACAGGCACCAAGCTAATCAGTTTTAGCTTAGTGTCAGTAGGAGGTGGACACGGGTCTCTTTTGAGACCCATATCTACCTAATGTGCGTCGTTTCCTTTCAGGGTTTTTTCCGGAGGGATACAGTGTGAACAGTCACTACTGTACTCCCACGCAGAGACTATGAGTACGGCGTGTACTGCCACCCCGTATCCTCATATGTCTGTTACCATGCAGGACCCCCGCAGATCCCTAACACGGACGTGTGTTTAGGTGACTACAGGGAACAAGGAAGACCCGGGCCTGCCTCCATCTCCCACCCACTAGCCCACCAGAGCCTGTCGGTGACGGAGACACGGACGTCCGAAGATCTTCGGAGGTATTGTCCTTCTTTTTCCTCCCACATAGCAAGAAGATAGAATAAGATAGAAGAAAAGAAGATAGAAAAAACATAGGAGCAGGACACAGTAGCAGTCATGAGAGACACTCTCCCCTCATTCCAGGTTCACTCTTGTGGACAGTAGTGCCCTTGGCTACCCCTAAGACTCCCTTCCCCAGGTCACCTCCATCTCCTGTGCCAGGTCCCGACCTTTAAGCGTTACTTGTGGGGCCACGCTGATACCGCTAAGCGTTTCTCCTGGGGCATCCTTTTCTATGCTTTTCGGGGCCTCCGCGTTGCCCACCCCTTCTCCGGCGGCCGCCGTTTCTAATCGAGGCCCCGGCTTCAGTTTTGACCTAGTGAAGCGCCGGCTCTGCTTCCGGGCGGGCTTTTCTCCCGCCCGGCCTTTCTCACAGCGCTGCCTTAAGCTCCGCCCACCTTACCCAGCGTCACTGTGGGTCGGAGCAGCAGCCATTTTGCCCAGTTATCAGCTCTTTGCTCCATCTACCCCCCCCCCCCCCCCCCTCTTCGTCACTAAGAGGGGGATTTTCTTCTAAACAGCGTGCGTTTTTTCTCCTGGGCCAGGCGCCATCTTCGGCTACTTCAGCCTCGAACATCACACTTCAGGAGCAGCCATCCAAAACCGTGAGTTGTTCTGCCCTGCAGAGCTGACACTCTCCTCTGTCTCCTTTTTGTCCCCCAACCTTTCTGGCATCAGTGGGATCACTTTCACCATGCCTAAGCACAAGGGAGAGTCCGCACTACCTCCTCCTTCCTCTTCCTCCACCACCCTGGTCAAATACTTTGTGTGCTCTTCTTGTAATGGCAGACTCCCTTCAGGTCAGTCATCTCCCCTCTGCCAGGCCTGCAGCAACCCCACGGTACCCACCTAGGAACCTCCTTCTGTCCCGGGCGATTCTGAGCCCCCTACCCCGGAGTGGGCTGTTTCTCTGTCACAATCCGTGGCGGACCTCACCAGGGTGTCACAGACACTAGTGTCCATTTTGGACAGATTGCCCCCTTCAACACCCGCAGCCGCCAGCGGGTCACAAGACTCACAGCCCGGTCCTTCCAACTCAGGCCGTAAGAGACCTAGACTGGAGCACCATTCTAGGTCCTCTTCCCGCTCCGCCTCACCAGGCGACCCTTCTCGGCGTGATCCCTCTCTAGCGCCCTCCTCTCCGGAGTCTGGCGAGTCTTCGCGCTTTCGGAAGATGAGTCGGACCTGGATTCGGATCAGGCCTCCAGCATGACAGACATGTTGCAAAGCCTGATTGTGGCAGTCAATCAGACCTTAGGCATCAAAGATACCGCTACGGAATCCGCAGATCAGGCGGTTTCGTTCAGACGGTCCAAGCCACCTTCCAAGGTCTTTACCCCTCATACTGAGTTCCTGGAAGTACTTAAGAAGGAGAGAGAGAATCCGACCAGGCGTTTTCAGAGAGGAAAGTGCCTCGGCATCCTATATCCCTTCCCCTCGGATCTTACCATTAACTGGACTATCTCTCCTTCAGTGGACCCACCGGTCTCCAGACTGTCCACCAATTCCACTTTCCAATGCAGCTTCCCTCAAGGATGCCAACGACAGGATTATAGAATCGCTGGCAAAATCAGCTTTTGAAGCGGCCGCCTCTGCTTTATGCCCGTATTTTGCTGCTACCTGGGTCTCAAAGGCCATAGCCAGATGGGCCAAACAACTCCGCAAGGGTATCATGGCTGGAGCACCTCAGAGAGAGCTTGCAGAACTTGACGATCAAATTTCCCATGCTGGCTAATATTTAGTATCGACCTCCCTGGATGCCGCGTCCTGCGCTGCTGAGGCATCCAGCAATGCTGTGGCCATCCGCAGGAACATTTGGCTCAAATCTTGGCAAGCAGACCTTTCGTCAAAGAAGTCAATCACAGGCCTCCCCTTCAAGGGAGACCGTCTGTTCTGATCTAGGTTGGATCAGATCATTAAAGAGGCTACGGGAGGCACGAGTTCCCTCCTCCCTCAGTCCAAACCTCGCAGACCCGTTCAAAGACGACAGTTCCGTTCCTTTCGGCCTTTCCGCCGTTTCCCGACGTCGGAGGATTCCTCCGGTCAGCGCAGGCCGCAGAATCGCCAGGTTAAGAAGAAACCTTTCTTCATGCCCACTCCTTCCTGGCGTTCCCATAACTCCCACGGTAGAACCACCAGGTCAAGACCTGGCATATTCTCCTCAGCATGACTCGTTTCCAGGGCCCAGTGTTCCTCCCAAGTTGGGCGGTCGTCTCCTGCTGTTCAGGGACGTTTGGCTCGACGGGGTGGAAGACGCTTGGGTCAATGAGGTTGTATCCTCCGGATACAAAATAGAGTTCACTTCCCGTCTTTGAGATCGGTTTTTCGTATCCTGCCCCCCAAAGGGATCCTTCTTTGGTCCCGGGTTTCTTTGCATCCATCGATACCCTTCTCAGTGCTGGGTTATCGTCCCCATTCCACAGCAAGAACGCTTCACAGGTTTTTATTCAAACCTGTTTGTTGTGCCAAAGAAGAGCGGCACGGTACGTCCCATCCTGGACCTCAAGTTGCTGAACAAGAGGGTTCGCTTGCGTCACTTCAGGATGGAGTCTCTTCGTTACGTAATCTCTTCCATGGAAACTCAGGAATTTCTGTGCTCCATAGACATCCAAGACGCCTACCTCCATGTCCCGATTTGACCAGCTCATCAGAGGTTCTTGTGTTTTGCAGTACAGCAGAACCACTTTCAGTTTGTCGCCATGCCATTCGGCCTTGCGACCGCTCCCAGGGTTTTCACCAAGATCATGGCGGCATTGATGGCCATCTTGAGGATCAGGGGCCTGAAACTCATTCCATACCTTGACGACATTCTCATCAAGGCCCCGTCCCTACCCCAGGCCCAAGAAAACCTGTCCATCGTTCTCGACACCTTGACCCGGTTCGGGTGGATCATCAACAGGATGAAATCCTGCCTTGTTCCTTCCCAGCGCCTTGTCTTCCTGGGCATGCTGTTCGATACCCGATAGGCGAAGGTTTTTCTCCCCAAAGAGAAAAGGACAATCCTCCAGCAGGGAGTTCGGTCTCTGCAGGGTCCTCAGCTTCCATCCTTCCGATCTGCTATGAAGGTGGTGGGCTGAATGGTTGCAGCCTCAGAGGCAATTCCCTTTGCGCATTTTCACTTGAGACCTCTTCAACGTGCTATCTTGTCTCAGTGGGACAGGTCTGTCCGGTCTTTGGATCGTCCGCTTCGCCTCCCTCTCAGAGTCAAGCAGTCTCTCAACTGGTGGCTGTCATCCCCCCGCATCATCCAGGGCCGGTCCTTCCTGCCAGTTCACTGGCATATTGTAACGATGGACACAAGCCTTCTGGGTTGGGGGGCGGTTTTTTAGACACCTAACTGTTCAGGGTCGTTGGTCGGCACAGGAAGCTTCCCTACCGATAAACATCCTCGAAATCAGGGCCATCTTTCTCTCCCTCCGTCACTGGCAAGTACTTCTCAGAGGCCTGCCGGTCAGAATCCAGACGGACAATGCCACGGCCGTGGTGTACGTCAATCACCAGGGAGGGACCAGAAGTTCCCTGGCAATGGCCGAGGTGTCCAGGATCCTCCTTTGGGGTTCCAGCAATATCAGCTGT
This sequence comes from Oophaga sylvatica, assembly GCA_033576555.1. Classification (NCBI taxonomy): domain Eukaryota; kingdom Metazoa; phylum Chordata; class Amphibia; order Anura; family Dendrobatidae; genus Oophaga; species Oophaga sylvatica. Next base: position 208,043,132 of record JARQOD010000003.1, on the reverse strand, counting down.
GCATATCCCCGGCGTGGACAACTGGGCCGCCGACTTCCTCAGCCGCGAGGGTCTTGCGGCAGGATAATGGTCCCTGCATCCGGACGTCTTCTATCAGATCTGTCTTCAATGGGGGACTCCGGATGTAGACCTCATGGCGTCCAGGCTGAACAGGAAGGTCCCACGGTTCGTCTCCAGGTCTCGCGACCCTCTCGCGTTGGACACCGATGCTCTGGCCATTCCCTGGTCGCAGTTCGCTTTTCCCACCCCTCCCCCTTCTTCCCAGACTGCTAAATAAGATCAAGGCGGAAGGGGTGCCGGTCATTCTGATCGCCCCAGATTGGCCCAGGAGATCTTGGTTCGCAGACATCGTCAATCTTCTGGCGGACTCCCCCTGGCGACTCCCAGACAGACCAGATCTTCTATCACAGGGTCCGATCTGCGACCTGAGCTCTCGGTTGCTCAATTTAACAGCATGGCTGTTGAGACTGCGATATTGAGAGCATCCGGTCTCTCCGATTGGGTGATTCGCACCATGATCCAGGCCAGAAAACCTTCGTCCTCTAGGGTCTACTATCGAACCTGGAAGGCCTGTTTTCGCTGGTGTGAGTCCAATGTCATTCTGCCAATGAAGTTCTCGCTCCCAGGCATCCTGGCTTTCCTCCAAGCGGGACTGGACTCTGGTCTCTCTCTCACTACTCTAAAAGGGCAAGTTTCAGCCTTTTCTATTTTTTTTCAGAAGTCCTTGGCATCTCGTCCTCAAGTCAAGACTTTCCTTCAGGGAGTGGTGCATACGACTCCCCCGTACCGGAATCCTGTGCACCCCTGGGACCTCAATCTCGTTCTGGAGGTCATGAGGAGTGCTCCCTTTGAACCTCTCAGAGAGGTCCCCTCTCAGTTTTGTCCTGGAAAGTGGCCTTTCTCGTAGCGATCACTTCTATCAGACGGGTTTCAGAATTAGCGTCTCTGTCCTGCCGCCCCCCTTTCCTAGTTCTTCACCAGGACAAGGTTGTGTTGCGGCCTCCGCCTTCCTTTCTTCCCAAGGTGGTATCCACCTTTCATTTGAATGAGGATATTGTCCTACCTTTCTTCTGTCCTGCTCCGACTCATTCTCTGGAGCGTTCGTTGAACAGTCTGAACCTGGTCCGGGCAGTGAGGATCTACCTAGAAAGGACTGCTTCCTTCAGGAAGTCGGATCTTCTGTTCGTCATTCCAGTCGGGGCACGGAGAGGCCTGCCGGCCTCCAAGGCTTTGATTGCGCGTTGGATTAGGACTGCAATATCGGAGGCTTACCGGGTTAAGAACAGAGTGCCCCCCTCTGGGATTAAGGCTCACTCCACCCGGGCAGTAGGCGCCTTCTGGGCGGTTCACCATGGGGCATCCGCCCTACAACTTTGCAAAGCGGCAACCTGGTCTTCCATCCATACGTTTGCCAAATTTTACAAGATCCACACCTACGCTTCGGCGGACGCCAGCCTAGGCAGAAGGATCTTGCAGCAGCATTGGGATCTTTGCCTACCTGAATGGAGTTTCTTGCCAATTTTTCCCACCCAGGGACTGCTTTGGGACGTCCCATGGTTCCTGTGTCCCCCAATGAAGCGATCGAGAAAACAGGGTTTTGGTTGCTTACCATTAAATCTGTTTCTCGGAGCGCTCATTGGGGGACCCAGCACCCTCCCATATGTTTACAACTCTTGTCCTTTCTTCTAAAATTGTTATCGTTATGATTGAGTTGTCTAATTGGTTGTTTGATTCTGTCATGTTCTTCTCCTACTGCTTTCTCACTAACTGATTATCTTGGTGCCAGTCGGTGGGGTGTATACTGCAGAGGAGGAGCCAACCTTTTTTGCATATGCATAGTGTCAGCGCCTCCTAGTGGCAGCAGCATACTCCCATGGTTCCTGTGTCCACCAATGAGCCCTCCGAGAAACAGATTTTACGGTAAGCAACCAAAATCCTGTTTTCCGTTTTTTTCACAAATAAACGCAAGTCATATCAAATTAATTTTACCACTATCATGAAGTACAATATGTCACGAAAAAACACTCAGAATCACCGGGATCCATTGAAGCATTCCAGAGTTATTACCCCATAAAGGGACAGTGGTCAGAATTGTAAAAATTGGTCATTAACGTGCAAACCACCCTCTGGGGTAAAGAGGTTTAAGTGAGCAGGGGCGGACACTGACAACTTGGGGCCCCTGTGCAAGAAATGTGTCTGGACCCCCCTTCTTTTATGGCGACCAAGCTACAGATATATATATATTTTTGTTACAGTCTCCTCTGATTATGCATAATGCCGCCCCTTATTTCATAGTTCCCTCTTGTTATATACAGCACCGTCCCTTACATATCCGATTTTCATTATTTATACCTCCCTGTTCTTTATTACATATTGTCCTCTCTTTTCAGATATAAACTAAAATGGCAGCTGATGGAGCATGGGAAAGCTTCTTTTGTGATGGATTCGTCTGATGGACTGGTCTTCTGGTCAGATGCTGCTCCATCAGCTAACATTTTACAAGAGAAAACTCTGTAATAAAGAGAGGGCTCTGTGAATAACAAAAATAATGGGAAACTCAATGTAAGGGATGGTGCTGTATATGACAAGAGATGGTACTATGCAATAATGGACGGCGTTGCACATAACAGGACGCTATATTATAAAATATGGCGCTCCACATAACGGTGCTATATAATAAAGGATGGCACCATACATAAATAGAGAGGATGTGACGTAATATGGGACTGGAGGGTACCGGTACTGCAGACGCAATTTCAGGATACGGACACCGCCGCAGCGGTCACAGGAAGTGAGCGCTAATAACAGGACAAAGGGTATGGGATACTATATATCAGACAAGGGATGGGGGACCTGGCAACATACAGTTGCATACACAACAACCACCTAACATAACTGTAGGGATTGCTCAGGCACCTCTCTATTGGGGAGGGTGCTTTTTATACAAGATGTCTCCAAGCTATTGCCTGGGAGACACGTTGCAAGTGAACACACATTTAACTGAATTCTCCCAACTGTTGCTGGGAGCATTTACCATGTGCGCGTGCTGCCCCTTTTAGAACATTGGAGCCCGCGCTCACGTGCCGTAGGCACGCCGTTGGGACACAGTGCAGCGTGCATAGTGGAGGGAGAAGGCAGGAGCATGCCGGGTACTGTGGGCCTGTGAGTAAGCTGGCATCCCTGCATGGAGGGAGGAGAGGACATCATGTCAGGCATAGCGCTGCATGCCCCTTTCTCTGCTAATATGTCTTGTTCTTCTGCAACACATGAAAAAAAAAAACAATTCTACTCACCTTTCTCTGCTCCCACGCCACGCGGCATCCTTTTCTGCAACTGGTGCAGGAGCAGCCAGCTGACTTCGGCATCCCCACCATTGCTCATGATGTCACTGCCATATGCCTCCCAGTCATGAGCACATCGAGGTCAGATGCTGGACGTAAATTAGTCAGTGGTGTGTACTGCAGCAGAGCTGGCGGATCCCCTGTGCTACAATATATTTCAGCTGAATGTGCGTCCGAGGATGCAGATCAAGCTGAAATATTCGCTGGTGTCAGTGGCCTCACTCCAACTCTGGACCCGATGCAGCTGGCAATTTGTCTGCCCCCCAGAAACCCACGTTAAGTGATATTTACCTTTACACATACTGTCTACTGTGTCTCAGGTACTAATATAAATATATGTATAAATATATGTATATATATATTATAATATAATATATTGTACTATTATCAGGGTGTGTACACACACAGATAACCAAAGTACACATCAATACATGAAAACACCTTTGGCTGTGAGTGTGTGTATATGTGTATGTATTAAGGTACTGTCACACTAAGTGAGATCGCTAACGAGATCGCTAAAGCATCAGCGCTTTTATGACGCAGCAGCGATCTCGTTAGCGACGCCGCTGTGTGTGACATGTAGCGGTGATGTGCCCCCCGCTGCGATGTCGCTGATGGCTCATGAACGTTCTGAGCCGTTTTTTGGTCGTTGGTGTCCCGCTGGTGAGCCTGAATCGCTGAGTGTGACACCCTTTATGAACGACTTTACCAGCGTCGCAGGTGGGACTAGGTTTTCCCAACAGCCGCAGAGGTCGTTATACAGATCGCTGATCTCTGATGAGATCTTTGTGTTTGGAAGCTAACTAGCGACCACATAGCGATCGCACTAGCGATCTCGCCAGGTCGTGTCGTTGTTGTGATCGGTGGTGCGATCGCTAAGTGTGACAGTGCCTTTAGTGTACTGTGATTATCTTTGTGTGTATACACACATACACCCACAGATAACCACATTACACATAGATACATATAAAAACTTTGTACATATATACAGTACAGACCAAAAGTTTGGACACACCTTATCATTCAAAGATTTTTCTGTATTTTCATGACTGTGAAAATTGTAGAATCACACTGAAGGCATCAAAACTATGAATTAACACATGTGGAATTATACATTACACTTTACAAAAAAGTGTGAAACAACTGAAAATATGTCTTATATTCTAGGTTCTTCAAAGTAGCCACCTTTTGCTTTGATTACTGCTTTGCACGCAGAAAAGGTGAACGGATGGACTCTACATGCCTGGTTCCCACCGTGAAGCATGGAGGAGGTGGTGTGATAGTGTGGGGGGCTTTGCTGGTGACACTGTTGGGGATTTATTCAAAATTGAAGCGGTGAGCGGTCCAGCTCACCCCAAACCATCTCGATTGGGTTCAGGTCTGGTGACTGTGGAGGCCAGGTCATCTGGCGTAGCACCCAACACTCTCCTTCTTGGTCAAATAGCCCTTACACAGTCTGGAGGTGTGTTTGGGGTCATTGTCCTGTTGAAAAATAAATGATGGTCCAACTAAACTCAAACCGGATGGAATAGCATGCCGCTGCAAGATGCTGTGGTAGCCATGCTGGTTCAGAATGCCGTCAATTTTGAATAAATCCCCAACAGTGTCACCAGCAAAGCACCCCACACCATCACACCACCTCCTCCATGCTTCACGGTGGGAACCAGGCATGTAGAGTCCATCCGTTCACCTTTTCTGCGTGCAAAGCAGTAATCAAAGCAAAAGGTGGCTACTTTGAAGCACCTAGAATATAAGACATATTTTCAGTTGTTTCACACTTTTTTGTAAAGTGTAATGTATAATTCCACATGTGTTAATTCATAGTTTTGATGCCTTCAGTGTGATTCTACAATTTTCATAGCCATGAAAATACAGAAAAATCTTTGAATGATAAGGTGTGTCCAAACTTTTGGTCTGTATATATATATATAATATATATATTATATATATATATATATATATATATATAGACTTTTACAAACAGGTGCACATAAATATGGTAATAAATAGATGATCGTAAGTCTGTACACATTTTATTACTTACATACGTTGTCCCTGTGGCAGGTGCATTCTTCCCTCTCCAGCAGCTCCATCCTGGTGGTCTTCAGTCCATCAATCAGCACTTACTGGCCAGATCTCCAGCTGTCGCCAGTGACTCTGCGTCTTAAGTACCTCTGATAGCTGCAGAGAACAGCCTCCATGCAGTCAGTACACTCTGAGAAGTTCTGGCAGGTGCCTGAACCATGTGAACATCGGCCATCATAGCACCCTCCCCTCCCCCTCTATAGCCACTTAGCACCACCTGTACTGAGGGGTCTTTATTGAGGAATGGCTGCACTGGCCCACTCAGACAGCATTCACACTGCCTATCCTGCTTCTGAATGGGCCAGTGCAGCGGTTTTCCAATAAAGCCCCCTCAGTACAAGGGGTGGAGGTAGCTACAGGGGGCAGGGGGGATTGATGTGATAGCTCATGTGAACATTGATCAGGCAGTTCAGTTGTCAGAACTGCTCAGGAGGCTGGAGAGGTGTCAGATGCACTGACTGCTCAGAGGCTTTACCCAGCAGCAGTCAGAGGCAGTGAGGAGACAGGGTTGGCTGAGATCAGCCATACTTACCAGGCTTGTTCCTGCCTGCACGACGCAGAGAAGCCGAGGGCATGTCCAGGAACCCCGGGGGCGTGTCCAGGAATCTCGGGGGCGTGTCCAGGTATCCTGGCTCCTGTGTCATAGAGCGAACGGCAGCATCAAGTAGGAGAGGAAGGGGCCCCTTCTAACATATTCTGCCGAGTGCAGGCCCCTCTCTGACTGCAAAAGACTCAGATACGCTCCCCTTCCTCTCCTGTTGGTGTAGATGGTGCCGCTGGCTCTATGAGAGAACAAGATAATTCAGGTGCTGATCGTGCCCCATCTCCTCCTGGGCCCCTGTGCAACTGCACAGGTGGTATGTCCGCTTCTGGCAGTGAGGTGAAAGATGGAGCCTCCTCCCTCTGTAAAACTACTTGGATGCTGCCATCATCATTGACCACAGAAAGTAATTGGTTAAATGTTGGGGATTAGAGTTATGCCAACATAATAGTACTTTGAAGGGCGAGAATTTAGTTGATGTATGAGAAAACCCAAAGTAACTCCTAATGTCTTGCAGAGTTTTTCAGATAAACCCAAACCGAGGCGCCAGCGGTGCAAGGATCCTAGTAAAGTGGACATCGGCATCCTCACTGGTGAAGATAGGACTCTGTTGCGAACAAAGACACAGGACGAAGGGTACGATAACCTCCGCATGATACTGCAGAAGCTGATTAATATTACATTTATTTTATAGGTTCATGCACAATGCTGTATTATGGCTTAGTTTTGTGTAAAGCTGTAATATGATATATGGAGTCTCTACTATATCTCTATGTGCCTCCATCAGAATAAAAACATTTTTGGTTTATGTGACATCACATATTTGATTACCTTGTAGATTCTTCCCTAGAAATGTAAGCAATATTTATAAATATAAGCAATAAGGGAAAATCTTAATAAAAATTTTGCAAAATGGAGCTTGTATAGCAGTCGCTCAGCCTGCAGTTGTAGTCATGTCATGCAAAGAATTTCTGGACTTCTGATGAACCTCATTAAAGGGGATGTCATGTAAAAAGAAAGAAAACCACATTAACATGCAAGTATTGGGTTATTCAGCAGGTTAATAGCTTCCCTGGCTACCAGGAGGAAATGAAGTTTATTCCTCTGGGCCATCTTTGGCATTGAGTCATAGAGGCGAAGCTTCAGTCAATGTTCAGTACACAGTGAGCAGCGGCTGTCACCACGCCCGGCACTGACTGACAGCCGACTCATCAGTGGAAAGCTAGCTATCAGTCACTACCGGGCGTGGTTACAGCCGCTGCTCACTGTGTACTGAACATTGACTGAAGCACTACTCTCTGAGAAAGCTGGAGGCTGTTGGAAGGAATTAAATTAATTTCCTTCCAGTAGCTGGGCTGTCAGTGTGGTGGATGCACGACTTTAAAACGCTATTAACCTGCAAGTTGACCCATTATATGCAGGTTCACCGAGTTTTTTTCAGCAGCAGAACGGAAGGAAAGGAGACACACTAGTCATAACTAGTGGGTAGGCGGAGCCCAGACGAGATAGACACCTCAGATTAAAAAGAGTGTTGACCGGCCCCTCCAGCTCGGGCTCCTCCTACTCAGCTCTCCAGTTTTCAATTTGAGGTCAGAGAAGATAGTCGCTGCTGGAAGCAGCTCCTCAGAAGATTTTATTATTTTTTATCGGACAAGAGACTTGGATCACCTAATGTGGTCTAGAGGTCTCAGGGGTCTCAGCGCTGCTGGACCCCCACCTCTCCCTTGGCGGATCTGTATTACCCTATATGGTGGTCCCTGCAGAACCCTGCCGGCCCGGGGGGATGAGGATGGCTTCCCTGGCGGGGACGCAAACCGCGCTGCAGGGGTCACTGCGATCCCCGCCCTGGGGGGAAGCATGGGCAAGCGCCAGAAACCCCTGGGGGTCCCTGTGGCGCTTTCGGCTGGTGAGTACTCCACATTTAATATGTGTTTGAGTGTTTTCAGCGACTGCTGTGGCAGTCGCTGTTACAGTATACATGCGGTGACTGTGTGTTTTTTGTCCGCAGGTGGATGCCTGCAGGACATAGGAACGGGGGAGAGAGGAGCTGCGCGCCTTTTTTATTTGAATTTCGCGCTGCTCTGAGCGCGTGCTTTACGGCAGTCTCCTTTTCCGGCTTCTCTCATGAAGCACACGGAGGCACAGCGCGGCGGCCATTACTGACAGGCTGAAAGCTCCCTCGGACATCGCTCTCCTCCCCTCTCGGCAGCGCTGCACCGCGACCAGCTGGGTGAGTCGCTTCTCCCCGTCATAGGGCAGAAGCTTAACCCCTTCACCCCCACAGCCGGGCGCCTTTCTGAGGCACAAATGGGTGGCAGACTGCGCTGCCTGCAGCTGTTATCTCAAAGCTCGCACACCTTTTCAATAAAGAGGTTGTGGGGAGTCTGCGACAGTAATACTGCCACTATACGTTCCTGCTAACGACGACGCATACTATGCGATCGTTTGTGTGACCATTTTTAATGTCGCTAGTAGCTGCCAATCTGGGCGATCTCATTAACAACGCATAGGCGGTTAGCGATCCCCTTAATGACTTTGGCGGTCATTGCGATTTACAAACAGCGCAATTTTTTAGCGATCTTGTGAACGTTTTTTCTTAAGTGTGGCATAGCTGTCCTATAGCTGCTGCCTTATAAGAGGCACTTGGGGCTCGCACACCCTTTTCATTATTAAGGTTGTGGGGAGTCTGCGACTTTAACCCCTTCTTAGGCGGTTAACTCTTAATGGGGGACAGCTGGGGTAGCTCTCTCCTTAAGAGCTTTAACCCTTCAGCATTTTGTTTTTTCTTTAAGAAACCACACTTTCTAGTTACTGACAGTGTTAACCTGCCATATACTGTGCATCCGTCTCCCAGATCCGCTACAGGATCAGTCTCGCGTATCGGACGCGCAGACCTGGACGACGTCAAGCGCAGCGGTCCCTCGCTAGTTTCTATTGATGGCCTGTCTGATTTTCTATATTGAGTGTCAGCTAGATCCTCTCATGTCAGGAAGCGACACAAGCCGGTGCCTTCCTTCCCGCGTAACGAAAATGTCCGATTCGGACAAGGAGGATCGGCAGGGACACTCTGCCTCCCTTTTGGGCCGTAAAGAGGTTTTTATTGGAGGCGTTACAGTTACCGGAGGAGGTATCTGGACGTCCTGGTAAGTCGGCCCGGATGTTTTCAATCACGATCAAGCTTTACCATCACTGGATGAGCTTAATGGGGCAGTGGAGAAGGAGCGCCTGTGTCCAGAAAATTGAGACACCGTTTCCGTGTTCTACGGAGTTAATGATAATTGGATCCTTCTCCTGAAGTGGATGTCCCTTTATCCCAGCTTAGCAAAATCCTCCTGTTAAGGGGTAGGCGAGTCTGCAGGACCCGCTGGACAAAAAACGTAGATGGCAGAAAAATCCATCTGCGAGGCCGCGGATCATGGATTCAGTATTAAGAATCCATGTGTGCTTGTAAAGTTTCCCTGTGCCGGTTGGACCGTCTACGGACGGCGTGGCAAGGTGGATCTCCTCTATCGAGGTAGATGGGTTTTTCCAGTTTTTGGAGGATACTGCATCACTGCTATCCAGGGCGCAATCCTCGACAGTCACAGTCAGAAGAGCACTGTGCCTTAGACAGTGGACGCAGTTTCCAAACAGTGGTTTGCTAGCTTGCAAGGTGCACCTCACGGAGCTGATTGCCAAGGTAAAGGCAAAAGAAACAGCTTTACCGCAGCGCAGAGCTGTGACTTCTGCGTCTGGCAGGACTTGTGCCGGTAGTTGTCGGCGGTCCTTTCGGTCCAGGGGATGATCCAGTCAGCCCTCTGGGGTTCGGGTCGTCCCTCTCTTTTTAAAAAGAAAAAAAAAGGGGGAATTCTCAGAAATTCCGCATACCCTGGAAACAGAACTTCCGTTCAGACAAGCGGGAAGCTGGCAAAAAGCCCGCTAAGGCGGACTGACGCCTGGGTCTCACTCGAGCGCTCTCGAGTGGGGGGTCGTCTATTCCTATTCAAACCGACTTGGGCTTCCCACATGTCGGACGCCTGGGTGACACGGGTTGTGTTGGCAGGCTACTTCATAGAAGTCTCTTTCTCGACCCCCAGACAGTTTTTTTGTCAACCTCGCGTTCCGTCAGAGCCCGAGCTTTTTGCCGCTCTGCTGTGGGAGGTAGATTCCCTTCTGCAGAAAGGTGTGGTGGTGCCGGTTCCGCCGGGGAAGAGGGTTTTATTCTAACCTCTTTGTGGTCCCCAAAAAAGAGGACAAATTTCGGCCCATTCTGATCTCAAAAGATTGAATCGGCATGTCCACGCCAGGAAATTCCGCATGGAGTCGCTTCGCTCCGTTTTGGCGGCCCTGTCGCAGAACGCTTTTTTGGTGACAACGACATTCGCGACGCTTATTTGCACTTCCCAATCGGAAGGGCCCACCAATGCTTCCTTCGTTTTGCCATAAGTCAGGACCATTACCAGTTTGTGGCTCTGCCATTCGGGTTGGCCTCAGCGCCCAGAGTTTTACAAAAATTCTGGCGTTTCTCATGGCGATTCTTCGAAGGCAGGGGTTACGATTCTTCCCTACCTGGACGACCTTCTGATTGTGGCGTCTTCGAAGGAGGAGGCGGTAACTGCTCGCAATCTATCCCTTCAGCTCCTGGAGGACTTCGGGTGGCTGGTCAATTGGGAGAAGTCGTCTCTGGAATGGTCGCAGTCAATCCTGTTTTTGGGGATGCATTTCGACACGGTGCGAGCAGTGGTGTCCCTGCCTCCAGACAAGCAAGCATGTCTCCTTCGACATGCACGGGTTAGGAAGTCTTCGACAGCAATGTCCCTGCGAAGCTGTATGCGTCTTCTGGGGTTGATGGTGGCGTCCATGGAAGCACTTCCGTTTGCCCGGTTTCATTCCAGGGCCCTCCAAAGGTTCATTCTGAGCCGTTGGGATCGATCGCAGGTTTCACTGGATTACAGTGTCATCATCCCCCACAGGGTACGAGAGTCTCTAGGATGTGGATACGTCCGAAAGAGTTATCCCTGGGAAAGTCCTTCCTCCCTCCGAAGTGGTCGGTCATAACCACCGATGCCAGCCTGACAGGCTGGGGGTGTGTCTGGAACGATCTCTGGACTCAGGGAGTATGGTCGTCGGAAGAGTCTGTCTTGCCGATCAACATCCTCGAATTGAGGGTGATTTTCCTTTGCCTCCAACACTGGACGGTCCCTTTAAGCGGTCTGCCTGTCCGAGTGCAGACAGACAATGCGACGGCGGTCGCATATATCAATTACCAAGGCGGGACAAGGAGTTCCAGACTCATGGTGGAGGTATCACGGATCCTGATATGGGCAGAGACCAGAGTTTCAGCCTTCTCTGCGATCCACATTCCAGGAGTTCAGAATATCACGGCGGACTTTTTAAGTCACGAGAAGTTGGATCCCGGAGAATGGAGTCTTCATCCGAAAATTTTTGCACTACTGTGCTCCCGTTGGGGAACTCCTCAAGTGGATCTGATGGCATCCAGGTTCAATGCCAAGTTACCGACATTCATGTCCAGGTACAAGGATCCGAAGGCTGTAGCGGTGGATGCTCTAGTGGCTCCGTTGGACCGATTCACATTAATCTATGTGTTCCCGCCGATTTCTTTGCTACCTCTGGTACTCCGTCGGATCAGACTAGAGAGAATCTCGGCTATAGTGATAGCCCCAGATTGGCCAAGGAGAACGTGGTTCTCGACACTGGTGTCACTCCTGGCGGCACCGCCATTTCCACTTCCTCTTTGCCCGGACCTGTTAACCCAAGGGCCCGTTCGTCATCCGGACCTGATGTCTCTGCGTTTGAAGGCGTGGCTCTTGAGACCGAAATATTGACTCGTCGAGGTTTTTCAGCCGAAGTCATTGCCACTTTGCGAGCGGCCAGAGGTCCGGCTACTACTAGAATTTACCACAAGACTTGGGAAGCCTTCTTTTCGTGGTGTTCGGGTTCTTTAAGGAACCCGAGGATTTTTTCCATTCCCAATTTGTTGGCCTTCCTGCAATTCGGGCTGGACAAGGGTTTGGCAGTGAGCACCCTGAGGGGTCAGGTTTCTGCTCTGTCCTTGCTGTTCCGAAAGGCTATCGCCTCGCGTAAGGACGTGCGTTCCTTTTTTCGCGGAGTAACCCGCCAGTTTCCACCGCGGAAGGCGTCTGTGTCTCCTTGGCGTCTCAACCTTGTTTTGGAGGCTCTTCAACATGGGCCTTTTGAGCCTATGGAATCTGTTAGTCTTTTCTTGCTCTCTTGGAAGGTTGCTTTCCTAGTGGCGGTCACCTCTTTGAGAAGGGTTTCTGAGTTGGCGGCTCTTTCTTGCTCGCCTCCCTTCCTGGAGTTTTCACCCGGATCGTGTAGTGCTACGCACACGGAGCGACTTCCTACCTAAGATGGTGTCGCAATTTCATGTTAACCAGGATATTGTGTTGCCCTCTCTTTGTCCGAGGCCAAGGAATGCGAAGGAACGGGCATGCATACATTGGATTTGGTGCGGGCTTTGAAGTTCTATTTGACTGTTACTCAAGGTTTTCGGAAGTCAAACTCTCTGTTTGTGATTCCAGCAGGTCGTTGACGTGGTAACGAGCTTCCAAGGACTTATAGCTCGTTGGATTCGGTCGGCCTTTTTGGAGGCTTACCGACTTAAAAGCGAACCTTGCCCGATTAAGATTCGAGCTCACTCCACGAGGGCTGTGGCTTCCTCGTGGGCCTTTCATCAAGGGACCTCGGCAGCTCAGCTCTGCTGAGCGGCGACCTGGCGTTCTGTCCACACGTTTATAAAGTTTTATAAGGTGGACGTCAGTGCTTTCGCTGATGCGGCCTTAGGACGTAGGGTCCTGCAGGCGGCCGTAGTTTAAAGTTCTAGTTAACTTGTATTTGGCGCCTGTTGCGCATTTATCTAGGTTGTTGGGATTCTGCCTCTTTTGGTTTTTTTTCCCACCCTAGTTTTTGGACTGCTTTGGGACGTCCCACTAGTTATGACTAGTGTGTCTCCTTTCCTTCCGTTCTGCTGCTGAAAGACGGATTTTGGTAAGAACTTACCTGTAAAATCCTTTTCAGCGAAGGAAGGAAAGGAGACACAGCTCCCTCCCATGGCAGAAGTGTGTTGATGTGTTTTCAGATGCGGCGTGACCCTCTTCTGATAGCGATTATCTGGGCTGAGGTCGACGCGCTAAGGCTCTGTTCCAGCATTGCCAGCTCATCGCAGTGGTCAGGTCCAGTGAGAATACCTGGAACTGTGTGGTTTTTGCCTACATGCATGCATAACCTGTATTCTTGTGTTTTTTCCTCTGAAGTCCTTCAGAAGGGGTTATGTTGCTCCGCTGGTGATATTGCTCTTCCTTAAGCTTGTTTTACAACTGGAGAGCTGAGTAGGAGGAGCCCGAGCTGGAGGGGCCGGTCAACACTCTTTTTAATCTGAGGTGTCTATCTCGTCTGGGCTCCGCCTACCCACTAGTTATGACTAGTGTGTCTCCTTTCCTTCCTTCGCTGAAAAGGATTTTACAGGTAAGTTCTTACCAAAATCCGTCTTTTACATGACAGGTTCCCTTTTACAGTTGGTGATCTGGCTGTAAGGGCTTTATTTTAGCTGGAAGCTGTAGAGCTTTTGTGTGCAGAGCATTATAGGGATTATCTGGGGCTTTTGTATTTTTCCTATGGGGCTAATAACTTTCTGGCAGGTAGTTAATTACTTGCCTGTTCTGTCCTGTGACAATCTCTGAGAGGTCACAGCCCGTTAACTGCGGGGCGTTGGCTGTCAGTCAGCATGATGTAGGGAGTGACGCCCATCATCAGAGCAGACCGGAAGAGAAAACAGCTTGCCGATGTGAAGTCCAAGGAATCAGGAGAATCGCCACTTGACCTAGGAGAGATATCGCTGGCAGAACAGGCAGTTATCAGTTACCTGCCGGTAAATTCTTAGCCCCATAGGAATAACCCCTTTAATAGCTTCAGTCTCTGATGAATCCCTATATTGTCCACAGATCACAGGCTATGCAATTATATCTGTAGTAAGTAAAATGTGTTTTTTCTCATCTATTTTTTGTTCACAGGGATTTCTTCCTGAAACAAAGTTCGGCAGGGTATTATCAGATACTATTGTATGTGACACAGGGCCCAGGAGGAGAGGAAGAAGACCACGTAGTGATCTGATAAAGACCCCAGGCGTGGTTGGATCTGATACCTCATCATCTGGCATGAACCCACTTTTTATGAACGGCTTAATCGCTGGAATGGATATAGTGGGATTGCAAAACATGAGAAATATGCAGGGTATTCCACTGACAGGGCTGGTGGGTTTTCCTACTGGATTCACAACAGTATCGGCCAATGAGGACGTAAAAAGCACGTTAAGTATGTTACCCATGATGCTCCCGGGTATGACTGCCATGCCACAGATGTTTGGCGTCGGAGGGATCATAAACCCTCCCATCTCATCCTCTGTGTCATCATCTTTAGGAAGCACAATAAAAAGTGGTGCCACTCACGCTGAGAAAGCCACCGAGGACAAAGACACCAGCCAAGTTAGTATTCAAGATTCTACAACTTCAGAGAAAACTGCGGGCTCCCCTTTCAAAGAGCAGACGGATCCTGCAGTGACTGCAAGCTGCCCAGTAGCTTTTAACCCATTCCTTATCCCAGGCATGTCCCCAAGTCTACTGTACCCTTCCATGTTTCTGTCGCCAGGCATTGGCATGGCAATACCAGGGGTGCAGTCTAGCCGTTCTTCAGAGGCAGTTGGTCATGATCCACAAAAGAGGAAGAGAAAGAAAGTAAAGGGGGACCTTCAGACTTCAGAACCAGAGTCTGTACCCTTTGCTCAATCCCCAGACCAGGAGCAGCCGTCTCCCAGTGGCCAGAACTATGTAGATACAAATGAAACACAGGCATCTGAGAAGGATGATACTGGTTTGAGAGAATCTCCGGACAATGCTAACTAGAACTTGACTCCTTGACATTGTGACTTGTGAGTTATTTCTCTCATAGATATTTCTTACATTATGGAGTGTCCATCAGTAAAATTCTACCTAAATCGCTCCCCTTTATCTCCGTGGTATGTCTGAAACACCTTGACTCTTATAGTAGACAGAACCACAAATCGTGGATGTTGTAGGAAAGCAGAAAATTGCATTTACATTTTTTTTTTTTTATTTCCATTCCATAGATTATTTTTATGAAACCAAGTTATCTCTGTTCCTTGCCTTTTCCCTTCAAGGCACAGTGTAGCACAAAGCCTTAAAGCAGCAATCCCTTCATCCAAAGACAGGCTTTTTTGGCTAAAGCAATATAACTGGTGCTGTCCGCAATCAACCATGATGGAAAGCTAAATCTAGAATATGACGTTCTGTTTGTGTGTACGTGTTTACCGGCTACACAGTGGATTCTGTGATCATAAAAAAGTGATCCAAAAAAAAGATCTGCGTAAACCACCAAACTGGGATGAATTCAAGGCATCACAAACCTCATTTGCCATCAGTTAATGGTATTCTGGGTATGACCTCACCCCTTTCCCCGGCAAACCTGAGGCTGAAAGCTATTCTGCAGGCCCTTCACTGTTTTTTCCTGCACATTGGTGCTCCCGTCACTTGGCTGTGCCAGGTACTTCAGTCATACCCATTTCTGTAAATGGATCTGTGCAGGGGATGTCACCACTGTGCAGGACAAGGTGGGGAAGGGGCCGGAGCTCTGAATCCGTGCAGTACCTCCTTCATTCTTAGGATCGATATGCCATCACTTTGAGATAGAAATACACCTTCAGTCAGTTTTGTCATTTGGGCAGTCAGTCATGAAGTTTATTCAGAATTTATGTAGAAGAAATCAATAGGGATTCCTTTGTTCTGTGCACTAATTTTTTTAAACAAAAATAACCTTTGGTGGCTCATTGGCAGTGGGGTTAGATTAGTAAATACCAATTCAAACTTATGGTTTTGGTGTTTGGTTAGTTACCTCATAATTGTTTATTGCTTATCTCGGTTGACCACTGTAAAATTCATCATTATTGGTGGCACAGTTTGTAAATGTCATATTTGAGTTTCCATTTACGATCGCCGTTGAAGTCTAGCACGAATCTGATGAGAGCTATCACTGGGCAAAAAGATCATCTGTCCCCGCTGGCTATAGTGATGATATTATCCATCAGATGCTCAAAAAATATTCCACAGACCTTCTAAATGGACCTTAGTAGTGATGAATGGCCATTTTTTATGCAATAAGGAAACAGCCACCTTCAAAAATGTTATTTTTGCTCCCAGAGCAATCATGCATTGGAAGGCAAGCTATTTTACCCCAAGCTCTTTTATACAAGGCTTACTCACATTTAAATTTCTTTAAAAAAAGGTTTAAACACCTCATACTTTTCCTGACACTTTTTTTTTGTGGGACTCAGGCTACTAAAAATAAACCTGATAGATTGCATACTGAAAATTTGCCTTTATCTATGATTTAAAATGTTATTTTCACTGATATACCCAGACTCAAATTGTATCTGCCTGGCGATCACCCTTGTTATAATTTTTAATATGCTTTTGGGTTGTGCTAGATGGCAAGAGAGGCAATCCCACTGTTGGAGGTGGCTGACGATGTGTACATCCACTGGAGAGACTAATGTTTTATCCTTGTTACACATAGTCATTTTCAAAGTTTTTGCCCTAATGGACTTTTCAGGGATTAGAAGAAAGGGCCTGTTTTGTTTTTGTTTTGATTTTTTTTTCCTCATAAATGGTTATAGTTTTACACATTGGCTATTTCTAATTACAACTTATCCCTAGTTAGCTACTACAGCTCTAGCAAAAATGAAGAGACCACCACATCAAAACCCTGTCATAGGCAGCCCATTCTCCAGACCTGAACCCCATTGAAAACCTCTGGAATGTGATCTAGAGGATGATGGATAGTCACAAGCCATCAAAGAAGAACTGCTTACATTTTTGAGCCAGAAGCAGTGTGAAAGACTGGTGGAAAGCATGCCAAGACTTATGAAAGCTGTTTTTAAAAATCATGGTTATTCCACAAAATATTGATTTCTGAACTCTTCCTGAGTGAAAACATTAGTATTGTTGTTTCTAAATGATTATGAACTTGTTTTCTTAGCATTATTTGAGGTCTGCAAGCACTGCATTTGTTTGTTATTTTGACCATTTCTCATTTTCTGAAAATAAGTACAAAATTCTTTGCTTGGAAATTCGGTGACATGTTGTCAGAAGTTTATAGGCTAAAAGAACAATTTCCATTTTACTCAAAAAAATCAAACAAATTGAACATTTGAAAGTGGTCTCTTAATTTTTGACAGAGCTGTATAATAATATAGTGTATGGTCAAAGAAAAATGGCAGATCTTTTTCTTTAATCGTGGGCTTTTCATTTAAATTTAAAGCACCCTTACTTACTAGGCACTTTCTACTTAGCCCATTTTATCGCCACCAAATTAATGTTGTACTTTAGCTTAGTTAAAGGGAGCACTTGATCCAAAAGTCACCTTATTTGAATTGTAAAGGTATGACCTTCTATATACTAAATTTAAGCAAATGGGAAAATTATATAGAGAGGGTGAGAGAAATATATATGATTATAGGGTAGAAAATCACTGTAGAGTAGAATCTGACCGCATTATAAATGGACGCATCAAAACAATGTTATAAGCAGGACTGCTTATTAAAGGGAGCGTGACCGCAGATTCATGCTGCCTGAACCATGGACAGCATGAATCCGAGACCATCTATGCTATTTCAGTCGTGTGTATTTTGCTCTGAAACACTTTGGTGTTTCAGAGGAAACATCTTAACAAACCAGTTGGGGACCATGCGTCATGGATGACTAGTCCAAGAGGCAGCGGCTTCTTGCTCATCTTTATTGGCATGTCTCTTTATACACACGTAGTATAGACTTGTCAGTCTATGGCAGTGTGCGGGGGAGCCCGCCTTGACTCATGATCCATGGCTGGCCTGTGAAAGTACTTTATTTTTCTGATGCGCCACAGTTTTTCAGAGTAAAATATAGCTGATTGCAATAAAGTAACCGGTCTCGGGTCCAGGCTGGCCGTGGTTTGGGCAGCATGAATTTGCTGCCAGGTTCCCTTTAAAGAAAACATACCCAGCAAGAGCTGAACTAATCTGGCACAGATCTGCTGTCCACTAATGCAGAACAGACTAAATTGGTGGTAGAAATAAACAGAAGCTAAACTTCTATTGCCACTTTTTCTATGTGATCCTATGGAGAAGATGTATCAAGAGGTTTTTATTGTTAGTTTGTTTCTAACGTATTTAAGCCAAAATCTTTATTTAAATGAAGCAAGGAAAAAAATCATGGACTAATTTTTTTTTTCTTAACATTTCAAAGTTTTCACCTATTTTACTAGTTTATTAGTGTAGATGAAAATGTACAGATATAAATAAAATAATGATTTAGGGAAAAATAAAAATCATATTCATTCTTTTTTGTAAAAAGAAGAAAATAGATTGATTTGTCCATGAGTAGTTAATGACAGATATATTAATCACTGTCGTATATTTTTTTAATCTTGCGGTTGATGAGTGAGTAAGCTGATTGTGATATTCTGAGATTGTGATTCCTTTGTAAAGTTTTCCTCTTTTTTTTTCTTCCGAACAGTTACTCATTTCCCTACTCCTGTCAGGATGGGTTTAAGGCCCCCATACACATTTGATTAAAATTGATGAACGTGAACAAGTTCAACATTCATTCCTCGTATAAAAACCTAGAGCAATTGTCCTTTAATTTATTTTTTCATAAATAGTACACATGAAAATAAGCAACTTTGTAATATATCTTATCAGAGAAATCTGCTTCTTTCTCAGCCAAGACTGATCAGTTATTTAAAAAAAAAAATCAATTCCCAGATAAAATTTGTATTCAGTGAAGACAGATTTTCCCATTACTGAGATAGGAGATGGCAGTTGCTACTGATATGATTCTATGTAAACCTGTGGGAAGAGGAGCTCAGTCTGTAGCTCTTCCTCCCCCTCACCTCCTCCTGTTTACAAGTTATATGTAAACAGGAGGAGGTGAGGGGGAGGAAGAGCTACAGACTGAGCTCCTCTTCCCACAGGTTTACATAGAATCATATCAGTAGCAACTGCCATCTCCTATCTCAGTAATGGGAAAATCTGTCTTCACTGAATACAAATTTTACCCAGAATTGACAATTTGGAAAATGAAAGATCATTCCAGGGGAGAAAAAAGCAAATTTCTCGAATAAAATATATTACAACGTTGCTTATTTTTGTGGTTACTTCTTAAGAACAAAAATCGTTTTTAGCTGACAAATCAGAGACCATAATCATTTGAAATGAAGTCGGAGGATTTTTCTATTTTTTTTTTATTACAAAAAATGTTGGACGAAAGGTTAGTGATGAGCAAACATGCTCTCGGGTAAGGTATTATCCGAGCAGGCTCGGCTGCCAAACGAATGTGTATGGGGACCTTTTTGCAAATTCATTTACATAGCAAGTACTAAATTTGGAAAAAAAAATGTGATTAAGGCATCTTTTAGAAGTTGGTGATTTTTATCGTTTGAAAAAAAGGTCAGCTTTTCATCAGTGTTTAGTCCGTGTGACAGTTTTTACCATCAGTGTTTCATCAGTGATTTTCTAGTATGAAAAAATATATATAAAATTACAAAACTTCTCCTGCCCGTTGCAAGGGCATCTGTATGCTGTCCATTATTTTCACGGACCTATAGATTTGCATTGGTAAGTTTAATCCATGACTTCTAAAAGATGGTCATGTATACATCTTTTGATTTTTTTTTCGATCTGCAAAAACTTGGCTCTGTAAACAGCACTATAGACTAGACTAATAGGTACATATTCTATCCGTGAAAAACCTGGATCAAGCCTGTAGATGAAAAGTGAATGTCTGAATGAGGCCTGAGCAAGTAAGGGTCCCGTCACACTCTTCAATGTCTCAGCGATCCGACATGGATGGGATCGCTGGGACATCGTTAGCTGATCGCTGGTGAGCTGTCACATGGGCAGACTCACCAGCGATCAGCACCAGCAAGCATGCTGGTATCCAGTGTACACATCGGGTAACTAAGCGCTGCGCCGCGCTTAGTTACCCGATGTGTACCCTAGATACCAGCTTCTGTATGCGTTGGGAGCTCGCTGATCATTGGTCTCCCGCTGTCACACGCAGCGATGCGCGCTGGCCAGCGGGAGACCAACGATGATAAAATGTTCCAGGCCATTCGACGACGATCAGCAATAACCAGCAGGGGGGCTGGTCGTCGCTGCGTGTCACATGTAGCAAGATCGCTGGCTAGGTCGCTGTTGCGTCACAAAATCGGTGACGCTTCAGTGATCTCGCTTAGTGTGACGGGGGGGGGGCTTAACTATGCTGACCGTTACACGTTAGGTGGTCTGATCCTTATCTGGCCACCAGCTATCTCACTGACTCATTTATACATATACACTTCTGCTTAACCTGTTGAGTGTACACATTAAGGATTAAGCAATTACTATGCATGTCTGACACCTCTTATCATGAAGGACAGGACATTAGGGCTTTAAAAAATGCATTTAAAAAAATGTCTTAATAAAAAAATACAACTCAAAACACTCATGGCATGTTTTACGAGCCAAAAATGCCACATTAGGGACAGGACCTTTTAGCAACCACTTGGTGGCAGAAGTGTTGTCATGGGCACGAAGTCTGTAATTTTAGATTATTTTTTTTTACGTACAAATATGCAGTTGATAGGTTTGAATAAAAAATATTATTGGGGTATTTTAAACATTTAAGAAGCAAAATATACCCCAAATTCTGGATTTAGGTATTATTTGCACATTGTGTATCCTGTTTTTTGTGCACATCCCATAATATGGCTTCAATTTGTACAGAACTGAAATAGGGCCATAGAGGTGCATGAGCCCTCTACTTTGCTTCTATATGTCTCCAATTTCATACAGACGTTCATATGGTCTGCTCTTGTGCCCTTCATTTTGTACAAGGACACAACGCATGTGGGTATGCGCTGCTGTCCACGGTAGCACAGCTAATGCCATTCACTTGAGGTCCTGTTTGGGTAATTCAGTACTGGTAGCTGTTGGCCTACAGCTGTCTCATGTCTCTGGCCAGTATTAGTTGTATTTTTTAATCTGGTAACTCGCTTCCTTCTCAAAAATCCATAACCTTGAATTTCATGCGAGTGGTTTATAAAATGGTGCGACCACCATTTTTCTCTGCTCATTCCTCTGATTACAGATGACTTTTTTGGGGAAATAATTTGTGTTAAGACCTGTAAACCAGCTGAATTCAAACACTGTTTCCAGGGTGTCCTGTTGGAAAACCTTTGGTGGCTGAGCTGAATTACTGGATTGGTCATAATTAGAGCTGAGCGAATATGTTCAGATTCGGTCTCCGAATCTGAATTTGCCATATTCGTGCCATATTGGTACCCTATTCGTGCCGAATATTTGGTCATTTCTACTCCCATTGATTACAATGATGTTCGGCTGTGTTCGGCGAATATTGCAAAAACATCGCCGCCGATCGTAATCGGAACTGAATTTTGAAAAATTTGCTCAACTCTAGTCATAATTGGTTGGTAAATGACAATTTTCTGAGATGGGTGGATACTATTTAGCCTTATGAAGGTACATTCATGATCGAAAAGATTACTTGACTATGCACTCAGACTGGGAACTTCAGGCGTTACATTTTTTTTGCTTTTTCTGCAGAATAATTAGCACTTTATTATGAATCTACTTGTAAGTATTGGATACTTAGGATGACTTCTCGATCAGTGTTTGCTTCAATAAGGTACAGTTATAATTGAGGGTGCTCAATGGAGATTCAGTAGAAATCCGCTCAATTATACATTTTCTAATATTTTGAAAATGAAGGAAAAGTATGTAGAAAAGAAATTGCTGTTGCGCTTCATCTGTGACTTCTAAATATTCTTCAATTAGTTAATAAATCCCTTTGAACCCAGGTATTGCCAGTTTAAAAAAAAAAAAAGAATTTAATTTACCAAAAATGCGTTGTGTTAGAGAAAGTCATCCTACAAAAACTGCGCTACTCATGTCAGTGGGTCTGTGTGGTATTGCAGCTGGACCCCCATAAAGTGAATGAGGCAGAGCCGCAGTACCAGAGAGGGCCAGTAGAGAAAGGTGGTGCAGTTTCTGCAAAAAAAAAAACCATGAACTTGGATGTAATGCTGGACAATTTATCTTTCACTATTTTTTTTCTAGGTTAGAAAAAAAAATATTTGGGGGTTCCAAACAGTAAATGGTGGCAGCTCTTGGTTTATTTCTCTCTAGGTTGATATATAGTTTCTACGGATTACTGGTTAGTTATCTACTTTTTGACACTACTGCGATTACTTTATATCATTGGTCTTTAGGATTGTAGAATTTCCTGTACATATTACAGCTAAGAACGCAATTCATAAATGTTTTTCTTTCTTTGCAAAAACACAACCTGTACATTTATTGGGGACATAAACATATCATGCCTGTAGCCAATAAAACACTGTATGCGTGATTGATAAGGGTATACACTCCTGAGTTTCTGCTTGCAATGTACAAATCAATACAGTATCCCTTTTCTGTAGAAATGCCCATGTTACTGTACCCACTGCATAGATGCTTTCTAGGAAACACCGCCAAGCTTGAGTCTAGTACTGGTGGGGGACATGCGTTTGTACTGCTTACCTAGAATGTTTACAGTAGTGGTCCATGGCAGGGTGGGTGGGGGGAAATACTTTCCGTGTATTCTCCTGAAAAGTTTGCAACTGATTGCATGTTAAAGTGTGTACATGTGTGTGTATATATGTATATTTCTATACAGAATATTTAAGCTTTTCAATGACTTATATATAAATGTTTATATGTATTGATTCACTTAAAAAGGTCATAATGATTAGACATGGGATGATTTTCATGTTTCTACTTTGTACATCATAAATGATAAAAGAGATGTGATCAGTGAAGCCTTACCTTGTCGTAGCTACTATGGTTTTAAAGTGGTTGTCCAGGATTAAAAGAGTCTATTTTTTTTTCTCCCAAGAACAGTACAATACCAATCGTTTGGCTGTAAATTGGGATAACCCAGGCATTTTCTTTCCAATTCTGGACAATCTATTTTAGAACTAAGTGAAATCCTTTGGTTACTGCTAAATAAATTGTTTGCTACTGCTGGCCATAGTCCTAAAAGTTCAACCCCCTAATTGTTTTTTAGTACGTACCTTCATGACCACCATAATGATACCGAGCAGAAAATGGGAAAAGTTTCAGAGCCATTATCATGTGACTGTATGATGTCAGTTTGGGGTAGATGACACGGTTGTGTGGGTGACACTATGCCGTCTCATGACTGTGGCGTATGATTTGACTTCTTTATATTCATGTCTGAGTTGCTTCAGCACCAAGATTGATATTTACACCGTGTCCTCCTTATTTAGTGGTTACGTTCCAGCATTATTCCTCGTCCCAGTCACATTCTCTATCCAGGACTCATTCTCTATGCGCACAATGTATAAATTCTGAATATATATATTTCTATACATTCATGCACACACTTATACCATTAGACAAAAAAAAATATGAACTGAAAATTGTATCAATTTGGGGTATTTTTTTAGTGTGTACTATAAGAAAATGACAACATAAATGAATTGCCTTGAATGTGAGGGAAGAAGTGTTAAATACCTGTTCTGTTATTCTCTGCCTCATATCAATGGCTCTCATGGTTTTTTTTATTTTTCTGTTTGTTCTGTTAGTTTATTTCTTTTGTAGTGTTACTAATTTATCAGAATGGTCCAGATGTGTCCACAACAACCGTAACATTTCATCCACTGAGTTATTTATTTGATTTTTATTTCTTTATTATTATTTTTTTGTCACTTGTCTTTTATACACTTGGAATTATTAATGATGTATATGATGAAATTGATCTTTGAAAGACTATGTTAACTGTGCAAGTAACTGATTCGTTTTCTTCATCCTGATGCTGACATCTGGGTTTTCCTACATAAAAATGCTGTTAATAATCTGAGTTCTGTGACATTTTGTGAGCTGTATGTGTATGTTGTTGGGTGGAGGAGAGGACTGGTCAGTTTACAATATCTATAGCATTGTTCACACAGTGCAGATTTTGCCCATAAACCTTTTAAGGAGGATCTATCCATTCTCCCGGCCTGTTATAGGAAATATGTGCATTAAATAACCGTTCTGGAACATTTTTTTTTCCTAGAAACGTTCTTTTTCCTTCCAGAAATATGAGTAAATTAACAACTTGACATGAAATTCACTTCCTGAGTGGCTTGTGTCCGTGCTCAATTTGACATGGTCAGCTGTAATTGAACCATGTGAATTAACAGAGAGAATAGAAACGCCCAATTTTTAATGTATTCCTAATTTACAGGAGGAATGGAATAATGCAGAGTTTTTGTTTTTTTAGCAAATTCATGTATTTACTAAAACAAAGATGTTAAGCCCTCTCTTCCAAGTCACGCTGCCGAGGGAGGAAAACTAAAGAGGAGAAGGGGGCAGGCGCAGCTATAGTTGTTCACTGCGCAGGCACCAGATTGCCTGCCCCGCAGTGTGTATACATCATAACACACTGGGGGGCGGGATCTGGGCCTCCGAAACACACAGGCGCGATAGCCTGATGTCAGTTCCCGGGCAGCGTGCACTGCGCATGGCCAAGAACTGCTAGCACAGCGCAGGCGCCCGCCAGAATGTAACGCCAACAGAAACACAGGAGGAGGCGGCGAGGTGACGCAACAGGGGTATGATGGACGGCTGGGAGGCGGATGATACAGGAGGACACACCATACCTATGGGACTCAATACAGGTATGGGGACCTATTTATAAAGGTGACAGGTTCCCTTTAAAAGATTATCCCAAGTAATCCCCTATACCGAGAACATTCCAATCACTGGGGTCCAACCACTGGAACCCCCATGATCCTGAGAATTGGAGCTCTAAAGAGCACCATGTAAATGGAGCTGTGATTGATCATGCGCACTGCGCCGACCTTTAACATGTGCCTCTTCAAATAATTCCTTTGGGAGGAGTGTTAAGGGGCACGACAAAATATTGCAAAATCCACTGATCCGGGTATGGGGGGAGTGTTATAGTATGTGGGCTGGTGGGGTTTGTGTGGCAGGGTTGCTTTTTTTGTCCCAGTTCGGCCCTCTCTAGCAATATGCACTTTAAGGCCTGTCCAGTTGTTCAATGGCTGTGACGTGTCCATTACTGGAGAAGTGACAGGATAGGATTCAGCCAACGAGGGTGGCAATATTATACCGCCCCAATATGACATCTCAGTATCATCCAGGATGTGTCTGGCATGCCTGAGGACTCCGAATCACCAAGGAGACATACAGGCATTATTATACAGTCCATTATTGGAGAAGTGACAGAATAGGACTCAGCCAACGAGGGTGGCAATATTAAACAGCTGAACTCCACCTATAGAGATGATGACGTTGGCAGCATTTCAGTCTCCCTAATAATGACCTGAAATGGAGCGGATATTGATACTCTGCCCAGGGATTGGACCGGATGTGACATTAGAGTGAGAGCAAAATTAAACTCCACCTCCAGAACGTCACTAGCATCCGGGTTCCTGGCCCGAATCTCCTGACAGACTGCAGTGGGCTACAGTGAGTCAGGTGAAAGTCCCTCTGCCTGTGCACTGACCGCTGCTGCCCCACTGGCATAATCCTTGTGGCGAGAGGTGTCGGCTGCAGACATGAGGACACCTGCGGACATTGCATCCTCCTGTCTCAGTGATGAGCGCAGCCTCTAGTGTCAGCTGAGGAGGGGTCGGGGCAGAGCTCAGAAGGGGGTGGGGCAGAAGTCACAGAGAGCAGAGCTCAGGAAGGGTGGGCAGAAGTCACAGGAGAGCAGAGCTCTCAAGGGGGTGGGACAGAAGTGCAGCGCCCAGGAGGGGTGGATAGAGTCACAGGAGTGCAGAGTTCCGGATGAAGCTGAAGTTGGTTTCTATTTGTCCAGTTTCTTATACAGCAAATTTTTCATTTTTTATAGGTTTGACAATGAAAAATCACAATAATAACATACAATGCAGCAAGGTGCCCTGATGTGAATACACTTAAAAAAAAACTACAAAATTTTAAACTGTCACAAAAATAGGCATCAAAGTGGCACCGAAGGGCGTTAATGAAAGCGTTAAATGACATTGGGCCACTGATATCACACAGCAGACATATAGAACAGGAAGCCCCACATCAAAACCAGGTCTTTCCAGCCTGGCCCAAGTGGGTTCTGGCATCAGAATTGCATCAAAGTGGGCAAACAGCCAATTTTCACAGATTTTAAAAAGTAACTGTTTTTAAGGGGTTAAATGACTTTGTTCCACTGATTTCACACTAAGAATACAAAGATAGTGATGCCCCGCATCAAACCAGGTCCCTCTAGCCTGGCCCAAATGGTTCTTGGCATCAGAATTGGCATCAAAGTGGGCAAACAGCTCATTTTCACAGATTTGAATAAGTGATGTTTTTAAGGGTTAAATGACTTTGGCCACCGATCTCACACTAAATACATAGATAGTGAAGCCCCATATCAAATCTAGGTCCCTCTAACTTTATTATTATTATTATACACATTTATATAGCGCCATTTATTCCATGGCGCTTTACATATGAAAAGGGAAAATCTAGACAGGTACAATAAACGTGCTAGACAAGGACACACAAGTACAGAAGGAGAGAGACCCTGCCTGTAGGGCTCACAGTCTACAGGATGGGTGAGAATACACTAGGAGAGGGTAGAGCTGGTTGTGCGATGGTTCAGTACACTGAGGATCATTGCAGTTGTAGCTTGTCGGAACAGTGGGTCTTCAGGTCTTCTTGAAGGTTTCCGTTGTTGGTGAAAGTCTGATGTTTTGCGGCAGGAGTTCCAGAGTATGGGGAAGCCGGAGAAGTCTTGTATGCGGTTGTGGGAAGAAGAGATGAGGGGGAGTCGAGAAGGAGATCTTGAGAGGATCGAAGGTTCGTGTGGGTAGGTAGCGGGAGACCATGTCACAGATGTATGGAGGAGAAAGGTTGTGGATGCTTTGTATGTCATGGTTAGGGTTTTGAACTGAAGCCTCTGGCAATAGGAAGCCGGTGAAGGGCCTGGCATAGGGGGAGGCTGGGGAATAGCGGGGAGACAGGTGGATTAGTCGGGCAGCAGAGTGTAGGATGGACTGGAGTGGTGCCAGAGTGCTAGAGGGGAGGCCAGACAGTAGGAGGTTGCAGTAGTCGAGGTGGGAGATGATAAGGCGTGCACTAGTGTTTTGTGGTTTCATGGTTGAGGAATGAGCGGATCCGGGAAATATTTTGATTTTGAGGCGGCAGGAGGTGGCGAGGGCTTGGATGTGTGGTTTGAAAGAGAGGGCAGAGTCGAGGATCACCCCAAGGCACCGAGCATGCGGGACTGGGAAAGCGAGCAGCATTGACATTGATGGATAGTCTGGTGAAGGGGTAGAGTGAGGTGGGGAAAGATGATGAATTCTGTTTTGTCCATGTTCAGTTTGAGAAAGCGAGCAGAAAAGAAGGCTGAGATAGCAGACAGACACTGTGGATTTTGGTCAGTAGGGAGGTGAGGTCAGTCCAGATAGGTAGATCTGCGTGTCATCGGCGTAGAGGTGATACTGCAAGCCGTGGGATTCTAAGAGCTGTCCCAGGCCGAAGGTATAGATGGAGAAGAGAGGGTCCTAGGACTGAGCCTTGAGGAACACCGACAGACAGGGGCGAGGTGAGGAGGTGGTGTGTGAGAGGGAGACACTAAATGATCGGTCTGTTAGATATGATGAGATCCAGGATAGGGCCAAGTCGTGATGCCAAAGATGAGAGAATCTGTAGCAGGAGGGAATGGTCCACGGTGTCGAAGGCAGAAGACAGTCCAGGAGAAGGAGGACAGAGTAGTGTCGCTTGCTCTTGGCGGTTAGCAGGTCGTTAGTGACTTTAGTTAGGGCAGTTTCAGTTGAGTGATGCGGTCGGAAGCCGGAATGTAAACGGTCAAAAAGGGAACAGGAGGAGAGGTGGGAGGACAGTTCAAGATATACATGCTGTTCCAGTAGTTTTGAGGCGTAGGGGAGAAGAGATATGGGGCGATAGCTAGACACAGAGGATGGGTCGAGGAGGGCTTTTTGAGGATGGGAGTGATTGAGGCATGTTTGAAGGATGAAGGTAAGACACCATTTGTAAGTGAAAGGTTGAAGAAGTGTGTGAGAGTAGGGATGAAGACTGGCAAAGTTAGGGATGAGGTGGGACGAGAGTGGGTCAAGCGCGCAAGTGGTGAGGTGTGATCGTGACAGGAGAGTGGAGAGCTGATCTTCTGTCATGGTGGTGAAGCTGGTTTTGGAAGAATAGGGCTGAGTGGCTAAGAGGGGCATTGGCGGCTGCGGGCCAAAGCTTTCTCTGATCATATCAATCTTTTGCTTAAAGAAGGAGGCAAAGTCTTCAGCAGAAATGAGAGGAGAGGGAGGAGGTGCTAGGGGACGGAATAGAGAATTGAAAGTGTTGAAGAGCTGTTTAGGGTTGTGAGACAGGGAGGATATGAGAGATGCGAAGTAAGTTTGTTTTGCGGCAGACAGCGTGGACTTGAAGCTGGCGAGGGACTGCTTGTATGCGTTGAGGTGCTCGGTAGAATGGGTTCTCTTCCATCTCCGCTTGGCAGCCCTGGAAGCCCGTCTCAGTTCTTTGGTCAGGCCGGTCAGCCAGGGCTGCCTGTTGATTGTACGAGTTTTGCTCTGCGTGAGGGGGGCGGCCGAATCAAGTGTGGCTTTTATTGTGGTGTTATAAAATGTGGCAGCAGCATCTGTGTCATTAAGTGAGGCTATGTCTGTGAGAGGGAGGAGGGACTCAGAGAGTGATTGTAAATTGAGGTGTTTGATATTTCTGCGAGGGTGGGTGAGTTTGTGGAGTGGGGGTTGCGTACTAACAGGAGAGGGAAGAGAATGTCAGTAGGTTGTGGTCAGACGGGGAGTGGGGAGTTAGTGAGGGAACAGAGGCGGGTGAAGATAAGGTCCAGCGTGTGACCATCTTTGTGAGTGGCCGCAGAGGACCATTGTTTGAGGCCAAGGGAAGCCGTGTGTTATGTTTCGGTAGCTGAGGAGTGCAGGAAAAAAAGGCAATACACCAGAGCAGTTGGAATCTATTAGATTGCAGTACCCTGACTAACCACCACAACTAGAGGCAGCCGTGGAGCGTTCCTACGTTGGTCCTAGACGCCTCGTCACAGCCTGAGAAACTAACTACACCTAAAGATAGAAAGAGGAAAGCTATCTGCCCCGGAGCAGATCCCCAAAGATAACAGAAAGCCCCCAAACATGTAATGGCGGTTAGACAAGAAGAAATACTGACACAGACAGAAAATAGTATGAGCAAACGTTGGGGCCCAAACTACCTAAATAGAAAAGGATAGGAAGGGTACTTACTGCAATCCCAAAAAAACCCTGAAAAGCACCAACTCTACTAATTTCAAAAACACCTGAGATCACACGACCTCTACCACCTAAATTAGTTCTCTGGTGTAACAAAATCAAAACAGCAGCCACTGAAAAAACTGGAAAAAGCAAAAGTACAAACATCAGTGGCTGAACAAAACTGAGAGGGCAAAAGCCCCCGGAGGGGACCCTGAAGGCCCCCACAGAAGTGCAGGACAAAATGCAAAAATAAAGCACAAAAACAAAAAGAAGGAAATGTCTTATCTGTAAGCAGGAGATGCAGACACGACACAGCAGGCTACAAAGGAAACAGGAATCAAGGATTGAGACCAGAACAATTGATCACCGGCAACCCTGATGGGAAGGCGACTCCCTTATATAAGACCAGTCAGTAACACCTGATTCCCAATCCTCACAATCTTCACTGGACAGTCCAGTACCGCTAGTAACCACCAGAGGGAGCCTCTGCTCAGAACTCATCTCAAGCCTGTTACACCCGGTCCCAGCGCTGCCTCTGCACTCCTTTCTGCTCACTCACCTGTTCCTCGGGCTGTCCCTCTGCGGCGGTCTGTGCGTGGGCTGGGGTCTCCTGTCCCATCTGCTCTCCGGCGTCCTGAGTCCTCCTCCACTTCCTGGCACGCTGCTGGCAGGCCTCCAGACAGTCGGCTTAGGACGCGAGGCCGCGCCCACCGCCTCTCTTAAAGGGGCAGCTTGCATCTTTTGAAATAGCTATCCAATGGCTGCGCACTCGGTACTATATCTGGTCACTCCACCATTAGGGAGTGCCGGAGCAACGTGTTCTATCATTGCTACATCCAGTTCTGTGCCTGTTCTGTCTGCGCTGCGTCTGCAGTCTCTGTGCTTAGCTGATACTGTTTGTCTCCTCAGATCATTGCTAACCCGTATCTGGCTAATCTGGACAATCTCGGCTATTACTGGCGCAAGTGTCATCCCGTTCCGCCATCAGCCATCCGTACCCGTGGACCGTGACAAGGTCACTGAAGCCAGCCTTCTACCATCCGTTCTGGACCAGGACCTTACCCTTCTCCGTCAAGAACTTTCCACGGACTCTGTAAATACTTGTTACCCTTTTGGTCCCTCTTTGACAGCTGCCACGTGTCCGGGGTCTAACTGGAGGTAGCACCTGTGTCCTCCGGGTATTCCATTCTGGTCCTGTTCGAGGGGCCTTACTACGGGTACCCGGGGCTCACTAGTTACGCCCCCTTCGGAGCCCCCCGGACCGCGGTCTCGAGGTTCCACATTAAAAAATAAAAACGAATGTGAACTTCACCACCTCTGCCTCCGCTTCCATTCGTTACAGATTGCTCCGGCCATGGAACCCGCTGGATCCCAGAGACCTCCGACCACGGATCTGTGCCAGGAGGTGGCCCGTTTGGGAGTTCAACAGGACAAGATCACGACTTATCTACGCAGCTTGTCTACCCGCATGGATTCCCTAGGGTCCTCGTCTGCACCTGACTCTTCTATCAATAATCAGGTACCAGTTCCCATGGCAAATCAAGGTCCCCGTCTGGCGGCTCCTACCCGTTTCCAGGGTGATCCTACTCTGTGTCGGGGTTTCCTCAATCAGTGCACTCTACACTTCGAAATCTTGGGGCATATGTTTGCTTCTGACCGAGCCAAGGTGGGCTTCATCATGTCACACCTGGGAGGAGAAGCCCTCGCCTGGCTAAACCCGCTATGGGAGAGAGGGGATCCGGTGGTTAACGATCTTCAATCTTTCCTAGAGGCTTTTCGCAGGACTTTCGATGAACCTGGTCGTACCACTTCGACTGCATCAGCTCTGCTCCGCCTGCGCCAAGGTACTCTCACGGTAGCTCAGTATGCTGTTAAATTCCGCACCCTCTCGTCTGAATTATCGTGGAACAATGAGGCCCTGGTTGCTAACTTCTGGGAAGGCCTATCCGGAAGAATCAAGGATGAGCTGGCGGGACGGGACAGACCTCCTCTCTTGGAAGAGCTAATATCCTTGGCAACCCGAATTGACCTGCGTTTTCAGGAGCGCTCCATGGAGATCAAGCGGGACAAAAGGTCCTATCACCTGGACTCTAGTTTGTACAAAACAGGTACTTCACCCTCCGCCTCCGAGGCCATGGAGGTGGACCATGTAAGTTTGGCCACCCGCCGCCGGGAGGCACGTCGCAAGGAGGGAAGTTGTTACTACTGCGGTAGTTCTGAACATTTGATTCATTTCTGTCCTAAAAAGTCGGGAAACTCCAGTGCCTAGGTCCGGTAGGAGGGGCCAACCTAGGTAAAGAGCAGTCCTCTCCCTCTTTACACATCTCTGTCACCGTGTCCTATGGAGCAATAAAATTCTCCGAACACTGTCTACTGGATTCTGGAGCTGCAGGGAACTTCATCCAGCAGGCGGTTGTGGATCATTACCGCTTACCAGTCCAGCGTCTTCCTGATCCGTTACAGGTGTCCGCCGTGGATGGCAAACCGTTGACCGAGCCCGTCCAGTTTCAAACCGAGTTGGTGGAACTCCGGGTAGGTCTAATGCATACTGAACGAATGCGATTTTATGTATATCCTGGTTTATCCCATCCCATGCTTCTAGGTTTACCTTGGCTCCAGATGCATGAACCAGTCCTTAATTGGAAAACTGGAGAAGTTCTGCGTTGGGGAGATACCTGCATGAATCGTTGCTTAACCCGGATTCAACCTGTTTCGCCTCCAGTCCAGCCTGATACCCTGCCAGGGTTGCCTTCCGCTTATTGGTCCTTCTCTGACGTCTTTTCTGAGAGACTACCTCCACACAGGTCGTATGACTGTCAGATAGAGCTTCTTCCAGGAGCATCACCCCCTCGCGGGAGAGTTTATCCTCTTTCACAGGCACAGACTCAGGCCATGTCGGACTACATTCAAGAGAATTTGGCTAGAGGATTTATCCGAAAGTCATCGTCACCGGCAGGAGCTGGATTCTTCTTTGTGAAGAAAAAGGACGGATCCTTGCGGCCCTGCATTGACTATCGGGGTCTAAATCAAATCACGGTAAAAAACAGGTATCCATTGCCTCTTATTTCAGAGCTGTTTGATCGTCTCCGAGGGGCCAAGATCTTCACCAAATTGGACCTCAGAGGGGCCTACAACCTGATCCGAATCAGAGAGGGAGACGAATGGAAAACAGCCTTTAACACCCGTGACGGCCACTATGAATACCTGGTAATGCCATTCGGCCTAAGCAATGCACCTGCGGTTTTTCAGGAATTTGTTAATGACATTTTCAGGGACTTGCTCTATACTTGTGTCGTGGTTTACCTGGACGATATTTTGATTTTTTCTGCTGACTTGACGTCACACCGGAGGCAAGTACGCCTGGTCTTACAAAGACTGAGAGAGAACAGGCTCTATGCCAAATATGAGAAATGCCTCTTTGAGCAGTCCTCTTTGCCTTTCCTTGGGTACATTGTATCTTCCACAGGATTAAAGATGGATCCGGAGAAGTTGTCTGCAGTTCTCAACTGGCCTCGTCCGTCTGGGCTAAAAGCCATACAAAGGTTCCTCGGATTCGCCAATTACTACCGGCAATTCATTCCACACTTTTCCACCCGAGTGGCTCCAATCACAGCCTTAACCCGGAAAGGTGTAAACTCTAAGGAATGGTCTTCCGAGGCAGAAGAGGCCTTTGTTTCTCTCAAAAAAGCCTTCGCTTCCGCACCCGTTCTCCATCGTCCTAATTCAAGTGAGCAATTTTTTCTTGAAGTTGACGCTTCTTCCATAGGTGCAGGAGCAGTTCTGACCCAGAAGTCGTCTACCGGGCGGATGATCTCGTGTGGTTTTTTTTCCAAGGTTTTTTCTCCTGCAGAAAGGAACTACTCTGTCGGTGAGCGCGAACTGTTGGCCATCAAATTGGCTCTGGAGGAATGGAGACATCTTCTTGAAGGAGCTCATCACCAGGTAATCATATTCACCGACCATAAAAACCTTGCCTATCTCCAATCTGCTTTAAGACTGAATCCCCGTCAGGCCCGTTGGGCGTTATTTTTTGCCCGTTTCAATTTTGTACTTCATTTCCGTCCAGCTGACAAGAACATCAAGGCAGACGCACTCTCTAGGGCCTTCTTGCCTCCTGAACTGGAGGAGGAACCTCAGCACATTATTGAACCTTCTAGGTTAGTCTCTGTTGCCTCCACTGATCTGGCCCGGCTTCCTCCTGGAAGACTTTCGTGTCTGCTTCTGACCGTACTCGTGTTCTGCGCTGGGGTCATTCTTCTAAGTTGGCTGGCCATGCTGGTCAGAAAAAGACGCAGCAACTCATCTCCCGGTATTACTGGTGGCCTACCATGGTCAAGGATATCCAGGAGTTCGTCGCAGCTTGTCCTTCATGTGCTCGTAACAAAACTGTTAAACATCTACCAGCCGGCAGGCTTCTGCCTCTTCCGATTCCGTCCGCTCCCTGGCAGCACATCGCGATGGATTTCATCACGGATCTTCCCATCTCTTCTGGCTGCTCAGTGGTATGGGTTGTGGTGGACCGCTTCTCTAAAATGGCTCACTTCGTTCCGCTATCTGGCCTCCCGTCTGCTCCAGAACTGGCCACTCACTTCATCCAGCACATCTTTCGTCTACATGGATTTCCTCTCCACATCGTGTCCGACAGGGGCGTCCAGTTCACCTCTAAGTTCTGGAGAGGACTCTGTAAAATGGTAAAAATTGAACTAGATTTTTCTTCTGCATATCATCCCCAGTCTAATGGGCAAGTGGAGAGGATCAATCAAATCCTGGCTGGATACCTGTGTCACTTCGTCAACGCTCATCATAATGACTGGGTAGAATTACTTCCCTGGGCGGAATTCTCCTACAACAATCAAGTAAGTGAATCTTCTGGAAATTCTCCCTTTCAGATTGTGTTTGGACTGCAACCCGGAATTCCTCTTCCTGTCTCGGGATTGTCGGATGTTCCGGCAGTCGATACCTTGTCAAAGAATTTCTCGGACATTTGGAGAGAGACCAGGTCGGCTTTGGAGAAAGCTTCTCAACGTATGAAAACGCATGCGGACAAAAGACGTTTGGAGGCTCCCATCTTTCGTCCAGGAGACAAGGTATGGCTCTCCTCCAAGTACATCCGTCTGAAGTTACCATCGTACAAATTGGGTCCTCGTTTCATTGGTCCCTTTTGAAGTTTTGAGACAGATCAACCCGGTCTCTTATAAACTGAAATTGCCTAATTCTCTAAGAGTACCTAACTCCTTTCATGTTTCCCTCCTCAAACCAGTAGTGTTGAGCTCCTTTTTTAAGGACCCGGTACCACTCCTGATCCGGTCTCTGAGGATGATGTTTTTGAGGTAAAACATATCTTGGCCTCTAAGCGAGTAAGAGGTAGAATCTATTACCTGGTGGACTGGAGGGGTTTTGGTCCTGAGGAGAGGTCTTGGGAGCCTAAAGAGAACATCCAGGCCCCTCTTCTTCTTAAAAGATTTCACGCAGGCTTGAAAAGAGGGAGAAGGGGGATACTGTTACACCCGGTCCCAGCGCTGCCTCTGCACTCCGTTCTGCTCACTCACCTGTTCCTCGGGCTGTCCCTCTGCGGCGGTCTGTGCGTGGGCTGGGGTCTCCTGTCCCATCTGCTCTCCGGCGTCCTGAGTCCTCCTCCACTTCCTGGCACGCTGCTGGCAGGCCTCCAGACAGTCGGCTTAGGACGCGAGGCCGCGCCCACCGCCTCTCTTAAAGGGGCAGTGTGCATCTTTTGAAATAGCTAATTATCCAATGGCTGCGCACTCGGTACTATACCTGGTCACTCCACCATTAGGGGAGTGCCGGAGCAACGTGTTCTATCATTGCTACATCCAGTTCTGTGCCTGTTCTGTCTGCGCTGCGTCTGCAGTCTCTGTGCTTCGCTGATACTGTTTGTCTCCTCAGATCATTGCTAACCCGTATCTGGCTAATCTGGACAATCTCGGCTATTACTGGCGCAAGTGTCATCCCGTTCCGCCATCAGCCATCCGTACCCGTGGACCGTGACAAGGTCACTGAAGCCAGCCTTCTACCATCCGTTCTGGACCAGGACCTTACCCTTCTCCGTCAAGAACTTTCCACGGACTCTGTAAATACTTGTTACCCTTTTGGTCCCTCTGGGACAGCTGCCACGTGTCCGGGGTCTAACTGGAGGTAGCACCTGTGTCCTCCGGGTATTCCATTCTGGTCCTGTTCGAGGGGCCTTACTACGGGTACCCGGGGCTCACTAGTTACGCCCCCTTCGGAGCCCCCCGGACCGCGGTCTCGAGGTTCACATTAAAAAATAAAAACGAATGTGAACTTCACCACCTCTGCCTCCGCTTCCATTCGTTACAAAGCCCATTCACAACAGTACCCCCCCCTTGAGGAGGGGTCACCGAACCCTCATTTGAGAACTCATCTCAAGCCCATTCACAACAGTAGCAACCAGGTCGGTCAGGATGAGTTCTATGATACGCACGGATGAGTCTCCTAGCATGGATGTCCGAAGCAAACACCCAAGAATTGTCTTCCTGACCATAACCTCTCCACTTAACCAAATACTGGAGTTTCCGTCTAGAAAAACGAGAATCCAATATTTTCTCAACCACATACTCCAGATTGCCCTCAACCAAAACAGGGTCAGGAGGCACAGCAGTAGGAACCACTGGCTCAACAAACCTCTTCAACAAGGACTTGTGGAACACGTTATGGATCTTAAATGTCCCTGGAAGAAGCAAACGAAAAGAAACAGGATTAAGAATCTCCATGATCTTATAAGGTCCAATGAACCTAGGCTTAAATTTAGGAGATGCCACTCTCATAGGAATATTTTTTGAGGACAACCAGACCAAGTCCCCCACTTTAAACCGAGGACCATCAGTCCTATGCCGGTTAGCAAACCGCTGGGCCTTCTCCTGAGAGAGGGACAACCTCTCCACTACCTGGTCCCAAATCTGTTGCATACGCTCCACAACAGAGTCAACACCTGGACAGACAGAAGCCTCCGTCTGTCCTGAAGAAAATCGAGGGTGAAACCCAGAATTACAGAAAAACGGAGACATCAAAGTGGCAGAGCTAGCCCTATTATTAAGAGCAAACTCAGCCAAAGGCAAAAAAGAGACCCAGTCATCCTGATCAGCAGACACAAAGCATCTTAGATAAGTCTCCAATGTCTGGTTTGTTCTCTCAGTTTGACCATTGGTCTGAGGATGAAACGCCGAGGAGAAAGACAATTGAACACCAAGTTTAGAACAAAAGGTCCTCCAAAATCTGGAAACAAACTGGACTCCTCTCTCAGATACAATGTTCTCAGGAATGCCGTGTAAACGAACCACGTGCTGAAGGAACAACGGCACCAATTCAGAGGAGGAAGGCAACTTAGGTAATGGCAAAGATTATCATCTTGGAAAACCTATCACAAATCACCCAGATGGCGGTCATTCTCTGAGAAACAGGGAGGTCGGAAATGAAATCCATAGAGATATGGGTCCATGGTCTCTTGGGCACAGGCAATGGCATCAACAAACCACTAGAGCGAGAGCAAGGCTTGGAGCGAGAGCAAGTCCCGCAGGACTGCACAAATTCCCTGACATCATGAGACAAGGTAGGCCACCAAAAGGACCGACTAACCAAGTCTCTGGTACCAAAAATTCCGGGATGCCCAGCCAATGCGGAACAATGAATCTCAGACATCACACTCTTTTTCCACTGGTCCGGGACAAACAATTTTCCAACCGGACAGCGCTCGGGCCTATCCTCCTGACATCCCTCCAGAGCAAGTCTCAAATTGGGTGAGATGGCGGAAAGAACTACACCCTCTTTCAAAATAACAGAAGGATCAGATAACTCAGGAGAGTCCGCAAGGAAACTCCTCGAGAGGGCATCCGCCTTAACATTCTTAGTGCCAGGAAGAAAGAAAACCACAAAATTAAAACGTGTGAAAAACAAGGCCCACCTGGCCTGTCTAGGATTAAGTCGCTTGGCAGATTCCAGATAAACCAGATTCTTATGGTCCGTAAGGACCACCACCTGATGTTTGGCCCCCTCCAGCCAATGTCTCCACTCTTCAAAAGCCCACTTCATGGCCAATAACTCCCGATTACCCACGTCATAATTACGTTCAGTAGGAGAAAATTTTCGAGAGAAAAAGGCACAAGGGTTACTTTTAGAGGTCTCAGGATCTCTTTGGGACAAAACGGCACCTGCCCCAATTTCAGAGGCATCAACCTCCACCTGAAATGGCAGAGAAACATCAGTGTTATGTTTCGGTAGCTGAGGAGTGCAGGTAAAAAAGGCAATACACCAGAGCAGTTGGAATCTATGAGATTGCAGTACCCTGACTAACCACCACAACTAGAGGCAGCCGTGGAGAGTTCCTACGTTGGTCCTAGACGCCTCGTCACAGCCTGAGAAACTAACTACACCTAAAGATAGAAATAGGAAAGCTATCTGCCCCAGAGCAGAACCCCAAAGATAATAGAAAGCCCCCAAACAAGTAATGGCGGTTAGACAAGAAGAAATACTGACACAGAAAGAAAATAGTATGAGCAAACGCTGGGGCCCAAACTAACTAAATAGAAAAGGATAGGAAGGGTACTTACTGCAATCCCAGAAAACCCTGAAAAGCACCAACTCTACTAATTTCAAAATCACCTGAGATCACACGACCTCTACCACCTAAATTAGTTCTCTGGTGTAACAAAATCAAAACAGCAGCCACTGAAAAAACTGGAAAAAACAAAAGTACAAACATCAGTGGCTGAACTAAACTGAGAGGGCAAATGCCCCCGAAGGGGACCCAGAAGGCCCCCAAAGAAGTACAGGACAAAATGCAAAAATATAGTACAAAAACAAAAAGAAGAAAATGTCTTATCTGTTAGCAGGAGATGCAGACACGACACAGCAGGCTACAAGGGAAACAGGAATGAAGGATTCAGACCAGAACAATTGATCACCGGCAACCCTGATGGGAAGGTGACTCCCTTATATAAGACCATATAGGAAACCAAATTACAAGAGCCACCAGAATATCAAGGAATCACCTGCTACATTACAAAACTAAAGAAAATAACCGGGTGCCTCTAGTGGTCACCTACAATCCAAATCTGGAGATGCTAAGGGAGCTGCACGGAAACTACAACCTTTACTACAAAAAGATGCCCGATTACAATCCATATTTCCAGACCCCCCACTACTATGTTTTAGGCAGCCCCCAAATCTAAGAAGCATCATTTTCAGAAGCTCCCTGTCCTCCCCAACAGCTGCAGGTACCTTTCCTTGCAAACAGAAGAAGTGTAAAACATGTGCATCTATAATGACCACGGACAAGATAAAGATACCCAACTCCCATCAGGACTACAAGATCCCAGGTACTTTCAGCTGCATCACATCTAATGTGGTGTACCTAATTATATGTACTAAATGTCCAACTGGGGGTCTGTATGTGGGGGAGACTGGGCAAAAACTGAGAACAAGGATGAATTCTCATCGCCACACGATAAGAGAAAAAAGAATGGATTTACCTGTGGCAAAACACTTTTGTATGCCCGGTCATAGCATAATGGATATGGAATTACTGGTATTAAAATCTAACTTCAAATCTGAGAAAGATAGAAAGGTTTGGGAATACAAACTTATGATGACCTTTGACACTCTTAGTGCTGGAATGAACGTGTCACATGGATTCATGTCATTCTATATCAATTAAGGAATCTGCGTCTCTGACCTTCTAGGGGCATCAAAACACAATACCAGACCCCAATCAGAGGGTAATAAAACTCTCTCCTTATCTATGATCTGTTCCAATATTTATGTTCATCCCTCTGCCATAATGACAGTTCTGCTTCACGTCACTTGTCTTACCTATTGCACTATTCCTGTGTCCTCTTGTGTATATATATATATATATGTGATTCTTCAGTTTTTGTTTTAGTCTTTGCCTGATGAAGAGACCGGAGTAGTCTCGAAAGCTTGCAATTTGTTACCATCTTTTCAGTTAGCCATTAAAAGGTATCAACCACCGAGGACTCTCAAGTCTAAATATTTTTATATAAGACCAGTCAGTAACA
Source organism: Oophaga sylvatica (assembly GCA_033576555.1). Taxonomy (NCBI): domain Eukaryota; kingdom Metazoa; phylum Chordata; class Amphibia; order Anura; family Dendrobatidae; genus Oophaga; species Oophaga sylvatica. The sequence continues at coordinate 208,003,743 of JARQOD010000003.1, read as the reverse complement.
CCTGATTCCCAGTCCTCACAATCTTCACTGAACAGACCAGTACCGCTTGTAACCACCAGAGGGAGTCTCTGCTCAGAACTCATCTCAAACCCATTCACAACAGTACCCCCCCCTTGAGGAGGGGTCACCGAACCCTCATTTGAGCAACCAGGTCGGTCAGGATGAGTTCTATGATACGCACGGATGAGTCTCCTAGCATGGATGTCCGAAGCAAACACCCAAGAATTGTCTGCCTGACCATAACCTCTCCACTTAACCAAATACTGGAGTTTCCGTCTAGAAAAACGAGAATCTAATATTTTCTCAACCACATACTCCAGATTGCCCTCAACCAAAACAGGGTCAGGGGCACAGCAGCAGGAACCACTGGCTCAACAAACCTCTTCAACAAGGACTTGTGGAACACGTTATGGATCTTAAATGTCCCTGGAAGAAGCAAACGAAAAGAAACAGGATTAAGAATCTCAATGATCTTATAAGGTCCAATGAACCTAGGCTTAAATTTAGGAGATGCTACTCTCATAGGAATATTCTTTGAGGACAACCAGACCAAGTCCCCCACTTTAAACCGAGGACCATCAGTCCTATGCCGGTTAGCAAACCGCTGGGCCTTCTCCTGAGAGAGGGACAACCTCTCCACTACCTGGTCCCAAATCTGTTGCATACGCTCCACAACAGAGTCAACACCTGGACAGACAGAAGACTCCGTCTGTCCTGAAGAAAATCGAGGGTGAAACCCAGAATTACAGAAAAACGGAGACATCAAAGTGGCAGAGCTAGCCCTATTATTAAGAGCAAACTCAGCCAAAGGTAAAAAAGAGACCCAGTCATCCTGATCAGCAGACACAAAGCATCTAAGATAAGTCTCCAATGTCTGGTTTGTTCTCTCAGTTTGACCATTGGTCTGAGGATGAAATGCCGAGGAGAAAGACAATTGAACACCCAGTTTAGAACAAAAAGTCCTCCAAAATCTGGAAACAAACTGGACTAATCTGTCAGACACAATGTTCTCAGGAATGCCGTGTAAACGAACCACGTGCTGAAGGAACAACGGCACCAATTCAGAGGAGGAAGGCAACTTAGGTAATGGCACCAGATGTATCATTTTGGAAAACCTATCACAAATTACCCAGATGGTGGTCATTCTCTGAGAAACAGGAAGGTCGGAAATGAAATCCATAGAGATATGGGTCCATGGTCTCTTGGGCACAGGCAATGGCATCAACAAACCACTAGAGCGAGAGCAAGGCTTGGAGCGAGAGCAAGTCCCGCAGGACTGCACAAATTCCCTGACATCACGAGACAAGGTAGGCCACCAAAAGGACCGACTAACCAAGTCTCTGGTACCAAAAATTCCGGGATGCCCAGCCAATGCGGAACAATGAATCTCAGACATCACACTCTTTTTCCACTGGTCCGGGACAAACAATTTTCCAACAGGGCAGCACTCGGGCCTATCCTCCTGACACCCCTCCAGAGCAAGTCTCAAATTGGGCGAGATGGCGGAAAGAACTACACCCTCTTTCAAAATAACAGAAGGATCAGATAACTCAGGAGAGTCCGCAAGGAAACTCCTCGAGAGGGCATCCGCCTTAACATTCTTAGTGCCAGGAAGAAAGGAAACCACAAAATTAAAACGTGTGAAAAACAAGGCCCACCTGGCCTGTCTAGGATTGAGTCGCTTGGCAGATTCCAGATAGACCAGATTCTTATGGTCCGTAAGGACCACCACCTGATGTTTGGCTCCCTCCAGCCAATGTCTCCACTCTTCAAAAGCCCACTTCATGGCCAATAACTCCCGATTACCCACGTCATAATTACGTTCAGTAGGAGAAAATTTTCGAGAGAAAAAGGCACAAGGGTTACTTTTAGAGGTCTCTGGATCTTTTTGGGACAAAACGGCACCTGCCCCAATTTCAGAGGCATCAACCTCCACCTGAAATGGCAGAGAAACATCAGGCTGCCGTAGAACAGGAGCAGAAGTGAATCTCTGCTTAAGTTCCTGAAACGCAGAGACTGCCTCAGGAGGCCAATTCACCACATCAGAACCCTTTCTGGTCAAATCAGTTAATGGTTTAACAATAACCGAGAAATTACCAATAAATTTACGATAAAAATTGGCAAAACCCAAAAATCTCTGAAGAGCCTTTAATGAAGTAGGTTGGACCCAATCACAGATGGCCTGAACCTTGACCGGGTCCATTTCAATAACAGATGGGGACAAAATGAATCCCAGAAATGAGATCCTCTGTACGCCAAAAAGACACTTTGATCCCTTCACATACAGAGCATTCTCTCTCAAAATCTGGAACACAGTTCGAACATGTTTCACATGAGAGTCCCAGTCATTAGAAAAAATCAAGATATCATCCAAATAAACAATCAGAAATTTGTCCACAAAATCCCTGAAAATGTCATTCATGAAGGACTGGAAGACGGAAGGAGCATTAGTGAGCCCAAAGGGCATCACTAGGTACTCAAAATGCCCTTCAGGGGTATTGAATGCCGTCTTCCATTCATCCCCGTGCTTAATGCGAATAAGGTTATACGCCCCCCTGAGGTCAAGCTTGGTAAACCAAGTAGCGTTTTTCACCCTGGAAAACAGGTCAGAAATCAAGGGTAACGGGTATTGATATTTCACAGTAATATTGTTCAAGAGACGATAATCAATACACGGCCTTAATGAACCATCTTTTTTGGCCACAAAGAAAAAACCGGCACCTAAGGGTGAAGAGGATGGTCTGATATGACCCTTCTCCAATGATTCCTTGATATAAGACCGCATAGCGTCATGTTCAGGTACAGACAAGTTAAAAAGGCGACCTTTAGGGAATTTACTACCCGGCACTAATTCAATAGCGCAGTCATAGCTCCTATGGGGAGGCAAGGATGCAGATTTACTTTCGCTAAACACATCAGAAAAATCAATCAAAAAGTCAGGAACATCCTGAGCCTGGGGGGAGGCAGAAAAAACAGGAGTGTTGGTATTAACACATTGGCAGCCCCAACTGGTTACAGACACAGATTTCCAATCCAAAACAGGATTATGAGACTGTAACCAAGGAAACCCAGCACGATAATGTCATGCAGATTATACAGAACCAAAAATTTGCAGCACTCCTGGTGATCAGGTTCAACCCTCATTATCACCTGAGTAGAAAACTGGGGTTTATTCTCAGCCAAAGAGGTAGAATCGATCCCCAGTAGGGGAATAGACTTCTGTAGGGTATCAAGGGAAACCCACAACGTTTAGCAAAATCATAATCC
>JARQOD010000003.1:207913124-208000376 GCA_033576555.1 Oophaga sylvatica | reverse complement strand
AGAGGAAGGTGGGCAAGAGGCTACCCTTGTGCTTAGGATATGTGAGAGTCCCATAACGAGTCAGAAGGTTGGGGGGAACAAAGGAGAGCTTCCCTGCAGGCAGAGCAACTCACGGTTCTGAAGGTGGTCTCTGTTGTGCGCGATCCTATCAGGCCGGGGAGAAGGGTCCTGCTGGGAGGTACTGTTCCCTGAAGAGGCGCCCAAGAGTAAAAACGCGCGCTGCTACTCGATTCCGCTCTCCTGAGGGCGGTGCAAAACCGCACAAGCCGCAAATAGGGGGGTACAGAGCGCCGGGAGCAGAGGAGGTGGGCGGGGCCTCTACTTTGTTAAGGACGGGTGGAAAAAGCCCGCCCGGAAGTAGGGAAAACAGGGGCGGAGGGGGGGGCCCGGGGAAGTAGGCTCCGATGGCTTGGAGCCCAATTAGTAAACTGGGGGTGGGTGGGGGCGGTTGCTTTCGCCGAAAAAAAAACCGCCGCCTGCTGCGGTGCGATAGTGGCCCTATAGAAGGGTGGCCCCGGACAGAAGATCCCCTCCTGAGACCCATCCCCTTGGAGGGGAGTGAAAGCCCCTCCAAAGAGTGCCGGCGACCGGAGCTGCAGGGAAGGGAGGTGCGCCCCTGGAGACGTAAAGAAGGGGCCCCAAAAGTAATCCTCCCCCTATGAAGGGGGGGGGGGGTAGAGGGGGCTCCCTGCACTTCCTTCTTTCTTCATCTTCTTTCTTCCTTTTCGTCCTATTGGGGAAAGGGAAAATACCTTTAAATGAAATGGACTCAAAACTGATGGGAAGTCCGTTCCTCCATCCGACAGGCTTGGTGGGGAGTAGGTGGGAGACGGAGGCAGGCCCGGGTCTTTTTTACGGGATGCCTAAACACATGTCGTTTAGGGAATTACAGGGGGTCTGCCAGGAACGACAATGAGGATTCGGGTGGCAGACACGCTGTATCAGCTCTAGGGGGGAGTACATAGGACTGTTCCACTGATCCCTCCGAAACCTGAAAAAAAAACGACGCACATTGGGTTTTAATATGGGTTCCGGAACCCGTGTCCACCTCCTATGACACTAAGCAAAACGATTAAGCCAGTCGGTGGGGTGTTCGCAAGGAGGAGCCAACCCTTTTATCATATGCATAGTGGCCCCTATGGCGCAGCATACACCCATGGTTTCCGGTCCCAAAAATTAAGCGATCGAAAAGATCATTTAGGTGGAAAAGAATAATTTTCAATTTTTTCTTCCAACTGTTTTAATCATAACAAGTCTTAAGTAACAAGCTTATTTGACAGGCTAAAACTCACAAAATTGATTTAAAGAGCATTACCAAAAAGTAAGCATACAGGTTTGAAGGTATCAAGTTATTCGACGCTTATTTGACAGGCATAAACTCATAAATCCTCCCCCCTCCCTTAACCCTCCATCCCCCCCCCCCCAACATATAAACCCCTTAAACGACCGCATTTGTTAACAATCAACAATCAAGGAATAGGATTATTCCCTAATTTTCGAAGATACCATGGGGTTTTCAAAAGTTCCTAGTTTTGTCCTGGTGTCTTGAGACAGGAGGTGAACAATGCCATGTTTAAAAACTTCCCAGTCAATTTCTCTTTATTTGTCAGGGATTACCAGTCCATTCGAAAAATAACTTATTTTGGAGTAATGAGAGATTTGGGTGGTGGTAATGGATTTAGCCAGTGAAGAAAGTATTTTCCTGGTAGCTGAGGCCCATATTATCAACATGGCCTTAAGATGTTTGGGAATCTTTTGAGACTTCCCTAAAATATTAAATATGCCCATTGCGGCGTCAAAGGAAACAAATCCAACAAGTTCTGCAGTTCGGTGTGGATAATGCATATTTTTTGCACTTTTGGGGCAACCCCACATGTGATAAATAGTCTGTTTCCTGCCACATTTGGAGCATTGAATTGCCCCTGGGAATCCTATCTTAATGTGTGGGGTAATATAAGCTCTAGAAGGAGTAATAAGTCCAAGTTATACCGTAAACGGTTTTTTTTCGAAGTCCATGACAGCACACAGAGAGAGGGGATCCCCCCTTGGAACAGGAAACCTCAGATATAAAAGGCGGCACCCCCCACACATCATTGGGTTAAGAGTAAGAGGACATCAAGGTTAATTGTATACAGCAAAAAAGTTATGCATCACACATAACATTAATAATTGTTTATTACTGTGGACTACATAAGAGGAAAGTGCACATAGAACCCGGGGGGAATGTAAGGGTGCTGCTGGACTTCAAAAAAACCGTTAACGGAAGTAACTTAGACTTAATTCGAACTCCTGACGCACACAAGAGAATTTTCAGAGAGTAATAACTACTTAGGGGGGCCCTGCCTGGCACCCTTAATCCGAAAGAAAGGTTGAGGAAGCACCCAAATCGAATTATAATGATGAAAACTATTGGAAAACCACGTAGCTCTTACATATCTGGTCAATCGGATTCTGCCCTCTCTGCCCTGAAGTCGCCACAGTTGGGTGGAATGAACCCTTGCCTCTTCAGGTGCGGCTTGCCCCTCGAGGGTGCAGAGAAAATGCTCCCCCACTCCATTGGCCAATGGCTCTTCGTTAATCTACCCTTTGTTAATTCTTGAAAAGAGACAAACAATCCATTGTCCCTTTCCAGGGGATCATGACTGCCAAAATTGCGTGACATTTCTAAATCTAAAGTATGGAGTTTATCTCTTTTTGATTCGATGGAAGGGATGAACGAAGGAAAACAATTTCCTGTGTTGGTGGAAAGCGGGGAAGACACTTAGGTAAGTTTGCTGGATAGGTCTAAGAATTATCCGTTAATAGTGCCTGGAGTCACTTACCCCCTACCAGTTATTGTACCAAAAGGGTTTTAAGGGAAAGAATTTTTTGTGTGTGATATAGGTTCAAAAGGGGCCTGTTAAAGCATGAGAACGGTTCAAGTCCCATGGCATGATTCCACCTTCATATGGGCTGACCTACCCGCACTTTAATAATCTACTGACCCATAATTATTTGGATGTTGCTACTAAAGAGGCCCCAAAGCTGGAAACTTGTACTTAAGGGTGTTGGGAGAGACCCAAGTCCAACCCTTTTGTAGGAATCTAGAACGGGTTATCGGTTTGGGGGGGGGTTTTTTCCCCGCTATCACCCCCAAGTTGGAGAAATTTCTTCCAAGTCCTACGTAGATTCGTTGTAAACCTCCTTCCGCTTTAAGAGAGAAAATTTAAATTGTAGAAAACCCCTTATCTCTCAGCAGCGACCGTTCAAAACCCGCCGTCAGGTGGAGGCCCGCTACTCAGGAGGTAAGGTGGCCCGGGAGAGCAGATCGGGAATATCCGGCAACCCCGGTCGGCCATCGACTGTTTTGAGACATGAAAACCATGCCCTCCTGGGCAAAAAGGAGCGATTACTATATCCTTGCCTGTCCTTCCTACCTTCCCAATACTGGGGATAAGGAAGGGAGGAAAAGCGTAGGCTGATTGAATCCCATTGTAATAGAAGAGCGTCCATGCCAGAGGGCGTTCTTTGGATTTAGAGAGCAGAACTGTCTACTTTCCTTTTTGCTTTTGGTACAAAGGATCTACCCCGGTTGACCCCATTTCCGCAAAATTTTAGGTCGAAGAGGAAGTCTTTAATACCCTTCTTGATCAGGAGATTGCGGCTTAAGAAGTCCCCTTGGTTTTTTTCTCTCCCCTTATATGTGACGTTAGAGAAAGAAAGTTCTTTGCTATCTGAGTAGGTGCCTTGCCACCCGGAGGCCGGAACAGTACCACCCGGGGTTGATGTAAGCGACGTGACCCGATTTTGGGAGCACCGAACGTGGTGACCCTGTAATATAAAAAAGGACTTTTTAATTGCTACTTACCGGTGTTATTCCTTAAAATTTAGAAGACATATAATTTGATCCTGTCCATAACCCTGAACCAAACGCCCAAGGGGCTAGCATCTTTGTGACTTTCGGGATTCTCAATAATCCCAGGGAACCCCCTAAGACAGGTTTGTCTCATTCTTCCCCCAAAACCAGGGTTTTATAGCAGCCTGCGACAAGGATAGCTGGCCTTCCAGGTAACCACCTAAAATTTTTACACAAGACCTCAGCTTGCAGCCCCTTGTGTGAAATTGAGCCCACGGACCGCGGGAATGCAGGACAGAGGGAGCCCAAAAGAAATGGCCTTCCTAACAACAGGAGGGGTTTTTGGAAGCTTTAGGACCTGGTACCGAAGTGAATTAACTTATCTGACGGTAAACTACAGTTCTGATTCGTGAATCCAAATTAGCCAGAAATTGCTGAACCCTCATCGGATTCAAACGAGACATTTTGGATTTATTAGCCATCCCAGCCGCCTAAGGTAGATATTGCCTTTGCGTTGCTCTAGGCATTTTCTGCCTCTTTCCATGATAAAAATCGTCGAGGTAGGGAACTATGAGATATTTGATCACGTAAGTGGGCCATACCTCCCGACATAACCTTATGAACCCTCGTGGACAACCGCCAAGCCAAAAGGAAGGGGGTATATTGAAAATTCGCAGGCATTCCCCTATTTGGATTGCTACCCTGAGGAAACACTGATGCTCCATATGGATTGGTATGTGGAAAAAACGTCTTTCAATCTAACACCACCATAAAGCAATTTCAAACAGAAGCTTATTGCTGAGCTGACCGTTCCATTTTAAATGGTGAATAATCAGGAACTTATTAGGGCTTTCAAATTAATAATTGTTCTAAAAGACCCGTCCGGTTTATGACAAAAAAGAGGGGAGTAAAACCCCTTACCCGCCCTGCTTCTGGTACCTCCACTAAGATTTCTTAGCACAAAGCCCGAACCTCCAACTCTAAAGCGGCCTGCTCCGATGGGGGATCTGAGGGGTAATTTTAAAGTTATCCCAAGGTACCGAGGAAATTCTAACCGCAGCTCTGTATATGATGTTAGGATCCACCCTGTTTGAGATTTCCGACCAGGCCGGGTAGAAGGCCCTCAATCGGCCTCCTACCGGCATTGCTAGTCATTGCAGGGTTTTTTTGTTTCCTTAGGTGGACCCCTAAACATAAACCCTGTCCTCTTGCCTCTTTTCATCCCTTTTGGCTCGTTCTTGGACGACCTTCTGTACGAACCTCCTTCTCTGAAAGTCTTTTATAGGAAGGGGGTTGTTTGATGGGAAAAATTTTTCTTGTCTCCCCCGCCTTTCAAAAGTTCGTCCGGCCGGGCCAAAAAGAATTTCGCCGTCACACGGAATGGAGCAGAGGCGAGATTGGCTTGAATATCGCCCCCAACATTTAGCCATAATGCCTTCGTGCTGCATTAGACAGCCCTGCGCTCTGGCAGCCATTCTTACGAGTCCGCGGGAATCACCGGAAAGCCGCTGCGTTCGAATTATTGGCAAGGCTTCCGAATTGACCCCCTGGAGGTTCCATCTCTAATGGGATCAACTGTCTAGCCAGACCATCAATACCTGGGCACAATGGCTGCAACCGCCGGTCCGGCACCTGCCGACTTTTCCCATGGCCTTTCAAGAAGGATCCCCGCTTTTGTTAGGATCTTCAAAGAACCCATATCACGAATGGGATGGAGGATTTTTTAGAACCTTCGCCATGCGCATCCACTTCGGGGCTTATCCCATCTCCGTTAAGGGCTTCAAAGGGATATTTTGCTTAAAGCTTGGGTAAGGACCTCTTTTTCGGCTTCTTCCACACCTGTCTATAATCCTTGTGCTACTTTTTTTTAGTGGAAAGGATCTCCGTTTTTTTGGATCTAACCCCGAAATCAATCCTCTTTCACCCCCATGGTGGACCTAACGATTTGACAAATTGTCCGTCTGGTCCGGGGGAAAACAAAAACGGGTAGCGTCTTACGTAGAATAGAGGAGGAACCGAAGAGGAAGGCAGGGGGTCCTGACACAACTTCACCCGTCATGGGGCGGCAGGTGAATCTGAATCAAATAAAATGGTACAGTTCTATCCGGAAGATTTTCGGTCTTGAGGACACTTTCAACTCTGTTTATTATCTCCTTCAGGCTTTCGGTGAAATCCGGAGCTCCTCCGCTACGTCTCGCATGCGGCTGGCACAACCTTTAGGGCAACTCAGCGGGAGGGAAGCACAAAAGGCACACCCTGGTTGCTTTTCACCGAACCTTCTCCCCTAGTAACAGAACGAAAGGGAAAAAACGCATTATGGGTATTTAATCTGACGTCCTTACCCATTTAACAGCAGTAGGTACCGGTCACGGGGGGGCCTTTTTCCCAGCTGCGGAATTCTGCGGTGGTCATTGAAGAGGAGCGTCTGTCGCTGCTGCTGGTCTCCTGTTGCACCGAGGGAGCTTCTCAGTGTCCACATGAAAAGGGGCCGAAGCGCTTTACCTCTTTCCTAGCCCTTAACCTCCCCGGATATCCTAGCAGGTCTGGCCAGGGGTCCACCCCCTCCTATTCTCCGCTCCACCCCCCCCCCCACCTCCCTGCCGCCCCCCACAGCGGGCCGTCCAATGATGCAGCCCCAAAAAATTTCAAAAAACGCCGGCCGCGCTCACTTACTTCCGGGGCGGTGGGACTCCCCCCCCTTTTTTTTCCCCCGCTCGAGGGGACCCCACCGTACGAATGAAGGTAAGTATAATCCCCCCGCTGCATCGCCCCTCCACCGGGACACAGGGAGATCTCCCCCAAAAACCCGCCGCGCTGCTGAGCAGCGGCGCGCGACTAAATTTTTCAAAAACCCCGCCGGGGCCGTCCTACAGTACGCGCGGCGGGAAATTCAAAAACCGCCCGCCGCGCCGTCCATAGCAGCGACGCGCGGGGAAATTCAAAACCCCCCCGCCGCGCCGTCCCTAGCGAGCGCGGCGGGAAATTAAAAAAAAAAAAACCCCCGCGCCGTTCAAAAGCAGGACCGGCGGGAATTCAAATTTAAAAAAAAAATCACGGCTGCATTCCTTAAAGGCCCCCACCATGACAGGACCACAGGAGAGGACAGGGAAAGGCATCGGACCAGGGAGATTATTACCTAAACGGTGCGGCTGGGGACAGAGATCCCGGAACTGCCCACCTGCTCCCACCTGTCGTGGAATCCTACCCGACCCACCGGGCGCTTCCAGGGGCTCCGCACCGGCCCGAGGTAGAGTTTCCCCCCCGCTACCTGGTCACCGGCCGGCCTGGTCCTCCTGGATCTTCATCTGTAGGAAACCCTCCTTTAGGAACAGGAAACAAACTGATGGTGTGAGAGGTGCCGCCCTTTTATATCTGTAGTTTTCCTGTTCCTAAGGGGGATCCCCTCTCTCTGTATGCTGTCATGGACGTTCGAATAAAAGACATGTTGCATAAATGTGGAGGGGATCACTTTTCCGTTGCATCAAAGTGGCATCTAAGATTTCCCCGACTGTGATGTTTTTTATTCATTAAACCCATCGTGGGACCTGTCTTTTTTGCCCTCCCATGACCATTGCTTACCAACAGTGTTAAATACTGCTTGTTGAGGCACTGCACCCTGGCGTCCTAAGGAAGCCTCCAAAGCGTTCCTCCCTCTATCTCCCCCTGTTCTATACTTTTCAAATAAATCTTCTTAAGAAAAAGGAAGGGCTTATTTTCAAAGGTTGGGAAAGTTGTGCGCTATTCAAAGCAAGAGGAGAATCTATCATCAATAGGTCATGCAAGATGCAACCCTGCCCCTACTCAATGTAAGAGGGTGGTTTACCCCCATAAAGCCCGGGTTCCCAGAAAAAGGGGACAAAAGGAGAGAATCGTTCTCAAATGCAAAACTCCGGCTTTCCCCAGTCTGTATATTTGCCTTGTGGGGTGGTTTCTTAAGTCTAATAATTATCGTTCCATTGTAGTAATGTGGAAGGAGACAAGGGGACTTAATTTTGTCTAAAAGTACATTTCGAAATGTGATCTACCTCTTAACCAATCAAGGGGTATCTGAATTTGCTGATGACGTACTTTGCAATGTCTGGGAAATTGATGCCACCCTCCTCCTTGGGGCTTGTAGTTTGATTAGACCTTTACGGTACCTTTTTGCTCCCCAAATAAATTCCTAAAAGCAGTTTTAGGTTTTAACTCAGCACGTGCAACAAAAAGTATGTTTGGAAAATATACAAAAGTTTTGGAAATATTATCTCAATTAAATGACATCTTCGGAAAAAGACAAAGTAAATGTTTCCAGGAGTTTAAAGATTAAATATGGACGTAATTAGGGGTCTAATATTAATGTGGTTAAGGACGTCAAATCGCCAGGAGATGGACAAAACCCCAAAAATTTGATAGAATGATGTGCTCTATTGGAAAGGAATGTCGAGTTTTAATTTCCCTTGCTCAAACGGCCAGGGCCTTGATTTATTTTAATTTTTTTTAAAGCCTGACATTTGCCAAATATTTTAGGGCCTCCATGATAACGGTATTGCCGCATGGGATGGGAGAATAGGAGTATACGTCGGAAAGCCGCAATTTTAAGTGAGGTGGACCTTCCTCTAGCCCTGTAAGTTGAAGAGTTTTGAAGTTCTAAGTAAAGGATCAAAGCAAGGTTAAAAGTAAGGGTGATAAGGGGCGCCTCGCGTTCCTCTCTGGTTTCAAATTGGAAGAGAGTTACCATTTAGGGGCCCCCTGGACAACGGGCTTTATATAACAACTTTATTTGCCTCACAGAAACCATGAACCAAAGTTTTCTAAACTCCGGATATCAAAGAGATATCCCATGCAACCCTGTCAAACGCTTTGTCAGCATCCAGGCTGACCACAATAACTCTAAACAACCAGAATTTTCCGTAAGCGATGCTCCCAAAGCCGCCGTATTTTATGTTATGGATTTACCGTAAAACAAACCCAATTTGTTGAGGCAATACAGGTGGGATTATTTTTTGATCAATTTGTATATTTTAGTGAAAATTTTAAAGTCGGAGTTTAAAAGCGAGATTGGTCTATACCCCTTTCCACTATAAAGGTTTTTTTGCCCGGTTTGGGGAGCACTATTTATTCTGCTTCATTGAAACGGTCCGGGAGCTGCCCCATTGAACCAACTGATTAAAGACTTCACAAAGATGTGTCCCTATACTTCCCCCCAAATATTTGTAAATTCATTGCTTACCCATCAGGGCCAGGAGATTTAGAGAGCTTCAAGGAGCTGATGTTTGGAGACTTCTAAGGGATATAAGCATTAAGGATTTCCCTGTGTTCCTCTGTTATAAAGGTGCCACCCTGTTTGAAATAAAGTTTTAGAATATCGTCCCCCTCTCTCTTCTCCCTTTGTACAGGGACCAAAAAATGTCGAAATTCCTCTACAATCTCCCATTCTCTGTCAACACTCTGCCCCTTTGGTTCCGAATTTTGTGAATCCTTGTGGCCTTTCTAATGGTCTAGAAAATGCAATTATTTGAGGTTTGTTCCCATTTAAAAAATTTGTGTTTTGAAGATCAATAAAAAGGGGGGCCCCCATTCATGGTAGTCATCCGCCATTCTTTGCCTCGATATTTGTTTTTTCGTGGGGTAATTAAAATTTAAAATTTTTATATGCAAAAAGTTAAAAGCCCTCTGCGCTGCCAGGTCCGTCCTGAACTGTTTTCTTTTTTTATGCATATATACGCGTTTTTTGCCCTCTCACGCTTTAGAGGTATCCCAAAAAGAATTGTGTTTCACAATGCATTTGGTTATCAGATTTGTACTGTCCCATGAGAATTGTAGAATTTTTTTTTTTAAATCTCTGAGTATATAAATTGACGGAATCTCCATTTCCTTGAAAATAATTGGGGTTGTTAGTTTTAGGCTAAACTTATCGGTGCATAAATTAGATGTGCACGCGAATATTGGTATGTGTGATTTTGGCATGAGGGAGGGGCCCAACAACCAGTAGTCAATTCCTACATGGAATTTGAACATGTAATAGTGAATAATCTCTCTCAACAGGTGTTGCACTCTCCAAAAATCCAATAATCCCATGATCTAAAAAAGATTGTATTAGTCCCTTGCACGATATTGAGGTATTGGAATTAGATTATCCACTAATGTCAAGTACCCATTAAAATCCCACCCACAATATATGGGAGGTGCCCATCCCGATTTGTTTTAGACATTACCAAAGAAGGATCCGACAATTTGGCGCATAAATATTAATTACACTGTAGGTTGTCCCTTAATCAGCTAACGCAGACAACCTCCCGAAGATCTTCTAACAATCCACTACTCATGGTCAATATCCTCTTTATCATAATACGACACCCCTTTTTTTTTTAGTAAAAGAAGCTTCTGCACATAAATTTTTTTTTTTTTTTCTAAAAACACCGGATGGGTTTGCCTTCAACCAGTATGTCTCCTGCAAAAGACAATATAAAATTTTCTCGAGCAGAATTTTAAAAATTTTTTCCTCTTGACCGGGAATTTAGGCCATTGACATCCAGGGAACCCAAAGGAAATGTCATAGCGGACATTTTTTGCCTACTGATTTTCCCATTAACCCCTCAGGTGGAAATGGATTAGATGTTACCGTTAACATAATAATGGGATCCCTGCCCACCCACGAGTAGGCATTAAATCCCTGGATTATTGATTACCGAAGTCGAAGCAGAGACCCTCTCCCCAAAAAACCTCCCCCTCCCCCACAAAATTGTAATTGTGTCCATATTTCAACATTTCCCTTAAAACCCGCATACTAAGTTAGTCAATAAAAAAATAACCGCAAAAAAAACAACATAAAAACAAGTCATTGACATACCTTATGTGATTCATGGTATTGTCACGAGTAAGCCACTCTGGACTTGCTCATGGTGGTGGGTAGTATCCCGGACAACCCCAAGCCTTCACGGGTCATCGAAAGCCCATTTTTCCCAATAGGTTAAAGCAAGTTTACAAATTTGCAAGCCAACCTGATGTTTTTGCACCACAACTTACACACCGGTTGAAGGCCCTGCGTCTGGTCGTCACGATGGCCGAATAGTCCTGAAACATCAAACTTTGTGCCCTTTGTAGGATAGGTGCGCTTTCTTCCTGTAAGCAGTGAGCAGACGAATTTTGTCTTGAAAGTCAAGGACCTTGAAAATACCGGTCGGGTCTGTCATTGTCTTTTCCCCTCTGCGGGCCTATTCTGTGTGCTCTCTCAACCGCCATGAACCGGATGTTTAGTTGAATGTCCAAGGCTCCTGGCAGCCACTCAGATGTTAGTTTTAGCAATTCAGAGGGATGTATGGACTCAGGTATCTATCAGTTTCAAGTTATTGCGTCTAGATCGATTTTCTGAGTCGTCACTTTGGATTGAAGCTCTGTGACGACTTTCTCTTTTCCCTCTAGAAGTTCTGCCATTTCCTGGTAATCCTCCAGATCAGAGATACGTTGTTCAGCCTCATCCAGGCGAATGCCCTGACTTTAACTTGAATATTATAGAGTCTATTGAGGTTTGAAGAGTGGCAAATCTAGAGTCTATTTCGGGCATAAGGCGTTCCATGATGGCACCGCTTATTGAATGAGAAGTCTCGCAACTGGTATCAGAGGTAGATTTAGGCGGGATGACCTTGTTGGTTTCGAGAAGAGCACGGCCTCCTTTAGTTTGTTTGCTCACAAATTTATCCATACTCAGCGCAATGGGGAAAAGATAGAAGGCGGTGATGTCTCATTAAGAACGTTACATTAGAATCTGCTATGTAGCATGTAACTCCTATATGGAGCGTGTAGAATATTAGATCTTGTTGTTGACCTTTATTTTATAGAGGTTAAATAACCTTGAAAGTCAGAGAGGACTAATATAATCCTCTAAGTTGTGAGCAAATTAATGCGTCCACTGAGTGAGGACTTCACCAGGTTAGACCGCTGCCAAAGGGTAATAAAGTCAATATTAACTGTCCTCTAGGTCCTGTATGTGTGTGGTCTCGAGTAATCCCCTTGTGACTTCTTAAGGGTATGCCACACTAAACAACATCGCTAACGGGATCGCTAAAAAACGTCACTATTTAGCGATCCCTTAGCGATGTTATTGTGTGCGGCATCTACCAGCGACGTGGCCCCTGCTGAGATCCTGCTGTGATCTCCTCGCGTTCTCATCGTTCCGGACCCTATTTTTTATCGTCGGCGCCCCGCTGGTATATATATCGCTGAGTGTAGCACCTTTGTTAGCGATTTAGCGGTACTTTTGTACCGCTAAAGTCGTTAAGGAGATCGCTAACCGCGATAGCGTCCTTAACGACATCGCTAAAATAGGCTGCTACTTGCGATATAGAAACAATCCCGCTAGCGATCGCATTAGTATGCGTCGTTATCGTGATCGCTAGCGGGATTGTTTAGTGTGGCAGTACCTTTAGGCTGATTTATTTGAGCTCTGTAAAGGGGCCTCAGGGGTTAAACCCTTATCAGACAGACCTTGATGCTTTATTGCTTCTGTCACCTTTGAGGAGATGGTCACAACTTAAAACAATGCAGCTCACAACCACCTGTAGTGCAGGGAAGCTGCTGAGGGCTGTGAGTGGCAGAAGATGGCGTCTGTTGTAGTTAACCCTCCCCCTATTGCCACTGCACTCACCTCCCCAGCCCTAGAGCGATAAGGCCAGATCTTCAGGGCTTCACTGTTTGTTTGTTTTTTCTCTCCCGGCGGGTGGTTGCTTGTTATCTCGGACCTCTCATCTGTGCAAGTTCCTCTATCTTCACAGCTCGCACGTGGCAGCTGTACCACGCTGCACGGCGTCTCCTGCGCCTGGAGCCTCCAAGGAGCCTCGAGAGGCAAACCCGACAGACGAGCCCCCTGTCCAGGTATCCCCCCCCCTCGCTGATTAATGCTGTTTTTCCGCACACAAAACGGAGGGATGGCCACGGATGAGATTAGGCACGGGGAGCTCTGCTAAAAACTCCGCCTCCCGGAAGTCCCCCAATGTTTTAATTTTACGGCTCTACTTATAACCTTCTGTGAAGCCCTTGGGGGTTCAAAGTGCTCACCACACATCTAGATAAGTTCCTTGGGGGGGTCTAGTTTCCAAAATGGGGTCACTTATGGGGGTTTCCACTGTTTAGTACATCAGGGGCTCTCCAAACTAGACATGGTGTCCCTCTCGATTCCAGCTAATTTGACATTCAAAATCTCAAATGATGGTCCTTCCCTTCTGACACTGCCGTGCGCCAAAGATTGGTCTTCCTCCACAATGGGGTATCGGTGTACTCAGGAGAAACTGTACACAAATATTGTGGCTCATTTCTCCTGATACCCTTGACAAAATTTAAAAAATTGTATCGAAAGAAAAATTTTGGGGAAAAAAGTTAAATGTTTTTTTTTTTCCTTCCACATTGCTTCAATTCTTGTGAAGTACCTAAAGGTTAATAAACTTCTTGAATGTGGTTTTGAACACCTTGGGGGTGCAGTTTTTGAGAATGGTGTCACTTTTGGTATTTTCTGTCATATGACCCCTCAAAGTCACTTCAAAGTGGGTGGTCCCTAAAAAAATTGGTTTTGGAAATTTTGTTGTAAAAATGAGAAAATCACTGGTCAACTTTTAAACACTTATAACTTCCTAAACAAAAAAAAAAATAAAATTTTGGTTCCAAAATTGTGCTGATGTAAATTAGACATGTGGGAAATGTTATTTATAACTTTTTTTGTGACATCTCTCTCTGATTTAAGGGCATAAAAATTAAAAGTTTGAAAATTGCAAAACTTTCAAAATTTTTTCGCCTTATTTTCCGTTTTTTTTTTAAATAAATGCAAGTTATAGTGAAGAAATTTTACCACTAACATGAAGTACAATATGTCATGAGAAAACAATCTCAGAATCGCCAAGATCCGTTGAAGCGTTCCAAGTTATAAGTGTCATGGAAATATAAAGTATTCCATATATTCAAAGTATATTCACATATATGTTTCACAGTTCACAGTTAGATAGATCTCACTTGCTAAAAAACCCTGTGCTCACATATTCTAGGCCATTTATAATCAGTCGTTTTAAAGAAATCTGGCCTTCATAAAGGCCTTCGTAAAGGAACAAATGCATGAAGTACAAAAAGTCCTATTAATATCTGTTTAATTATAGTTATGCAAGACAACTAGGTCACAAGAATATAAACAATAATTCTGCAACTTCAGCTCTTTTAATCATGATTATCATAATTATCATATTTACACTAGAACACCCAATAATCAAGCAGCTTTTAATTGTATGTTAATTGACTAACCAGCCCCTTTTTGTAAATGTAAAAACCTTGAATGAATATAAATGTAGGTCTTTGACGAACTGTTTATACTGACACTTTCGTGTGGACAGTCCTCATTTCGTTCTGAGCGCTCAAAAAGACTATTATATAGAGATTTGGACATGGCAAGCAGCAAACACAGAAGGATATTTTTATCCTAAATTAAATTCCATATCAGTTGGCGCCTGCACCGGGCATTGGACGAACGCACGAGGACCCGGCCGACTATGTGACTATGGCCTTGGCACACGGGACGGAGACTGCAGCTCGATCATAAGTAAGAAAACTTTGTCATCTTACCTGAATGTTCCCTGTGCCTAGTCCTAGCCTACACTTCCAGCCGTCGGACGGGTCATCACCGCATTCCCAGGTTGTATAAAAAGTCCATACCCTTATCCAAAAGCCCTGGGATATAAGCCGAGTGGTTTGCTTGTGGCTGTATATGTTTCATGTTTATGTTAACCGGAGAAAGTTTGAAAGGTGACTGTTTTTTCTTGCTGATTTCTGTGGCTGTATAGCAAAAGACAATTGCTGCATAAGTTCCCGCAGTAAACTTTCACGCACCGGGAGGCCATCCCCAGTCAAATCAACGTGAGGGCCGGAGCTTTGTTTTGGATAATCCACGCGATATTCTTCCACATTGGAGGAGTTACCCAAAAAATACCCATTGTTGGAGCGAGGGCTTTTTTGTTAATTTTCTATTTAAACTTTCACGCACTGGGAGCCATCCCCATCAAATCAACATGAAGCAGAGCTTTTTTGGGAGTTCTCAACAATATTGGGAGGGAGGCCATCCCAGTCAAATCAGACGTGATAGTGAGAATTTTGATGAAGGCTATGCAGATTACTGTGACCAGCGCACCGGCCAGGGCGTACGGTACAGAGCGATAGAACCTTGAGCCTCACCGCCTCAGTGCAATTGGTGATTATCATTTTACCAGAGCAGCTTGTATGTGTCACAGATCATCAAAAGAGGGATTCGTATTCTCCCGGGTGTCTGTCTCATTGTACCTGTCAACTGTCTGTATCAGGTACTGTCGCTTTAAATCACATCTCCGTGCGCTCTGTCAGTATCTCATTCAGAGCAGTGTGCTGGCTGCAGCAGCGAGAAAATCCCTTTGACCCCCCCTCCTCTGCTAATCACGTTATCGGGCATTTTTGTTTCTTGGTTTTGATTTTTATTTTTTTAAGCTAGTTTTTTTTTTCTACATTTTTTAAAACGTGAGAATTATCAGGCATTCAACTGAACTATATTCATTTTTTGCTAGTCTGAGGAATAATAATTTTTTTTTTTTTTTTGATACGTGATTTCAGTGCCTATAGAGACAGCAAGCAGAGATATAAGGAAGGGAGGGGGGAAGCAGCCAGCTGACATCCAGAGATTTTAATTAGCTGTTTTAGTAACAAGGGTTGTTTTTCAGAGTTTTATGATTAATACGGTTTTTCTTTTCTCCCCCTTTTTGGTGAATTTATTTTATTTTTTTTGTTTTCTTTTTCTAGAGTTTTTTACTAAATCTAACTTTTTTTTTTTAAAATTTTTCTTTTAAGTACATTTTTAAATGATTTTTGGAGAGATTTTTCTCTAAGCAATTTAGAGCTTTATTTCTCCAGCCATTTTTTTTTTCTACAAGCTTGCTTTAAGGTACTGCCACACTAAAACTATCCCGCTAGCGATCACGATAACGACGCATACTAATGCGATCGCTAGCGGGATTGTTTCTATATCGCTAAGTGCGGCCACATTTAGCGATATATTAACGACGCTATCGCCGTTAGCGATCTTCTTAACGACTTTTAGCGGTACAAAAGTACCGCTAAATCGCTAAGAAAAGGTGCCACACTAGCGATATATACTTACCCAGCGGGAGCGCAGACGAGAAAATAGGGTCCGGAACGATTCCAGCGACGAGCGAGATCACAGCAGAAGCTCGCGCTGGCAGCTGCCGCACTGAACAACATCGCTAACGGGATCGCTAAATATGACGTTTTTTAGCGATCCCGTTAGCGATATTGTTCAGTGTGGCATACCCCTTTTGAACAAGGTCACATAGATAAGGAGAATTACAGGCTGAGGGAGAGAGCAGACACAAACTACGCAGTGGTCTGAGTAGCCCCTCCGTCGGGCATTCGGCGAGAACAAACAGAACCAGAGTGCTGCAGTTTCAGATTTTTAAATCACCTTTGTTGAATAGGTTTTTGGAATAGACACAGTACGTAAGAATCGAAGGGGTAGGCATGTAATAGAAATGTCAAGTACCTGAGAAGCAAATAGACAGGCAGCCTTACGCTGCATAATGAAATTTTTTTTCTTGTTTTTTGTTATTTGAAAGGTAACGGGAAAGTTTATTAATAGATTTACCATCTGCTATAAAAGAGCAGCGGTGCATCTGTAAAAGATACCGCAAGTTAATTTGAACGGACCAAAGTGATTTTTTTTTTTTTATGTGAATAAGTTTGAAAAGGTGTTAAATCAAACTGTGTGAAAAAGATCACCGACATGTCACAAGAGCAGAATTCAGAGTCACACACATCACATGTCCATCATGTGGAACACGGGACAGGTGTAGGCTGCTCTCACTGAGTAAGGAGCCTTGTACAGGGAAAAACGCTCCCCGCCTCTCTCCCACAGGGAGAAGGCATTTTTGTTTCAACCATCCCCCCTCAAGAATCACAGGGGGGATACCCTCTCCTTTTTCTTCTCTCATCCCTTTCTCTTTCTTCTTCAGACTTTTCGCCTCTTTCCTCGCTGCCACCCTCTCATTCCTTCTTTTCCCTCCATCACATCTCTGACACATCCATTTTCTTCATCTTCCTCTTCTTCTATCTCTTCCTCTCCAACTCTCAAATCTTCTTCATCTTCTTCTACTTCTCCCCTCCATCTTTCTCTCTCTTTTCTCCTCCATCTTTCTCTCTTTTCCCCTTTCACTCTTCTCTCCCCCCCTCCTCTTCTCTCGCTCCTCCCCACACCTCCCTTCTCTTCCTTTTTTTTCTACTTCGTCATCAACTGGGTCAATGCCCAATCCAAGCAATGTGGTGTCCCTGTATTCAGTGTTTCCAGCACAGGGCACCTTGTCTATCCCAAGCACAGTACAAACATTGCCAGTCATTATATCAGGAGAAGAAAGTGCAGATCTCCCTACACAAAACGCTACATGTAGCCCCCAGACACAACAGTCCACAGCTAGGGCTTCACAGGGGGGTGGTATAGCTACAGGCTGCTAGCATGGAACCATGACACTGATCCACCGCAGCCCAGCAAGGAAGTGGGAAATCCCCATGCAGCAAGACAACTTTAAAGCCAAATCTCACCCAGTGTATGCACCAAGTACACCATGTCACTTCTTATCTGATGAAGATGAAGATGCAACGTCACACATGCTGCCCAATACTAGGGAAGAAAACACCAAGCACCAATAGAGCAGGACAGATAGAGGCACCATCCTATGAGCCCTTCATCCCAAGCCAGGTGATCAGTATGCTGCCAGACCCAGGGATACACCCCATGCCATTTTGCCAAAAAATGCAGCAGATCCAGCGAACGTATGCAGCAGCCTGGACTGATCTCTGGACCGTAATGGAAATAAAAGCAGGTGATGCATTCTGGCCAATTATGAGAGAACACTTCAAGCTTCCAACAGAGTTAGATGCGTATGCCTGGGAGACAGGACCAAAGCTAATTGAGCAACTCAGAGAATGGGCCAAAAGCAGACTGACAGGACAAACTCTCAGCCTACATGTCACGAGTCAAGACAAGACAGAGTCTGTGGAGAAGTTCCATGACAGAGTAATGCAAGTGTTTCAAGATTTGGGCCTCATTACCCATGATCAGACACACAGACGGATGTTGGCACAGGCTTTTGTGCATGGACTGAGAGAACCAATCAGGAAACCACTGGTAGCAGCCAGGCCTGAGTATACGTCAATAGCAATGGATACCCTGCTCACAGTAGCAAAAAGGATTGAGTCCCGCCGGGACAGAAGGAATGTCAAGTGTTACAAACTGTGGCAAGTTTGGTCATTTCCGGAACAAGTGCAGAACACTGACTTCACCCAGAAAAAGAAGAAACACAGAAAGCAGTGAAGAACCCCGTCCATAGGACAAGAGCACACCAAGTCCACAAGGAACCCCACCAGTGGGACCAATATCCTGAGAGTGGATGGCGTAGTCATATCTTTTCTTGTGGAACTCCGCAACCAGAATCTTCTGCTTCCTGCATGGAATTGATGGTCAAGTCAGATATTTCCAGATTATGAAGCCCCTGAGCGTGTGGACTCAGCCAGAACACTCCATCATGTACCAGTTTGTCGTGTAAAAAAAACCTGAACCCTCAACCTATTGGGATGGACCTACTGCAGAAGCTGAAAGCGACCAGAGTGTTCCAGGAAGATGGGACCATGACACTTTCTTCACCCCTGACCCAAGAAGAAACAGGAACCTCAAACAACCACACTGCAGACCTATCACAGGAGGTGCTGGACATAGTACCAGAAAAGCCACTCCATCACCCAGAGTCAAGATGTCTCTGACCAACTGAAGGTCTAAGTGAACTCGCCTAAGAAGACGGCCTGAGAACTTTGACATTGGCCAGGATATTTCAACTCAAGAAGGACCCTACTTGCTTCATGGAATGGCAACACCTCATCCAGCTCTAATGCCAGAGGTTCATCTTTTGCAAGCACCAGGAGGTGCCCCCTGCAATCAACCAGTTCACCCCAGGCCCTAGACCGGAAAAAGGCCACTCAGCACAAATACTGACCCGAGACCGAGCTGGAGAAAAAGAAACTACTGATGGCCCGTGCTGAGAAAAAAGCAGCCGTTTAAGGAGACGTCCCAACAAGAAGACCCCCTGTGACCAGAACAGGTGCTAACACAGTAACTGTCTTGGTGGAGAACAAGAAAGCCAGCTGGTCGTCATCTCTCATGATGTGGATCCTAGTAGACGGCTTGTTTTCCCGCCAGCTCTGCACCAGCAATGGGAGTCCCCTGCCGCATACTGAAGGACAAGGCCAAACTGGGCTGCCTCGCCCATCGGAATCAATCCCAGCTTTCCACAGTGAAGAAAAAGACTGTAAACCCCACTGAGTTCAGAATGGTGCAAGGCCTGGAGGCCGCGAAAGAGGCTACGGTATTTGAAACCCCAACAGTGCTGAACCATCACACTCTGCTCTCAAGAGTCCCAGTCACCGCAACGGTATTCACGGTGATCAACCTGGCCAGTACCTTCTTCAGTGTTTCCCCTCCACCTGGAGGCCTGCTTTCACGCACCAGTGCAGTGCATATGGACAATGTTGCCTCAAGGTGCTCAAAACAAGCCCTTTAAGTTTCACCAAGACAATGTCCTCCATCCTCGTCAACTGGATTGCAGAATATGCAAGAGTCACTCTCTACAACACGTGGATGACCTTCTATTTGTGTGGTTGACATCAACACCTGCACAGTCTATTCCTTGTCTCTCCTACTCTACTGGAAGAACAGCAACGCAAGTCTGGAAGAACAAAGTCCAGTGATGCCAGAAGCAAGTTACATCCCTGGGACACTGTATTGCCCACCAGACGAAACACATGTCAAAAGACTGGGAGACCACTATGGAGAAGATGGCTCCCCCAACAACTCCAAGAATGCTGCAGGCCTTCCCTGGTCTAGTGTCGTATTGCAGAACCTGGATCCCTGATGCCTCAGTCCTAATGCAGCCTCTGTGCGCTTGCATCAACGCAACCCCGCTCCTTCTATCAGACGCAGCCTTCAACCCATTCAGGAGATTGGAAGAACTCCACAGTCTCAGCGCCAATACCAGCCTACCTGACTATGAAAAGTCTTTCCGTCTACCTGATGGAAGAAAGAAGGTCATGCTACTGGAGTCCTGGCACGGATTCACGGGGAAAACAGAGACTTTTAGGCTGCCTCTCAGCCCGCTTGGATCCAGTTGCAAGAAGAGCACCCTCCTGCCTGATGGCAGTATCCGCAGCACACACCCTCCTGGACAAGGTTGCTGACATCACTCTTGGACAGCCACTGGAAACTCTCACTCCACATGACATCTTGGCAATCTTCAATCAAGCTCAACCAACAGTAATCTCTCCACCGCCAGGCATCTTTGTGGCGCCTCTATTGCCTTTGTCTCATAATGTCACCGTCTCCAGACCTACAGTCCTCAGCCCGGCCACTCTACTCCCACTCCCAAGGGGGGATACTTGGATGGCTCCAGAAGAAGTTTCAACACAGGAAGTGCAGTGACCAGCAATCAAGAAATCCTGTGGTCCAGAAGTCTGTCACCTAGCCTGTCAGCCCAGGAAGCAGAATTGATAGCGCTGACGAAGGCCTGCCAGATGGCAGAAGGCAAGACTGCAAACATCTACACGGACTACAGGTACTCGCATGGCATAGCACACGACTTTAGACCCATCTGGGCTACAAGGGACTTCATCACAGCAAACGGGACAACCGTGAAGCATCATGGAGCCTTCAGGGACCTACTGGGTATACTCAAACTTCCAAAATGGTGGCAATTTGAAAAATCAAAGTGCATGGAAAACTGAGAACAGAAGAGGCGTGAGGCAATAACATGGCGGACATGGCAGCCAAAGAAGCAGCCAAAGGAAGACAACATGGAGAAGTGGGAGAGGTCGTAGAGCCGGACGGCTACTACATGACGACTGAAGACAAGAAACCTGACAAAGAGACGTCCTGGGATCTGCTCAAGAAGTTACAAGACCAAGCTTCAAAAGGAGAAGAAGAGCTGAATGCGAAAAAAAAGCAACACGTGAAGAAGGAAGGCTATCAATAATAGACTTCAAACTCTGCCTACCACAAAGTATGCACCCTATGGTGGTCCAATGGGTACATGGACCCACATCCACATATCAAAGACACAGCTGAATGATCTGATTGGTGCTTACTGTTTCGCTTCAGGGATCTCCACCCTAACAGCCAAATTCACCAGCAGCTGTCTGACCTGCGGCAAATGCAAGCCTGGACGTATGGAAGAAAGACCCCCTCACCTCATCTGGAAAGACCACTCTACCAGCTTCAAAGGATCCAGATAGACCACATCCAGATATCGCCAAGTGAAGGATTCAAATACGCCATTGTGGTCAAAAGAAGTATTTTCAAGATGAACAGAAGCCTTCCAAGTCAGCAAAGACTACTGCAATGAAGCTACTTTCGGAAAATAGTGTGCAGATACGGGGTTCCAGAAATGATAGAAAGTGATCAGGGACCCGCATTCATAGCAAATCTGACACACAAGACCCGATTAGCAGTAGGGTCAGATTTAGGCTTACACACTCCTTATCACCCCAGAGCAGCAGGAAGGTAGAAAAACTGAACGAAACACTTAAGAATAGAATGCTGAAAAATTGCCCAAGAGACACGCAAACCATGGCATGACACACTCCTAATTGCACTGTTTAGCGAAAGTCACACTCCCAGAGACCCAGAAAAGCTGTTTCGTGCCTGCATCTTCTGCTAACAGATAAGACATTTTCTTCTTTTAGTTTTTTTTGGTGCCTGCATTTTGTCCTGCACTTCTGTGGGGTCTGCCGGGTCCCCTTCGGGGCTTGTGCTCCTCTCAGTTTAGTTCAGCCACTGTTTGTTCATTTGCCTTTTCCAGTTTTTTTTCAGTGGTTGCTGTTTAGTTTTTGTTACACCAGAGAACTAATTTAGGTGGTAGAGGTCGTGTGATCTCAGGTGTTTTTGTAATTAGTAGAGTTGGTACTTTTCAGGGTTTTTTGGGGTTGCAGTAAGTGTCCTTCCTATCCTTTTCTATTTAGGAAGTTTGGGCCCCAACGTTTGCTCATACTATTTTCTGTCTGTGTCTGTATTTCCTCTTGTCTAACCGCCATTACATGTTTGGGGGCTTCCTATGTTCTTTGGGGATCTGCTCCGGGCAGATAGCTTTCCTTTTTCTATCTTTAGGTGTAGTTATTTTCTCAGGCTGTGACGAGGCGTCTAGGACCAACGTAGGAACGCTCCACGGCTGCCTTTAGTTGTGGTGGTTAGTCAGGTACTGCAATCCCATAGATTCCAACCTCTCTGGTGTATTGCTTTTTTTTTTGCCTGCTCTCCTCAGCTACCAAATCATAACACTTATGTAATTGAATTGGTCAAAAACTAATGTCCATTCTCGAGTTTTTCTCCTCACTGCCAGATTTGATGATCCTGTCCAAGAGCCCCAGATGACATCAACCTCTGTGTAACTAGAGGGAAAGCCTGTTTGAATCCACGTATCGCATTGCAAGGAAGCTCCAGTACCAGTGTCAAGGTAAAATATACTTTCTTACTTTATACACACATATATATGCTTACATGTGCTTTGCCACCATTTTGTGTTCTGCATCCATTTTGAAACATAAATTTTCCTTGTCGAGTGAAACCAGATATATCAAATATAACAATGCTTTAGCTAAGAAAGAGCCAGCATCGACCCATCCT
Organism: Oophaga sylvatica; assembly: GCA_033576555.1. Taxonomy (NCBI): domain Eukaryota; kingdom Metazoa; phylum Chordata; class Amphibia; order Anura; family Dendrobatidae; genus Oophaga; species Oophaga sylvatica. The sequence continues at coordinate 207,977,832 of JARQOD010000003.1, read as the reverse complement.
ACACCCGTTTCCTCTGAGACGTGTTTTCATCAGCTTCAGGAAATGTCAAGACGTCTGGGCCAGACCACATCAAGGAGTCTTACAAGGCTGAACCTTAATATGAAATGTCACACCTTTTGAGTGTTACATAGATGTAGAACTGAGCCCACGCAGCTATATTTCCTTGCAGATACAGCCTGTTAGAACAAGACGTAATTAATCAGGGATGGTAGGTGCTAGACATAAACAGTTTGCCCATGATTGCAATTGCAAAGGACAATTATAATATGCCCAATGTCTAATGTCATATGTCCATTTCTATATTCTTATATTTTCATATATATATATATATATATATATATATATATATATATATATATATATATATATATATATATATATATATATATATATATATGCTTGTGTGCTCTGAAGAAAAGTATTTTTCTTACCTCGCATGATTCATATCGAAACTTAGTTCAAAGATAGCACCAGTATCCGCCAACATCTGCTCCTGAGACATTGACCCAGATCAACGCCTACTTCTGACAGACAAAGTTGAATCAAGCCGTTGATGACGACCACAATGACATTTAACAATTGAAGACGACATCAACATCTGTCTGGAGACATGGGCCAATCAGGGCTGGCCGATATTAGATGAATATAGCTTACCCCACGTGGGTCATCCTGTTTGTTATGTCTATATAATCCCGTGTATGCTAATAAAGACAGGACATTGCTGAGATCGGTGCTACTAGTACCATTCCTGAGCGTGCTCTAAGTTTGAACCAGCCTTGTGTCTGACTCATACTTTGATTGGTCGACCCATGCTCATAATCTAATCTGGAGTGACTGGAGGACGAGTGTTTGACGAGACGACCCCGTCAATTGGCGCCACAACGTGGGGCGTGGCCAACGGCTCGCTGCCCGCCAGACCCGTCCAAGGACTTCCGGTGGTGCCCGCGGTGACTGACTTCGAGGACTGCAGCCTCCAGAACACGGTAAGTTGAGATCATATATCCTGTATATGTGTCCCACTTGCCTGTGTCTCAGTCACTGTGAGGTCCTGTTGTGATTGTCTATTTGGGTCTGAGTGGGTGACCGGTCGAGTGGTGAGACCGTGAGCGATCCTACGCCACGTCCCGAACCAGCACTGTCAGAACGAGTGATGTCGCGTGCCTGCGCGTACTCCGTGTGCACCACTTCCTCCTCCTCCGGTCACTGTACTCTGTTCTAGATAGTTGCCTCCCATGACAGTTTGAAAGTGTCCAAATTTCTAGTATCTTGTAGAGAATTGTGGTAGGGGTGCGCATATCCAAATTTCCTTAGGAGACGAATAGAGGAGGACTCTTTGTCTAACCTGGAAAGTCTCATTAGGAGAAGCCCAGGTGTCAGCACATCGAGGGGGACTCTGTGCTGTGTAGAGTGTCACGGTGAACTGTGCTGTAAAGTCACCATCCACAGTTAGGGAAGAGACAAATGGAGGAGGACTCTTTGTCTTGTCAGTGTATCGAGGGGACTCTGCATTGACGGGTGGTGACCTGCAAGTGACGCCGGTGGTCTGAGTCGCGACAGATCATTGCACTCTGTTAATATCATGATGCGCATGTTTAAATCAGAAAAACCCCACAAGTTAGAGGTGGTGCTTTGGGAGTTGGTGAGATTGTTTCAGTCACGGGATGGCAAGAAGGCTGTTAAAAAAAAATGTGAGGAGTTTATACAAAATGATGGGCCTACCCAGTACAGGGAGGCTTCAGCCTTCAGTGTGGAAAGATTTTGTAAGCCAGAGAAAAGGAATGTTAAGTGATCAGGGACTCCTGCACTAAGCACAAGCACATCTCAGAGTAGCAAATGATTTGAAAGTTTAAGGCTGGAGAGAGGTAGACGGTGCAGGAGGTTCAGAAAATGCTGAGCCTTTGTTTGGATATATAAAATGTTCAGAATGTGACCTTGTTGATGTAATAAAAATGGCTGTCAGCCCCATAATGCCCGTCACTGTACCCAGTGCGCCCCAGCCACAACCCTATAATGGAGTCGACACCAAATCACCGGAAGGGTGGGTGTGCCGTGTGTGTAGTGAACAGAACCCGCCCTGGGCGGAGTCCTGTCGTGTTTGTGGGGCTCCCCGCCCCTCACCAGGAAATGCCCCTCCCACTACACCCAGCAGCCATCTTGGGACACCCACTTCCTCTAGCAGCCATCTTGGCACACCCGTAAATGGTCCCTCCCCTTCCTCCAGCGGCCATCTTGCTGCACCTGGTGGCCATCTTAATACACCCGGAAATGACCAACACCCCATCTCCTCCGGCGGCCATCTTGAGACACCCAAGCACACCCAGTCAGGCCTATATCCCTTGCTGATACCAACCAGGGCCTACTACCAGCCCCCGCCCGTACCTGTGCAGGCCACAGCTCCCAATATGGCACCAGATGCAACACCATTGTTCCCTTTCACACACCCCAACCCGGCCATTGCTGCAATGCATGAATCTTCAGTTTTTCAAACAATGATCAGAAGCCGCCGCCATGATATTATGGGATCTAATGAAGGGGAGGAGGATCAGGAGATAGAAGAGGGGTGGGCCCCTCAACAGCCACCACTATCCCCAGCAGCCCCAGTATCTTTCTTCCCTCCTCCATTCCCCCACCATCATTGTCAACCCCTGGTCCTAGGCCTATTCCACCCCTACTCCAGAGATGGGGCACCTTCCTCTCCTTCACAAATCCTCAGAGAGGACAGTCGTTCTGTAAGATTCACGGAAACCCCGGTCAGGCCCCCAGCTCCCGGTGTACTTGAAAACTGGTATCCCAGCCATTCACAGCATTACACAGACCGCAACGGAAATCCAGTGACATTATCCATAGGGTATGGTGATATCCTGACACATCGGGTTGGTGCTATAGTTAGTCCTGCCAACTCCAACTGCTCCAATAAAGGGGGTCTGGCTCTATTAATAGCCCAAGCAGGTGGTCCCATCGTCACTGCAGAATGCATGGCTCATATATACACTCATGGCCCTTTGCCACCTGGACAGACTCTGACAACCCATGCAGGGGACCTTCCCGCTGATATCATCATCCATGCAGTAGGTCCAGTCTATGATCCTCTAAACTCAAATGAGTCACGGGCCACCCTTCGGGCCACTATACATTCAATACTCCATCATGCTGGTATGTTAAAAACAGAAGACATTAGGCACCAGGAATTATTTGAAACCAATGATAAAGTAGTAAATTTGTGATTGCTTTGTCTAAAGAGTTAACTAACACCCACTCTGCAGTGTCTGCTTCTCTCCCAGAATTTACAGGTGACACGGTGTATGATTTCTCGCCTGATGACCTTATATATATATATATATATAAAAAAATTTATGAGAAGAGACTGTCTCCAGCCCAGATTTGAGGGTCCCTACACTGTGGTCCTGTCCACCCAAGGACCCGAAGCTCGAGGGCAAGAGCACCTGGATTCACGCCTCCCACTACAAGAAGGACAAGATTAGCCAGCAGTCATGAACCTTCTGTTACATATCCTTTGAGCTATATCCTGACCTCGTGCCAGTATGCCCATCTTTGGGTTAATATTACAACCCTGTGGTTATCTTTAAGTTCGATTTCTATCAAATATTCAACTGTGATAGGAATGATTTCAAGGGATCAACACACTAAATTTAAGGTAAAAATTGGCAAATGAAGCTAGATACAATAGATTGCTAAATGAGATATACAAGTATTATATTTGTAGGAACGGATCTAAGAATGCAGGAGTCAGTGACAGCAAGCAAAGGTATAAGGGAGGGAGGAAGTGCTGGTAGCAGCGAGATGGTATTTTGCTGTACACCAAGGTCATTCTACAGATAAGGAAGCTGAAGGCTGAGGGAGAGCACACTGACAAACTGCGCAGCGACCCGACTTACCCCTCCCATCAGGCATTCAGCATAGAGACGCAGAGCAAGAGTGCAACAGTTTTCAGATTTTGTTGAATAGGTTTTTGGAATAGACACAGTACGTAAGAATCGAAGGTCAGAGTATGTGAGAAGCAAATAGACAGGCAGAGAAAAGAAGTTACACTAGAAGACAGAGTTCAGGAAAGAGCCAAAAGATTATTTCTGGACTCTAAGAAAAACTTGGGTGGAAATGGGTTTTGTAAAAGAAAACAAGACTAATGAGAGGGTTCTGGCAAGTTTAATATGAATGGCATAAAAAAAACAAAAAAAAAAACCAGCCAGAGTAGTTCTAGCCCACATTTTGCAAGCAGGCAGCTGCAGGTCCAAGGACAGTTCTTATCAGTGCCCACATAGCAAACTCCAGCCCCCCTTCAACTTAACCCTGTGTACGGGTTGGTACAAAAATTATGGGCAGTTAATGCAGCTACTGATCTGGAAACTCCAGTGGTGTCTAATATATATATATACACTTTTGTTCCAGATATCTCAGGATGCTGCTTAGTTTACAGTTATTGATTTTGCCAATGTTATTTTTATAATGTTTTTGTACCAAGCAGGTTGTAAGCGTTAAAGGATAAACTGCAATTCTGTAAATCTTCAGTTATCTTTTTGGACATTGCATTACACTGGGGCGCGACATCTGACCAGCGCTCGCAAAGAAGCTGTACAGAATTTTCCTATTCCTGTTAATGTTGCCGCTCTTAGGACATTTCTTGGACTGGTTTCTATTGCAGACAGTGGATACATGCTGTGTCAATCCTCATGCAGCCTCTCTATGACTGTATCACCATTGTGCCTTTTAAACTAACTCCTGAAGGTATAGACTGTTTTTTATTCCCTCAAAAACAGGATTGTGGCAGCTCCAGCGCTAGGAATCCCCAACTATGAACTACCATTCACCCTGTATCTCCATGAACAGCAGGGACACGCGGCAGGAGTATTGACTCAGTTATATGGTGACAATCAAAGGCCAGTAGCCTATTTCAGTGGAAGACTAGATGCAGTGGCTAGAGGTGCCCCGTCCTGTGTACGGGCAGTATATGCTGTAGGACTATTGCTCCACAAATCATCAGACATCGTGCTTGATCATCCACTGACAGTACTTACACCTCATGATGTATATACCATACTGAACCAGGTGCAGCCGGCACATCTTTCAGCTGCACGTCACCTTCAATTGCAATGTGCACTTTTAATGCCTCCAAATGTTTCTTTGCAGAGATGTACCACACTTAGTCCTGTCACATTGTTACCTCTCTCGGATCTAGGGGGAGGTCAGGTATTGTACGGTATTGTACAAAGAAGATCCAAGAGAGGAGATTCCTTATGATTGTGTTCAGCTTATGGCACAGGAAACAGCAGGCCTACCCACAGTGTTTGAAACTGAAAGCTTAATGCTGATTTTGAATTTTTTTTTGTAGATGGATCTCGCCACCAAGATGACTCAGGTACCTTCCACACCAGGTATGCCATCGTCTCCCTGAATGCAGTGATCAAAGCAGAACCAATGCTCCCACATCAGTCGGCCCAGGAGGCTGAATTTAAGGCTCTGACCGAGGCCTGTAAGATAGTTGAAGGTAGAATTGTTAACATCTACACAGATTCTAGATACGCATTCGGTATAGCTCATGATTTTGGTCCAATTTGGAAGTCTAGAGGATTCCTGACGGCAGCAGGACATCCCATTAAAAATGCTGACGCAGTCCAGCAGTTAATTGATGCATTACAATTACCAAAAGAGGTAGCTGTCATAAAAGTTAAAGCACATACCAGACGCACTGATCAGGTGAGTAAAGGAAACGCAATGGCCGATGCAGCAGCAAAAACAGCAGCCAGTAGACCACTCCAAGGTGTAACGATGCACCAGGTAAGCGCTCCCAAAAATCCCTTTGTGTCGGAGGATGCCTTATCCCAGATGCAGGCTCAGGTGCGCCAGGAGGAAGTAGAAAAGTGGGAAAAAGAAGGTGCATGTCTGAATGCAGCAACTGGGGTATGGGGAAGAGGGATGCGTCGATGCCTTCCAAGGGCTTGTACCCTGCGGTCGCCCAGATGTTACATTGGCCAACCCACCAGTCCAAAACTGTTGTAATGAGCGTGATGCAGAAGCATTGGGTGGCACCAGGCTTTTCCACCTGTATAGAAGGTTTGATCCAGGGATGCATGGTATGTGCTACACATAATCAGGGAAGGGTAGTCAAGACACCACCCAAACACGCCCCTCGCCCCTCTATCCTTTCCAGAGACTGCAGATTGATTATATTCAGCTGCCAAAATCAGGATCATGGGAGTACGTGTTGGTGTGTTTTGATTTATTCTCAGGTTGGCCGGAGGCTTTCCCGATTGCCAAGGCTACGGCTGCGGCAACCGCAAAGAAGCTGCTTGCGGAGGTGGTGTGCAGGTATGGAGTACCAGAGGTGATCGAAAGTGACAGAGGTACACATTTCACAGGTGAAATAATGAATGAAGTCTTGACAGCGCTGGGAATTCAACAAGCTTTCCACACCCCATATCATCCACAAAGCAGTGTAAAAGTAGAAGGACTAAATGGGACATTGAAGTTAAAAAAAATCCAAAAGGCCATGGCTGAAACAGGGAAATCTTGGCCTGAATGTTTACCATTAGCCCTATATTCAGTAAGGTGCACTCCAAATAGGAAAACTGGACTTTCTCCGTATGAAATACTATTTGGCAAAGTGCCTAGTTTAGGATGTTTCTTTCCCCAAGCACTGGAAATGAGTGACCATGTATTAAGCTCATATGTAAGGGATTTGCATAAAAGACTCAAGAAAGTACATGATAATGTCTTCAGTTCTCTTCCAGATCCAAACCAGGATCCTGGGAGTCACAGCCTGCAGCCCGGAGACTGGGTAGTCATTAAAAGACACGTGAGAGAGAGTCTGGATCCGAGATTTGACAGACCTTTCCAAGTTCTACTGACGACAAATACCGCAGTCAAGCTACAAGGCAAGGAAACTTGGATCCACGCATCGCCTTGTAAGAAGGTCCTTGGAGAGCCTCCAGAAGAGGAATGATGCTACTAATGACATTTGCTTGCATCCTTGCAGTAACGGATGCTTGGAACAGACTTAGCCGTGTAGATGATGATGATAACAGGTTCATTAGACATCACTTAAGCTTTAGTGGATGGTGCATGATGAGTAATATTTCAAAGTTTATAGATTTGGCACACCGATTAGTATTACAGTATTCAGCTCTGTGTTGTGTGGTACCCATATATAGGAAAGCTGTAACCAATGCAACCGACCCCTCAGGTATTTTCCTTTATCAAGAAGAGATGTATATGAATGTAGGGGATATGGAACAATATACCCCGCCTGATCCTCTTGGCAAAACCCTCTATGACGCGATACAATCAAAAGAGTTAGTTTAGGGACAGATGGGAGAACTCCATGTGTTAACCAACATAGGGACCCAGCTGCCTGGGGGCGTCCCATAAGGGGGCAGTCTCTGAGGTAGCTGGGTGAAGAAATCCACCTCCCCTCTCCCCACACATGGACAGTCTCAAAGGTCACCACGCCAAGGGAAAATTTAGTGTTTAGGGGGGATTGTCAAGGTAAAATATACTTTCTTACTTTATACACACATATATATGCTTACATGTGCTTTGCCACCATTTTGTGTTCTGCATCCATTTTGAAACATAAATTTTCCTTGTCGAGTGAAACCAGATATATCAAATATAACAATGCTTTAGCTAAGAAAGAGCCAGCATCGACCCATCCTACACCCGTTTCCTCTGAGACGTGTTTTCATCAGCTTCAGGAAATGTCAAGACGTCTGGGCCAGACCACATCAAGGAGTCTTACAAGGCTGAACCTTAATATGAAATGTCACACCTTTTGAGTGTTACATAGATGTAGAACTGAGCCCACGCAGCTATATTTCCTTGCAGATACAGCCTGTTAGAACAAGACGTAATTAATCAGGGATGGTAGGTGCTAGACATAAACAGTTTGCCCATGATTGCAATTGCAAAGGACAATTATAATATGCCCAATGTCTAATGTCATATGTCCATTTCTATATTCTTATATTTTCATATATATATATATATATATATATATATATATATATATATATATATATATATATATATATATATATATATATATATGCTTGTGTGCTCTGAAGCAAAGTATTTTTCTTACCTCGCATGATTCATATCGAAACTTAGTTCAAAGATAGCACCAGTATCCGCCAACATCTGCTCCTGAGACGTTGACCCAGATCAACGCCTACTTCTGACAGACAAAGTTGAATCAAGCCGTTGATGACGACCACAATGACATTTAACAATTGAAGACGACATCAACATCTGTCTGGAGACATGGGCCAATCAGGGCTGGCCGGATATTAGATGAATATAGCTTACCCCACGTGGGTCATCCTGTTTGTTATGTCTATATAATCCCGTGTATGCTAATAAAGACAGGACATTGCTGAGATCGGTGCTACTAGTACCATTCCTGAGCGTGCTCTAAGTTTGAACCAGCCTTGTGTCTGACTCATACTTTGATTGGTCGACCCATGCTCATAATCTAATCTGGAGTGACTGGAGGACGAGTGTTTGACGAGACGACCCCGTCACCAGGAGAGACACCTAAGCCATGAAGGATGTCGTGGATGCTCTGACTGACCAGACAGATGACCAGATCTCCAAACTACCTCCAGACTGAGAATACACATCCTTGATGAATCATCCTATCAAATAAGGAGACTATGATTGCAAACACATAAACCCCTGACAGGGACAGTCCTCCTGACCGCCCATTTGCGAAAAGTCTATATTCGGTGGGGAGACATGCGATAGGGGTGTCTCAACTCACAGGCAGAACAAAAGAGTTGCAGCGCTTGGGCCAGGAGCAGGTTTTTTTTTTAGGGCAAGTGGTATCTAAGGGGGGACTGTCATGGAAATATATATGTATTCCATATATTCAAAGTATATTCACATATATGTATTCACAGTTCACAGTTAGATAGATCTCACTTGCTAAAAAACCCTGTGCTCACATATTTCTAGGCCAGTTATAATCAGTCGTTTTAAAGAAATCTGGCCTTCATAAAGGCCTTCGTAAAGGAACAAATGCATGAAGTACAAAAAGTCCTATTAGATATCTGTTGTTTACATTATAGTTATGCAAGACAACTAGGTCACAAGAATATAAACAATAATTCTGCAACTTCAGCTCTTTTAATCATGATTATCATAATTATCATATTTACACTAGAACAGCCAATAATCTAGCAGCTTTTAATTGTATGTTAATTGACTAACCAGCCCCTTTTTGTAAATGTATAAAACCTTGAATGAATAATAAATGTAGGTCTTTGACGAACTGTTATACTGACACTTTCGTGTGGACAGTCCTCATTTCGTTCTGAGCGCTCAAAAAGACATTATATAGAGATTTGGACATGGCAAGCAGCAAACACAGAAGGATATTTTTATCCTAATTAAATTTCCATATCATAAGCACATAAAGTGACATTGGTCAGAATTGTAAAAATTGGCCTGGTCATTAACCTACAAAATGGCTTGGCCATTAAGGGGTTAAAATAATTAGGTCAGATTTGAGGCTATCTATAAAGGAGGATCTGATGGAGACGATACTATTTCTCAGAACAAATTCATAGACTGCAAAAATGCTATTCAGTACGTTTTTGGTGAAAACTGTTTTTTTCCCCCCACTTATTGCATAGTGTATAATAAACTGTAAATATGCAAAAGTTTTTTGTTCTAAAGTGGTTTAAATATATTTTATGTTCTATCTAATTGGCTTGATTATTGTATCAATGATTAAAAGCCTGATGTTACCATTTTACTACAGTAAATTTATCACAAACTTAAACATGAGAATGGGAATTGAGGAGTCGGAATTTTGGCTTAATTACTCCACAGCCCTGGCGTCCACCCCAATAGCTTCTGGATCCTGGCACCGAGCTACAAACTCGGGCACCTTGGCGTTTAATTTTGAAGCCATCAGATCCACGTTCAGGGGTCCCCCAGCGATGACAGATCTGCTGGAAGACCTCCAGATGGAGAGACCACTCTCCAGAGGTGAGACCTTGACAGCTGACGAAGTCTGCCGCCCAGTTTTCCACTCCCGTGATGTGAACTGCAGAGATGACTGAGGGGTTGGTCTCGGCCCAGCGGAGGATGTATTCCACCTCGCGCATAGCCGCCCTGCTGCGGGTGCCCCCCTGGTGGTTGATATATGCCACAGCCGTGGCGTTTTCCGATTGAATTCGGATGGGACGACCCGCCAGGAGATGATGGAATGGCCGCAGGACCACCCGAAACTCCAGGATGTTGATCTGGAGATGAGACTTCAAGGGTGACCAACGCCCCTGGGCAGTGTGGTGACTGAAGACAGCCCCCCAACCGAGAAAGCTGGCATCGATAGTGATCACCAGCCAATGGACCGGGAGAAAGGATTTCCCCTGGGTGAGAGAAGACCTCAACGTCCACCATCTGAGCGCCTGCTTGACCCGGAGACAAGCGGCACAGCCGGTCGAGTGAGAATGGGTTCCAGTCACAGGCTGCCAGAAGCGTATGCTGCAGAGGCCAGAGGTGTAGCTGGGCGAAAGGAACAGCTTCCATTGCTGCCACCATCTTGCCCAGGACCTGCATGCCGAATCGGACTGAATGATGATATGGGCGATGAAGTGCCCGGACTCCCTGTTGAAGGGATAAGACCTTGTCTCGAGGGACAATCATCAACCCTCGGGAGGTGTCCAAGGACATTCCTAAAAAAAAATCTGCAGAGCCGGGATAGGGGAAGACTTGTTCAAGTTTATCAACCAGCCCAGGCAGGGGTGGATTCAAATTTTTAACAACAGGTTCTGTGTTTGTGCGTCGGAAAACCACACCCATTTTAAGTCACGCCCATTTTTAAAGCCACACCCATTCACACACACACCTTTTCCTAAAAAAAAAGTAGGGGCGCAGTCAATGGAAAAACAATAAATTGGAATGGGATCAGAACAGTGCACATTCTGGCCAGCGGTTCTCCTGACCCGAGTGTGACTGCTGCATATATTTCTATATATATTTCTATGCAGCGGTCTCACTTGACTGACCGGCTGGCCAGGCTGTGCACTACATTCTGATTAAGAAGTCTCTTTCTAGTCTCATACTGAACTGAAGATTAAACTATAGTATTATGTAGCTGGGACTTACAGTTCTACCTTCTATCCAGAAATAAATATACAATAATTAGTGATGAGTGAACGTACTCGGATAAGGTGTTATCTGAGCATGCTCGGGTTCTAACCGAATGTCTTCTGCATGCTCGAAAAAGATGGATTTTGGTAAGAACTTACCTGTAAAATCCTTTTCAGCGAAGGAAGGAAGAGAGAGACAGTCATTACTAGTGGGTAGGCGGAGCCCAGATAGGATTGACAACTCAGATTAAAAAGAGTGTTGACCGGCCCCTCCAGCTCGGGCTACTCCTACTCAGCTCTTCAGTCGTACCCAAGCTTAAGGAAGAACAATATCACCAGCGAAGCAACATAACCCCTTCTGAAGGACTTCAGAGAAAAATCATAAGAGTACAGGTTATGCATGCATTCGGCAAAAAAAAAAATCACACAGTTACAGGTACTACTCACTAAACCTGACTACTGCGATAAGCTGGCAATGCTGGAACAGAGCCGTAGCGCGTCGACCTCAGTCCAGATAATCGCTATCAGAGAAGGGTCACGCTGCATCTGTAAATACAACAACACACTTCTGCCATGGGAGGGAGCTGTGTCTCTCTTCCTTCCTTCGCTGAAAAGGATTTTACAGGTAAGTTCTTACCAAAATCCGTCTTTCAGCTGCAGATGGAAGGAAGAGAGCCACAGTCATTACTAGTGGGACGTCCCAAAGCAGTCCAAAAATTAGGGTGGGAAAAAACCAAAATAGGCAGAAACCCAACAACCTAGATAAATGCGCCACAGGCGCCAAATACAAGTTAACTAAAAACTTTAAATTACAGCTGCCTGCAGGACCCTACGTCCTAAGGCCGCATCAGCGGAAGCACTGACGTCCACCTTATAAAACTTTGTAAATGTGTGGACGAAACGCCAGGTCGCCGCTCGGCAGAGATGAGCTGCCGAAGCCCTTGATGAAAGGCCCACGATGAAGTCACAGCCCTCGTGGAGCGAGCTCGAATCTTAATCGGGCAAGGTTCGCCATTAAGACGGTAAGCCTCCAAAATGGCCGACCGAATCCAACGAGCTATAGAGTCCTTGAAAACTCGTTGATCACGCCTACGACCTGCTGTAATCACAAACAGGGAATCTGACTTTCGAAAACCTTGAGTAATAGACAAAATAGAACTTCAAGACCCGCACTAAATCCAATTTGTGCAAGTTCCGTTCCTTTGCATTCCCTGGGCCCGGGCAAAGCGAGGGCAACACAATATCCTGGTTAACATGAAATTGCGACACCACCTTAGGTAGAAAATCGCCCCGTGTGCGAAGCACTACTCGATCCGGGTAAAACTCCAGGAAAGGAGGCGAGCAGGAAAAAGCTGCCAACTCAGAAACCCTTCTTAAAGAGGTTACCGCCACTAAGAAAGTAACCTTCCAAGAAATTAAAGAAAGGCTAGCAGAACCCATAGGCTCAAAAGGTATATGCTGAAGAGACTCCAAGACAAGGTTGAGCCGCCAAGGAGACACAGGCGCCTTCCGCAGTGGAAACTGACGGGTTACTCCACGAAAAAAGGAACGTACGTCCCTACGCGAGGCGATAGCCTTCCGAAATAGCAAAGACAGGGCAGAAACCTGACCTTTCAGAGTGCTAACTGCCAAACCTTTTGTCCAGCCCGTACTGTAGCAAAGCCAACAAATTGGGAATAGAAAAAAATCCTCGGATTCCTTGAAGAACCCGAAACCACGAAAAGACCAAGTCTTGTGATAAATCTTAGTAGTAGCCGGACCTCTGGCAGCTCGCAGAGTGGCAATGACTTCGGCTGAAAAACCTCTACGGGTCAAGGTTTCGGTCTCAAGAGCCTCGCCGTCAAACGCAGAGACTTCAAGTCCGGATGACGAACGGGCCCCTGGGTTAACAGGTCCGGGCGAGGAGGAAGTGGGAATGGCGGTGCCGCCAAAAACGACACCAGTGTCGAGAACCACGTCCTCCTTGGCCAATCCGGGGCTATCAACAATCCAGTCTGATCCGACGCAGCACCAGAGGAAGTAGATATCGGCGGAAACACAGACTAGCTCGAAATGGTCCCACGGAGCCACCAGAGCAACCACCGCCACAGCCTTTGGGTCCTTGTACCTGGACATGAAGGTCGGTAGTTTGGCATTTGAACCTGGATGCCATCAAATCCACTTGGGGAGTTCCCCAACGGAAGCACAGCAGCGCAAAAATTTTCGGATGAAGACTCCATTCTCCAGGATCCATCTTCTCGCGACTGAGGAAGTCCGCCGTGGTATTCTGGACTCCTGGAATGTGATCGCAGAGATGGCTGGAACCTTGGTCTCGACCCATAGCAGGATCCGAGACACCTCCATCATGAGGCTGGAGCTCCTTGTCCCGCCTTGGTGGTTGATATACGCAACGCCGTCGCGTTGTCTGTCTGCACTCGGACTGGTAGACCGCTTAAAGGGACCGTCCAGTGTTGTAGGCAAAGGAAAAATTGCCCTCAACTCCAGGATGTTGATCGGTAGAACAGACTCTTCCGATGACCATACTCCCTGGATCCAAAGATCGTTCCAGACACCCCCCCCCCAGCCCGTCAGGCTGGCATCGGTGGTTATGACCGACCACCTCGGAGGGAGGAAAGATTTCCCCAGGAATAACGCTCCTGGACGTAACCACCAACCTAGGGATTCTCGCACCCTGTGAGAGATGATGACGCTGCAATTCAGAGAAGCTTGCGATCGATCCCAACGACTCAGAATGAGCCTTTGGAGGGCCCTGGAATGAAATTGGGCAAACGGAAGTGCCTCCATGGACGTCAAACCCAGAAGGCGCATACACTTCCGAAAGGACATTGCTGCCGTAGACCTCATAATCTGTACATGTCGAAAGAGACATGCCCGCTTGTCTGGAGGAAGGGACACCACCGTCTGTACAGTGTCGAAATGCATTCCCAAAAACAGGATTGACTTCCAGAGACGACTTCTCCCAATTGACCAGCCACCCGAAATCCTCCAGGAGCTGAAGGGATAGATTGCGAGCCGTCCCCGCCTCCTCCTTTGAGGACGCCACAATCAGAAGGTCGTCCAGGTAGGGAAATCGTAACCCCCTGTCTTCGAAGAATTGCCATGAGGGGCGCTAGAATTTTTGTAAAAACTCTGGGCGCCGAGGCCAAGCCGAATGGCAGAGCCACAAACTGGCAATGGTCCTGACCTATGGCAAAACGAAGGAAGCGCCGGTGAGCCCTTCCGACGGGAACATGCAAATAAACGTCGCAAATGTCGATTGACCAAAAAGACGTTCTGCGACAGGGCTGCCACAACGGAGCGAAGCGACTCCATGCGGAATTTTCGGGATGTAAACATGCCGATTCAATCTTTGAAATCCAAAATAGGGCGAAATTTGTCCTCCTTTTTGGGGACCACAAAGAGGTTGGAATAAGAATCCTCTTCCCCGGTCCTCTGCAGAACCGGTATCATTACACCCTTCTGCAGAAGGGAATCGACCTCTCGTAGTAGAGCGGCAAATAGCTCGGCTCTGACGGAATGCGAGATTGGCAAAACCTGTCCGGGGGTCGAGAAAGAAACTCTATGAAGTAGCCTGCCAACACAACCTGTGTTACCCAGGCGTCCGACACACGGGAAACCCAAGTCGGTTTGAATTGGAGTAAACGACCCTCCACTCGAGAGCGCTCGAGTGAGACCCAGACGTCAGACCACTTTAGCGGGTTTTTTGCCAGCTTCTGTCTTAATGGAAGTTCTGTTTCCAGGGTATGCGGAATTTCTGAGAAATTCCCCCCCCTTTTTTTTTTTAAAAAAAAGAGAGGAACGACCCAAACCCCCAGAGGGTTGACCGGATCATCCCCTGGACCGAAAGGACCGCCGACAACTACCGGCACTAGTCCTGCCAGACGCAGAAGTCACAGCTCTGCGCTGCGGTAAAGCTGTTTCTTTTGCCTCAGAAATCAGCTCTGTGAGGTCAGATTCAAATAGCTGACCACTTTGTAAGCTAAAGATAGCAAACCCTGCTTGGAAACCGCATTCCACTGTCTAAGCCACAGTGCTCTTCTGACTGTGACTGCCGAGGATTGCGCCCTGGATAGCAGTGACGCAGAATCCTTCAACTTGAAAAGCCCATCTATCTCGATAGAGGGGATCCATCTTGTCACGCCGTCCGTAGACGGTCCAAACGGCTCAGGGAAACTTTACAAGTACACATAGATCCTTAATACTGAATCCATGACCCGCGGCCTCGCAGATGGATATTGTTGCCATCTCCATTTTTCTGTCCAGCAGGTCCTGCAGACTCGCCTTCCTTTACCAGGATAAAGGGACATTCACTTCAGGAGATCCAATTAACAATCAACTCCGTAGAAAACGGATACAGATTGTAAAGCCGTCGCGACCTATGCGACTCCTGAAACATCCGGGCCGACTTACCAGGACGCCTAGTTACCTCTCTCTGGTAACTGTAACGCCCTCATGGCTCCAATAGTACGGTCCATGAGAGAGGCAGAGTGTCCCTGCCGATCCTCCTTGTCCGAAACGGACATCTTTGCTACGCGAGAAGGAAGGCACCGATTTGTGTCGCTTCCTTGAGAGGATCTAGCTGACACTCCATAACCTAGAAGGTCAGACAGGCCATCATAGAAACTAGCGAGGGCCTCCATTTTGACACCACTGGAACCTCCGACCGCTGCGCATGACGCTGTCGGGTCTGCGTGTCAGATAGTCCGCATCTGACATGTCCTTGCACAGTATAAGGCAGGTTAAACCTGTCAGTAACTAGAACAGTGTGTTTCTTAAAGAAAAACAATCGCTGAAGGGTTAAAGCTCTTAAAGAGAGAGCTACCCCAGCATTAATAGTTAACCGCCTAAGAAGGGGTTAAAGTAGCAGACTCCCCACAACCTTGATAATGAAAAAGTTGTGCGAGCCCCAAGTGCCTCTTATAAGGCAGCAGCTGCAGGACAGCTTTTTATGCCACACTAACAAAAAAACGTTCCACAAGATCGCTAAAAATTGCGCTGTTTTGTATATAGCAATGACCGCCAAAGTTGTTAAGGAGATCGCTAACCGCTTATGCGATGTTAATGAGATCGCCCAGATTGGCAGCTACTAGCGACATTAAAAAATGATCACACAAACGATCGCATCAGTATGCGTCGTTATCAGGATCGTCAGTGGGAACGTATAGTGGCAGTATTAAAATCGCAGACTCCCCACAAACTCTTTATTATTATTGAAAAGAGTGTGCGAGCCCCTTATGCGATAACAGCCGCAGGACAGCGCAGTCTGTCACTCATTAGTGCCCCAGAAGGCGCCCGCGCTGTGGGGGTGAAGGGGTTAAGCTTCTGCCTGCGGGCTAGAAGCGACACACCCAGCTGGTAACACTAACATCTTGCCGGGAGGGGAGGAGGGAGAAGAGCCAGAAAAAGCTTTCAGCCTGCTTCTTTAATGGCCGCCGCGCTGTGCCTCCGTGTGCTCCATGAGGGAAGCCGGAAATGGAGACAGCAGTAAAGCGCGCGCTCAGAGCGGCGCGAAAATTCAAATAAAAAGGCGCGCACTCCTCTCTCCTATGTCCTGCAGGCATCAACCTGCGGACAAAAAACACCAGTCACCGACATGTATTGTACAGCGGCTGCCGCAGCAGTCGCTTAAACACTCACACACACATTAATAAAAATGCGTGGTACTCACCAGCCGAAGCGCCACAGGGACCCCCAGGGGTTTCTGGCGCTATGCCCATGCTTCCCCCCAGGGTGGGGAACGCAGTGACCCCTGCAGCGCGGTTTGCGTCCCCTCCAGGGAAGCCATCCTCATCCCCCAGGGCCGGCAGGGTTCTGCAGGGACCACCATTAGGGTAATACAGATCCGCCAAGGGAGAGGTGGGAGTCCAGCAGCGCTGAGACCCCTGAGACCTCTAGACCACATTTGGTGATCCAAGTCTCTTGTCCGATAAAAAATAATAAAATCTTCTGAGGAGCTGCTTCCAGCAGCGACTATCCTCTGAGACCTCAAATTGTAAACTGAAGAGCTGAGTAGGAGGAGCCCGAGCTGGAGGGGCCGGTCAACACTCTTTTTAATCTGAGGTGTCAATCCTATCTGGGCTCCGCCTACCCACTAGTAATGACTGTGGCTCTCTTCCTTCCATCTGCAGCTGAAATATGTTCCAGTCCCCGCGGTTGCATGTCTCATGGCTGTTTGACACCCGCAACACATGCAGGGATTGCCTAACAAACAAGCACATTTGCTCATCAATAATAATAATAATGTATTTATTTCTCTAAGGATAGGGTCACACGACCGCATTTTGTCTCATCCGAGAAAATCGTTCCGATTAAGCTAATCACACTCTGATCGGAGTTTGATCAGAGTGTGCTCACAGCGTGCTCCGATTTTTATACACCTGGGTACATACAAGTGGATTGCAAGCTTCTCGGTAATAATGTCTAAGAAGGCACCAGGATCTGGGAGCTGGTGGTCTGTCTCCAGCTGGGGGGCTTTCTACAGCTGTGCCCTACAGACAGCTCTGAGCATAGATCTCAAGCTCTCCAGAGAAGAAGACAACGCAGGGGCTAGAAGAACTGCTCTTCCATGGAGGCCTTACTACTCTGACCGGCGTCTATCTATCATAGACCACCTCAGTCCACACAGACACACTCCTCCAGCTCCACTCCAGGGCCCAGGCAGCGCCACAGCTCAGCTCACACAGTACCTCTCTCCTCTCCGCCTCGTGACTAAAGATGGCCGCGCCGCTACCCAATCGCCGCACTGCAGAGATCAGTCCACACAGACACACTCCTCCAGCTCCACTCCAGGGCCCAGGCAGCGCCGCAGCTCAGCTCACACAGTACCTCTCTCCTCTCCGGCTCCGCCTCGTGACTAAAAAAGATGGCCGCGGCGCTACCCAATCGCCGCACTGCAGAGATCAGTCCGCGGGGGCCGGGGCTGGCGGTGTGTTGCGGCGCTGCAAGCTGGCTGCAAAATAGTACCGGAAATGGGCGTACCCAGGATCAAAACTGGGGGGGGGGGGGCAAGCCAATGTCGCATCTTATACAGGTTACATCATATACACTGTACATTATCCTGCATATTAGGTATGGAGCATTAGAACTGTTGTATAATACAGCAGAGTATGCGACACTATGCTGTATATACCATATATTATACATGGCAGTCGCGCTCATGTCAGGAGCGGTACCAGCAAGTCCGAGGATTGCAGTGCGATCCTCGCATGAGTTATACGGCCGTCTGTCTATGCCCTTGTTATAATAATACTGAAATATTAATCTATTATTAAAGTATTAAGGAGCTCACAAGTAAAAAAAAGCCCCCTACCTCCCCTGTCCCCCACCCACACCCCAACAGCCCATCGTCTCACATGCACCCTTAGTGTTCTGTCCCACTGACCCCACAATACCCCCATCCTCTTACATTCAACCCCAGTGACCTATCCACCCTCCCTCACAATACCCCATCCTCTCACATCAACCCCTGTGCGCCAGCCCCCACAATATCCCCATCCTCTCACATTAACCCCCCCAGTGCCCTAGCCCCCACAATACCCCATACTCTTACATTCACCCCAGTGCCCTGTACCCCTCCCCACAATACCCCATCCTCTCACATTAACCCCCCCAGTGCCCTAGCCCCCACAATGCCCCCATCCTCTTATTCACCCGTGCCCTGTACCCCTCCCCCACAGTACCCCCATCCTCTCACATTAACCCCCCCAGTGCCCTAGCCCCCACAATACCCCCATCCTCTTACATTCACCCCAGTGCCCTGTACCCCTGCCCCACTGTACCCCCATCCTCTCACATCCCCCCACAGTGACCATGACATGCCTGAGCAGAATGAATTTAATAAATTCCGTCCCCTCTTACCATGAAGCTGCAGGCAGTGGCTGAGACAGGAGCAGGAAGTGTCCAGTGTCTGCACACAGAGGGCACTAGGACCCAGTGTGGCTGAGACAACCAGAGCCTGCACGTGCACAGCAGAAAGTGAAACTACAGCTGCTGCCGACCAGGAAGGAAGGAAGAAGCTCCTCTCTGGTGAGACAGCAGCTCCGTGCACTGCGCACATTACTCCCATGGTACCGGATCGCCGCTCTGATTCTCCCCGGTTCGGGGAACCGGCTGCTTTTTCAACAACCGGTTCCATCGAACCGGGGAGAACCAGCTGAATCCCACCCCTGAGCCCAGGTGAGAAAGTGTATCCAACGTGATACAGGCGCATTACGCGCAAGCTTGGAAGGATGGCCCCTTGATCAGGAGGTCATCTAGGTATGGCCAAACGACCATGCCCCGAGAGTGCAGAATGGACATGATGGCCACCATGACCTTCGTGAACACACTGGGAGCAGTGGCGAGGCCGAAGGGCAAGGCTGTGAACTGTATATGTTCCTCACGGACAGCGAAGCGCAGGAACTTCTGGTCAGAGGGAAAGATCGGGGTATGAAGGTAAGCATTCCGGATGTCGATGGACGCTAAGAACTCCCCCTTCTCCATCGAGGAGATGAAAGAACGGAGGGACTCCATCCTGAAGTGTCGGACCTTGACATTTGTTTGGGAGTTTTAGGTCCAGGATGGGCCTCACCGTTCCATCCTTCTTCCGAACCACGAATAGGTTCAAGTAGAACCCCTCGAACCTTTCGTTTTCTGGAACCGGGTAATGAACCCGTCTTGGCGAAGTGAATAGGTGGTTCGGTAAAAGGACCATGCCGGCACCTCCGCTTTTGGTCGGGCGAGAGGGAAGAACCATGCCAAATTTTATTTTGTATCAGGAGGACACCAGGTTCCTGACCAATTCGTCGTGAATGACAGAGCCAGGCATGGCGAAACCTGAGTAGGCGACAGCCTACTCTGCTGGTGTCGACCGGACAATGCCACAAATCATTTAGCCGAGAATTTGTGGGACCTGGATCCCTTAGATCTGGACTGTTTGGGTCGGCTTTTCCACGCCTGGTTGGTCTGACACGAGACCCCTGTCCCCCTGAGGGGAGCGTCCCGATCCTGAAGAGTTGGTTGTGGTGGACCAATCGGGATTGCTGCGAAAGGACCGGAAGCGTGTTTGTTCCTGGCGGCAAAAGGGTCGCCTAATTTTCTACTAGGGAAGGAACTCTTCCCTCCTGTGGTATCAGAGATCAGCTGATCCAGCTTCTCTCCAAACAAACGACCATTCTAGTAAGGCAGAGACGTTAGGGACTTCTTGGATGCAGAGTCCGCTCGCCATTCCCTGAGCCATAGTGCCCGCCTAATAGAGACAGCGTTTGAGGCCGGAAGCGCACCGCAGTTACCCGCATCTAGGAATGCATTTACCAAATAGTCCTCGGCCAAGTAGATCTGATTGGCCAGATCCGCTGCCTCCGGGGGAAGATCACTACACTGTATGGTCCTACTTAGGGTATCTGCCCAAAAGACCATGGCTTTGGCTACCCATGTCGCAGCAAAGGAGGGAGTGAGTGCTGAACCCGAGGCCTGAAAGACCAAACGGGCAAGGCTCTCTATCAAAAAGTCCATGGGATCTTTAATGGAGGATCCATACGGCAAGGTTAGGAGGGTTTTGGAGGCCAAGCGAGATACAGGTGGACCCACTGGAGAGGATTCCACCCATTGCTTACGCAGATCCGACGAGAAAGGGTATCTCGTCTCAAAAGGCTTCTGTCCTGTGAATGTGTTTGTCAGGCCGTTCTCTATGCCGCCGCACTATGTCCTAAAACTCGAGGTGATTGGCAAACACCCTATGAGGACGTTTGGTCCTTTTTGAAGGACACCGCATGGTCCGGAGTAATTGACTGCCTCCTGATAACCCGGCGAGTCCAGATCGAGGGGCCCGTTAGACTCGTACTCCGTTCTGTTCACTGCAAACCCCTGGTGAGGGGAAGTGAGAAACGGAGCTCACGGATGCCGAGGTGCGAAAAGGCCAGGGGAGATGTGCTATGGGTCCGTTTTCTAGATGCCTGTGTCTTTTAACAGACAACGGCCCCTGCAGGCAGACGGTTCCCATGTGGTAGAGGAACCCTCTAAGACAGGCAAACGAATGCCCCGACCCATGGAGGGAACATGAAGGGACTCAATCGCTTTAGCTAGAGAAGCCATAGACTGCGACAGTGAGGAAACCCACTCAGAGGGACTAGGTATATTGGGATTGATTGCGGCGGAGGGCTCCTGAGCGCTTTCGCGATCACAGGCTTCGCAGAGTGGGGTATTCTGTCCCTGTGGCATCAAAGTCTGACAGGTGGTATATGAGGTGAAAAAAACTGTTTTATAAGCCCTCCTGGATGTTTTAGAGACATGATGCACCCCTGCCCCAATAGTGAGAAGAGACTAATCCCCTGATATATACTGCAAAAAAGTGCCAGTTGGTATATAGCAGCGCAGCTCTTACCCAGGTCCTGTGGCCCTGTGAGCTGTCCTCCCGATGGCAGGGATCTGCTTGGATCGTTACAAGCAGACTTGCGGCAGCAAAGGGAATCCAGTGCAGAAAAGGCTCCCAGTGAGGTGGCCGGCGAGTAAAGATGGCCGCCGGGGTCAGGGAAGGCACTCTCGCTGAGCGAGAAGCGCCAAGCGGGTGGGCGGAGCTGCCGGCGTGACACGAGCGCATGGGCAGAACTGCTGGCTTGTGGCCTACATGCCGAAGCCGGGGACTGAATTTCTGGCGCCGGCCAGAAAACGTGCCCGAGAGCCATGACGCGCGCTGCGGGAGCCTTCCAGCCGATTTGACCCAGGCACTTTCTTCATGGGATGCTCATGTCTGGAACAGAAAAAACGCAGGTCAGAGGGCTGCAGTATGGACTGTGCAGGAACCCTCAAATCCACCGTCCCTGTGTCAGGGAGGTGAGAGGGACCGTCCGCCTCCTTCCATCACCGCTGTTTTATCAGTGGTGATGCAGTGGGGGCCGCACGGACTCCAGTAAGTGCCTCTGGACATCCTAGGCTAGGGTTTAACTCCCCCAGGATGGGACAGGGCTGATGGTCCGGCAGTAAAAAGTCTGGCTGCAGAAGGGGGTACATAGAGGGAACATTCCAAGTTCATGTCTGTTGTTGGTGTGGGGAGAATAGTGCCCTGAAGATGACCCTTCGTCCTTAACCCCTTCACCCCCAAGGGTGGTTTGCACGTTAATGACCGGGCCAATTTTTACAATTCTGACCACTGTCTCTTTATGAGATTATAACTCTGGAACGCTTCAACGGATATTCGCGATTCTGAGACTGTTTTCTCGTGACATATTGTACTTCACGTTAGAAGTACAATTTCATCCATATAACTTGTGTTTATTTTTGAAAAAAACGCAAATATGGCGAAAATTTTTAAAATTTTGCAATTTTCAAACTTTGAATTTTTATTCCCTTAAAACAGAGAAATATGT
Source organism: Oophaga sylvatica (assembly GCA_033576555.1). Lineage (NCBI taxonomy): Eukaryota > Metazoa > Chordata > Amphibia > Anura > Dendrobatidae > Oophaga > Oophaga sylvatica. The sequence goes on along the minus strand of JARQOD010000003.1, from coordinate 207,955,379 downwards.
CACACAAAATAGTTAAGAAATAACATTTCCCACATGTCTAATATACATCAGCACAATTTTGGAACCAACATTTTTTTTTGTTAGGAAGTTATAAGAGTTAAAAGTTGACCAGCGATTTCTCATTTTTACAACAAAATTTACAAAGCCATTTTTTTAGGGACCACTTCTCATTTGAAGTCACTTTGAGGGGTCTATATGGCAGAAAATAACCAAAAGTGACACCATTCTAAAAACTGCACCCCTCAAGGTACTCAAAACTACATTCAAGAAGTTTATTAACCCTTCAGGTGCTTCACAGGAACTAATGCAACGGGAAGGAAAAAATGAATATTTAACTTTTTAGCCACAAAAATTATCTTTTACAAACTTTTTTTTTTATTTTCACAAGGGTAAAAGGAGAAAATGGACAGATAAGGTTGTTATGCAATTTCTCCTGAGTACGCCAATACCCAATATGTGGGGGAAAACCACTGTTTGGGCACACGGCAGAGCTCGTAAGGGAAGGAGCGCAGTTTGACCTTTTCAAAGTAAAATTGGCTGGAATTGAGATTGGACGCCATGTCGCGTTTGGAGAGCCCCTGATGCGCTTAAACAGTGGAAACCCCCACAAGTGACACCATTTTGGAAACTAGACCCCCTAAGGTACTTATCTAGATCTGTTGTGAGCACTTTAAACCCCCAAGTGTTTCACAAAAGCTTATAATGCCTGGGTGTGAAAAAAAAAAAAAAAACAATTTTCCACAAAATGATTTTTTAGTCCCAAATTGAATTTTTTTTGAATTTTCCCAAGGAAATTGGACCCCAAAAGTTGTTGTCCAATTTGTCCTGAGTACGCTGATACCTCATATGTGGGGGGGGGGGGGGGAAACTGTTTGGGCGCACGGCAGGGCTTGGAAAGGAAGTAGTAACGTTTTGGAATGCAGACGTTGATGGGGTCATGTTCCGTTTGCAGTGCCCCAGATGAGCCTAAACAGTGGAAACCCCCACAAGTGACCCCATTTTGGAAACTAGACCCCCTAAGGAACTTATCTAGATCTTTGGTGAGCACTTTGAACCCCCAAGTGCTTCACACAAGTTTATAATGCCCGGGCATGAAAATAAAAAATCCTATTTTTTTCCCACAAAAATTATCTTTTAGTCACTAATTTATTATTTTCCCAAGGGTAACAGGAGAAATTGGACCACATAAGTTGTTGTACAATTTGTCCTGAGTACACTGATACCCCATATGTGGGGGGGAACCACTGTTTGGGCGCACGGCAGAGCTCGGAATGGAAGGAGCACCATTTGACTTTTTCCAACCAAAATTGGCTGGAATTGAGATTGGATGCCATGTTGCATTTGGAGAGCCCCTGATGTGCCTAAACAGTGGAAACCCCCCACAAATGACCCCATTTGGGAAACTAGACCCCCTAAGGAACTTATCTAGATCTTTGGTGAGCAATTTGAACCCCCAAGTGCTTCACACAAGTTTATAACGTAGAGCTGTAAAATTTAAAAATCATATTTTTTCCACAAAAATGATCTTTTCACCCCAATTTTTATTTTTCCAAGGGTAACAAGACTTCAAAAGTTATTGTGCAATTTGTCCTGAGTGCGCTGATACCCCATATGTGGGGGTAAACCACTGTTTGGGTGCATGGCAGAGTTTGGAAGGGAAGGAGCGCAGTCTGACTTTTTCAATGCAGAATTGGCTGGACGCCATGTCGTGTTTGGAGAGCTCCTGATCTGCCTAAACAGTGGAAACCCCCATAAATGACACCATTTTGGAAACTAGACCCCTCAAGGAACTTATCTAGATGTGTGGTGAGAACTTTGAACCCCCAGGTGTTTCACTAAAGTTTATAACGTACAGCCGTAAAATAAAAAATCTTTTTTTTTTTTTACAAAAATGATTTTTTCACCCCCAATATTTTATTTTCACAAGGGTAACAGAAGAAATTGGAACCCAAAAGTTGTTGTCCAATTTGTCCTGAGTATGCTGATACCCAATATGTGGGAGAAAACTACTGTATGGGCACAAGTTGGGGCTCGGAAGGGAAGTAGTGACGTTTTGGATTGCAGACTTTGATGGAATGGTCTGGGGGCGTCATGTCGCATTTGGAGAGCCCCTGATGCACCTAAACAGTGGAAATCCCCAACAAGTGACCCCATTTTGGAAAATAGACCCCACAAGGAACTTATCTAGATGTGTGGTGAGCGCTATGAAGCCCCAAGTGCTTCACAGAAGTTTATAATGTGCCGTAAAAACAAAAAAATATTTTTTTTTGTACAAAAATGATATTTTCGCCCCCAGTTTTTTATTTTCCCAAGGGTAACAGAAGAAATAGGACAAATTGCACAATAACTCTTGGGGTCCAGAGTACGCTGATACCCCATATGTGGGGATAAACTACTGTTTGGACGCATGGCAGAGCTCAGAAGTGAAGGAGCACCGTTTGACTTTTCAACGCAGAATTGGCTGGAATTGAGATCAGACGCCATGTCACATTTGGAGAGCCCCTGATGTGCCTAAACAGCGGAAACCCCCCAATTCTAACTCCAACCCTAACCCCAACACACCCCTAACCCTAGTCCCAACCCTAACCACAAACCTAACCCTAACACACCCCTAATCCCAACCCTAACCCTAATCCTAACTTTAGCGCCAACCCTAACCCTAACTTTAGCCGCAACCCTAACCCTAATGGGAAAATGGAAATACTTTTTTTTAATTTTATTATTTTTCCTCTAACTAAGGGGGTGATAAAGGGGGGTTTGATTTACTATTTATAGCGGGTTTTTATGATTGGCAGCTGTCACGCTAAAAGACGCTTTTTATAGCAAAAATAGTTTTTTGCATCGCCACATTTTGAGAGCTATAATTTTTGCATATTTTGGCCCACAGAGTCATGTGAGGTCTTATTTTTTGCGGGACGAGTTGACGTTTTTATTGGTACCATTTTTGAGCACGTGACATTTTTTGATCGCTTTTTATTTCGATTTTTGGGAGGTTAGAATGAACAAAAATCAGCAATTCATGAATTTCTTTTGGGGGAGGCGTTTATACCATTCCACGTGTGGTAAAATTGATAAAGCAGTTTTATTCTTCGGGTCAGTACGATTACGGCGATACCTCATTTATATCATTTTTTTATGTTTTGGCGCTTTTATAGAATAAAAACAATTTTATATAGAAAATAATTATTTTTGCATCGCTTTATTCTGCGAGCTATAACTTTTTTATTTTTTCGCTGATGATGCTGTATGACGGCTCGTTTTTTTGCGGGACAAGATGACGTTTTCAGCGGTACCATGTTTTTTTATATCGGTCTTTATGATCGCGTGTTATTCCACTTTTTGTTCGGCGGTATGATGATAAAGCATTGATTTTTTGCTTCGTTTTTTTTTTTTTTTTTTAAGGGGTTCACTAAAGGGGTTAACTAGTGGGACAGTTTAATAGGGGGGGTCGTTACGAACGCGGCGATACCAAATATGTGTACTTTTTTTATTTACAGGAAGAAATGAATTTATTGGGGAATATTTTTTTTTTTTTTTTTTTTTTAATTTATTTTGGATTTTTTTTTTTAAAACCTGTTTATTTTTATTTTTTTAACTTTTTTACTTTGTCCCAGGGTGGGACATCACTGTATTTTATCAGATCGCTGGTGTGACAGTGTGCACAGCACTCTGTCACACCAGCGATCGCTCAGGCAGTGCAGCAGGCTTCTCAGTGCACTGAGGAAGCCGCCTCCCTCCAGGACCCCGGCGCCATCTTGGATCCAGGTCCTGGGAGGGAGGAAGCCCTCAGAACAGCGCGATCACATCGCGCTGCTCTGAGGGTCTCAGGGGGGCGCGCAGGGAGCCCCCACCCTGCGCGATCCTCCCCTGTGCCCCCAGTACACCGCGATCATGTTTGATCGCGGTGTGCAAGGGGTTAATGTGTCGGAAGCGGTCCGTGACCGCTCCTGACACACAGTCACGGGTGTCAGCTGTGATAATCAGCTGACACCCTCCGGGAGCGCAGCTGATCGCCTATGACGTACTATCCCGTCCATGGTCAGATTGTCACGGGTTTTATGGACGGGATAGTACGTCTAATGTCAGAGAGGGGTTAAAATAGCTCAGGCATGGCTTGAATGGTGCAGGAGGGGGTACGTGGAGGCGACACTCCACGTTCCCGCCTGTTGTTGGTTTGGGGAGATCGGAACCCTGTTGGTTTGGGGAGATCGGAACCCTGAAGGGATCAGTCGCCTTTGTAATCCTTGGAAAAAATAGTAAAAAGTAAAAATAGAATAAAAAATAAAATAAATTGTGGTCTGAAGACCAGACCCATGTGTCTCCTACGGACACTAAGCATGAACTGGTTCGGGCTGGAGCCAGTGGTAGGTGTATACTGCAGAAGAGGAGCTAGTTTTTTAAATTCACTTAGTGTCAGCCTCCTAACAGCAGCAGCATACACAAACGGTCCTGTGTCCCCCAATGTGGCGAAGGAGAAATTTGGTTTGGTCAATAAGGTCAAAATTGGCTTTGTTCACTAAGGGGTTAAAGCAGGAGTTTCACATCTTACATTTGGAAATTAAAAATGAAGCCTTCAAAAACACTACATTTATAAATCCTTTAATCAAAAGCTTGTTTTTAAGCGAGTACCTTTTATTTTCTCAGGCAGCTATTTAGTATAAAGTGTAAATTTTGCAGTTTTTATCCTGAATACTGGGACATCCAGAATAGGCTTCTTAATTTACTGAAGTGGTCTCGTCATGGTAAATAACTAAAAATGCAAAGTACTTCTATAAACAAGCAACTTTGTAATCAACTTATCAAAGATTAACTTCGTTCAAGAACAGAAGGTTTTGTATAGTTACCATAATAGTTTGCTGCCTAGGTTAACAGCCACCTATGTGGACTGTGGCCAGTCTCCTGCAAGGAACGCAGTGCTTAGAAGCGCTTATCTCTAGATCTTACAATCGCTGTTGTGAAGCTGGCCAGATATGATGTGGCCAGCTTGAATGGTCCTGCACTCCTCTGATGTTAAGGGTATGCCACACTAAACAACATCGCTAACGGGATCGCTAAAAAACGTCACTATTTAGCGATCCCGTTAGCGATGTTGTTGTGTGCGGCATCTACCAGCGACGTGGCCCCTGCTGTGATCTCGTCCGTCGTCCTGATCGTTCCGGACCCTATTTTCATCGCTGGCGTCCCGCTGGTAAGTATCTAATCGCTGAGTGTGGCACCTTTTTTAGCGATTTAGCGGTACTTTTGTACCGCTAAAGTCGTTAAGGAGATCGCTAACCGCGATAGCGTCCTTAACGATATCGCTAAATTAGGTAGCTACTAGCGATATAGAAATAATCCCGCTAGCGATCTCATTAGTATGCGACGCTAACGAGATCGCTAGCGGGATTGTGTAGTGTGGCAGTACCTTTAGAGGGAAAGCTGCCTCTGCTTGTATCATCAGAAAGCACACAGTTGGAGCCACCAGCTCAACCAGGCAGATGTACTAACTGTCAATCAGGAACAGAACACACACACATCTCCCAGTAAACAGAAGGCTTGGTAGTGGTGCATTCCTGTTCCTAAGAGGAGAAAACATCTTTATCTGACTGGGTCAACCCAGTATCACTACATGGAAGGTCTCTTAGAATGTTGTACACTAAAGAGGTTTCCACCAATGACAAAGGCACAAAAAAAAAAAAACTGTTTGCAGCTCCCCATTTATCCAATCCTTGCGTCTAAAACACGGATTTTGGTAAGAACTTACCTGTAAAATCCTTTTCAGCGAAGGAAGGAAGAGAGACACAGTATTCATTACTGATGGGTAGGCGGAGCCCCAGATCAGGATGTCACCTCAGATCAAAAGAGTGCTGACTGGCTGGCCCCTCCAGCTCGGGCTCCTCCTACTCAGCTCCAGTCGTACCAAAGCTTTGAGGAAAAGAGCCAAGATCACCAGCGGAGCAACATAACCCCTTCTGAAGGAACTTCAGAGAAAAAACACAAGGATACAGGTTATGCATGCAAAGAAAGCCAAAAACCACAGAGTTCCAGGTACTACTCACGGAACCTGACTACTGCGATGAGCTGGCGATGCTGGAACAGAGCCTTAGCGCGCTGACCTTAGCCCAGATAATCGCTATCAGATAAGGGTCGCGCTGCATCTGAAAACATCAACACACTTCTGCCTTGGGAGGGTGCTGTGTCTCTCTTCCTTCCTTCGCTGAAAAGGATTTTACAGGTAAGTTCTTACCAAAATCCGTGTTTCAGCTGCAGATGGAAGGAAGAGAGCCACAGTATTCATTACTGATGGGACGTCCCAAAGCAGTTCAAAAATAAGGGTGGGAAAAACCAATAAAAGGCAGAAACCCAACAACCTTAACAACAAAGCGCAACCAGCGCTAAACACAAGTTCATCCAGAACTTTAAACTACAGCTGCCTGCAGGACCCTACGTCCGAGGGCTGCATCAGCGGAAGCACTGACGTCCACTTTATAAAACTTTGTAAACGTGTGGACAGAGCGCCAAGTTGCCGCTCGGCAGAGCTGCACTGCCGAGGCACCTTGATGAAAAGCCCACGATGAGGCCACAGCTCTCGTAGAATGGGCTCGAATCTTAATCGGGCAAGATTCACCCCGAAGACGGTAAGCTTCCAAAATAGCTGACCGATCCAACGAGCTATAGAATCCTTGGAAGCTCGTTGACCACGCCGACGACCTGCTGGAACCACAAACAGGGAGTCCGTCTTACGAAAACCTTGAGTAATAGATAGATAAAACTTCAAGGCCCGCACTAAAATCCAATGTGTGTAAAGCTCGCTCTTTCACATTCTTCGGATCCGGGCAGAATGAAGGCAACACAATATCCTGGTTGACATGAAATTGTGACACCACTTTAGGCAAAAAATCACCCCGAGTGCGAAGCACTACACGATCCGGAAAAAACTCCAGAAAAGGAGGCGAACAAGAAAGAGCTGCCAACTCAGAAACTCTCCTCAAGGAAGTGACTGCAACAAGGAAAGCCACCTTCCAAGAAAGTAAAGAAAGGCTAGCAGAAACCATAGGCTCAAAAGGTTTATGCTGAAGAGCCTCCAAAACAAGGTTGAGCCGCCAAGGAGACACGGGTGCCTTCCGCGGCGGAAACTTACGAGATATACCTCGGAAAAAGGAGAGCACGTCTCTATTTGAAGCAATGGTTCTCCGAAACAATAAGGACAGAGCAGAAATCTGACCTTTCAGAGTGCTTACTGCCAAACCCTTGTCTAGCCCATGCTGTAGAAAAGCCAACAGGTTGGGAATGGAAAATTTTCTCGGGTTCCGAGAGGACCCCAAACACCACGAAAAGAAGGTTTCCCAAATTTTGTGGTAAATCCTAGTAGTAGCCGGACATCTTGCAGCACGAAGGGTAGCAATGACCTCGGCTGAGAAACCTCTACGGGTCAAGATTTCGGTCTCAAGAGCCACGCCGTCAAACGCAGGGACATCAAGTCCGGATGACAAACGGGCCCCTGAGTCAACAAGTCCGGTTGAAGAGGGAGTGGAAAAGGAGGTGCCGCCAACAGCGACATTATTGTCGAGAACCACACCCTTCTTGGCCAGTCTGGAGCTATCAAAATAGCTGGAATTCTCTCTAGTCTGATCCGACGCAGTACTAGAGGAAGTAAGGATATCGGCGGGAATACATAGATCAGCTCGAACTGATCCCACTGAGCCACTAGAGCATCCACCGCCACCGCCTTCGGATCCTTGTACCTGGACATGAATGTCGGTAACTTGGCATTGAACCTGGATGCCATCAAATCCACTTGGGGGTTCCCCAGCGAGAGCACAGTAGTGCAAACACATCCGGATGGAGGCTCCATTCCCCGGAATCCATCCTTCTGCGACTGAGAAAGTCCGCTGTAACATTCTGAACCCCTGGAATGTGAATCGCCGAAATGGCTGGTACATTGGCCTCTGCCCAAATCAGAATTCGGGACACCTCTACCATGAGTCTGGAACTCCTTGTCCCACCTTGGTGATTGATATACGCGACAGCCGTCGCATTGTCTGTCTGCACACGGACTGGCAGACCGCTCAAAGGGACCGTCCAATGTTGGAGGCAAAGGAAAATCGCCCTCAATTCCAGGATGTTGATCGGAAGCACAGACTCTTCCGATGACCATACCCCCTGAATCCATAGATTGTTCCAAACACCCCCCCAGCCCGTCAGGCTGGCATCGGTGGTTATGACTGACCACTTCGGAGGGAGGAAAGACTTCCCCAGGGAGAATGCCCCTGGACGTAACCACCATTCTAGAGAATCCCGCACCGCGCGAGAAATGGTGACACTGCAATCCAGCGATTGCGACTGATTCCATCGACTCAAGATGAACCTTTGAAGAGTCCTGGAGTGGAACTGGCAAAAGGAATTGCCTCCATGGACGCCACCATCAGTCCTAGAAGACGCATACACTTCCGTAGTGACATTGCCGTTGAGGATCTCATAATCTGTACATGTCGAAGAAGACATGACTGTTTGTCTGGTGGTAGGGAAACTACCGACCGAAACGTGTCGAGATGCATTCCCAAAAAGAGGATTGTCCTCGATGGTTCCAGGACGACTTCTCCCAATTGACCAGCCAACCGAAGTCCTTCAGAAACTGAAGAGACAAATCCCGAGCCGTCAACGCCTCCTCCTCCGAGGAAGCCATGATCAAAAGATCGTCCAGATAAGGGAGAATTGTAATCCCCTGTCTTCGAAGGATTGCCATGAGAGGCGCCAGAATTTTTGTAAAGACCCTTGGCGCTGAGGCTAAGCCGAACGGCAGAGCCACGAACTGGTAATGATTCTGACCTATGGCAAATCGAAGAAAGCGCTGATGAGCCTTTCTGATGGGAATATGCAAATAGGCGTCGCGAATGTCGATTGACATCAGAAAATCGTTCTGTGACAGAGCTGCCACAACGGAACGAAGCGACTCCATGCGAAATTTCCGGGCATGGACATGCCGGTTTAATCGCTTGAGATCCAGAATCGGGCGAAATTTGTTCTCCTTTTTGGGAACTATAAAAAGGTTGGAATAAAAACCTTTTCCTCGTCCTCTGACGGAACCGGTATCACTACACCCTTTTGTAGCAGAGATTCGACCTCTCGCTGTAGAGCGACAACAAGCTCGGGTTCCGACGGAACGCGAGACTGACAAAAAACATTTGGGGGTCGAGAAGCAAACTCTATGAAATAGCCTGCCGACACAATCCGCGTTACCCAGGAATCTGGAACGCGAGCCATCCAAGTCGCCTTGAAAAGAAGCAGGCGACCCCCCACTCGAGAATCCTCGAGTGGACCCCTGGCGTCAATTAGACTTTGCGGGCTTCTTGTCAAGTTCCCGCTTGTCCTGGCGGAAACTCTGCTTCCAGGAAGTACGAGTTTTCTGAGAGGATTTCTTTCCTGAGAAGGAAGGACGACCCGATCCCCACGAGGAGTGACTAGATCGTCCTCGGCCCCGAAAGGACCGCCGACTACTATAGACACCAGGCCTACTGGACACCGAGGCCATGGCCCTACGCTGTGGTAATGCTGATTCCTTCGCCTTAGCCTTGGAAATCAGCTCTGTGAGGTCAGATCCAAAAAGATGGCCACCCTTGTAAGGTAAGGCCAACAACCCTTGTTTGGAAACTGCGTCCCCGGCCCACTGTCTGAGCCATAAAGCTCTTCTGACTGTGACCGCTGAAGCTTGCGCTTTGGCCAGCAGAGATGCCGTATCCAGACCGGCATCAAAGATATAACAGGCTGCCGTTTCTAACCATTCACAAGTTTCCCGTATCTCAGATAACGGAGATTCATTGTGCAACTCCGTCTTCAGACGTGCCAACCAACTTAGAGAAGCTCTAGCAGCACACATGGATCCTAGCACTGCTCGGAATCCATGACCCGCAGCCTCATAGCTTGCTTTTGCCGCCAATTCTGCTTTTCTATCCAAAGGCTCCTGTAAGCTCGCTTTTCCCTTAATAGGGAGTAGTGAGGATTTACTAAGCTGAGATAAAGACACATCCACTTCAGGAGCAGAAGTCCAATTAGCCTTTAACTCCGCAGAGCAAGGATAAAGTGTATCCAAGAAATGCGTTCCATGAAAACGCTTATCTGGACATAGACGTTCCTCCTCTATTACACTATTAAGCTCATCCAGAGCTGGCAATGTTGTACGCGAAGCACGGGACTCCTGGAACATGCGTGCTGATTTACCAGGACGACTAGTTACCTCCTCCGGTAACTGTAATATATCTCTCATGGCTTCAATTAATGCCTCCGTACGCTTCGCCATAGAGGAACGCCCCTGCGGCTCGTCCGCATCTGAATCGGATATTTCTCCATCCGAATTTAAAGGGGAACTCTGCCCAATATCAGATATGTCTGACTCGCTCCGTGTAGAAGCCGGTAACGGCCTGCGTCGCTTCCTCTGAGAAGAATTAGCAGACACATATTGACCTAAAAGGTCAGACAAGTTGTTGATCGATCGAGCGATATCGTCCAATTTTTCACCGCTGTCGACCGCAGCGCTAGACGTTGTGGAGGTCTGCGTATCTGATTGCCGCAATGGCACTGGGACGTGATCCGCGGCATCTGAACTCTGTTCAGACATGTCTCACCTGTATGAACAGGTCAAAGCGGTAATACCAGCAAAAACTATGCGGTTTTTCTTTTTTTTTTTTTTTTTTTTATATGCTGAAGGGTTAACGCTCCACCAGGCAGGGTTACCCCAGCGGTATTCAGTCAAAAAATTTTTCTGGTAGAAATAACCCTCAGAAGGGTTAATATTGCAAACTCACCACAACATATATATATGAAGTGTGAGTCCCAGCCAATTTTATGTCTCTAATGAGACTGCAGCTGCAGGATAGCGATCGCTGCGCTGCAGGGTGAGGAATCAGCACTCACCCAGCTGGCCGTGGTGTCTTATGAGGAGAGAAGCGGTCTGAGGAGCCCAGGAGCCTGTGTAATGGCCGCCACAGTGAGGGAGTCGCAGGAGAAACGCCAGAGCGCGCGTCTTCCTGCTCAAAAGACCGGGAATAGATGGGCCACGCCCCCCGCCAGCTCGAATATTGAGCGCGAACTCCCCCGCTCCTGCTCCCTCTCTGTCCTGCAGCTGACTGCCTGCGGACAAAAAATCACCACATCTACTTGTAACAGCGCTGTCACAGCAGCGCTGAAGCATACTGACATAAAGTAGTAGCGCTGTCACCGCAGCGCTGAAGCACTCACACATTATTATAATAAAAATTGTGTGGAAAAACTCATCAGCTCAGCGCCACAGGGACCCCTAAGGGTTTCTGGCGCTATGCCCATGCTTCCCCCCAGGGCGGGAAGCGCAGTGACCCAGCGTGTGGTTTGCGCCCCCGCCAGGGAAAACTCTCCTCATCCCCCAGGGCCGGCAAGGATTCTGCAGGACCATTATGTAATTACAGATCCGCCAAGGGAGAGGCTGGTGAAAAACACTGATAAACATGTAATAGCGCTGTCACCGCAGCGCTGAAGCATACTGATATACATGTAATAGCGCTGTCATCAGACGCTAAAGCACTCACACATTAATAATAAAATTTTGTGTGGAGTACTCACCAGCCAAGGCGCCACAGGGACCCTCAGGGGTTTCTGGCGCTATGCCCATGCTTCCCCCCAGGGCGAGGAACGCAGTGACCGCACGTGTGGTTTGCGTCCCGCCAGGGAAGCTCTCCTCATCCCCCAGGGCCGGCAAGGATTCTGCAGGGACTTTGAGTAAGTACAGATCCGCCAAGGGAGAGGTTGGGGTACAGCAGCGCTGGTACCCCTGAGACCTCTAGACCAACTAGTGATCCAGGTCTCCTGTCCGAATAAAATAATAAAATCTTCTGAGGAGCTGCATTAGCAGCGACCATCCTTCTGGACCTCAAATCTTAGACTGGAGCTGAGTAGGAGGAGCCCGAGCTGGAGGGGCCAGCCAGTCAGCACTCTTTTGATCTGAGGTGACATCCTGATCTGGGGCTCCGCCTACCCATCAGTAATGAATACTGTGGCTCTCTTCCTTCCATCTGCAGCTGAAAAGGGGCTTTTTACCTTAAGACTAAATGTCAGAGATACTTTCTAACCCAATAACTTCAATCTTTTCAACAGGCAAAGTCCATACAACCCACTACCGTACCTTACACAGACAACAGACAATATACATGGCTACATTTGAAGTAGATAAGTCAAAAGTAACTATACCTCTTCTGCAAGAGCCTCCAAGATCAGTGCGGACTTCTTTCAAACGAGGATGAATGATTGGCGAAGCAGGCATCATAGGGAGATGTCCTAGGCCTGCTTCATTGCCAGATTCAAAGTTATTTGGCATTATAACCTGAAAGTGAAACAAATAAATATTAGAAACACAATCTATATATATGAGGTAGGTTCAGTAGTATAATTACCACCTTTGAGGTGTGTACGAACACACAATTTGTACACTATACATACCTCCTCACAGGTTGGCACAGTCTCTGATGCCCGAAGTAGGTCCCACAGAACAGAGCTGTTTGTCCAGGCTCGCTCCTCCAAGATCTGTTCCTCAATGCTGTTAAGGTGTTTCACCATGTCTCGTGACAACCCATCCTCTGACCGGATGAAAACTTCAATGACCTATGTGATAAACAGATTTTATTCTTTCTGCTCTATATATTTTACCTGCTGTAAATAGACTTTTTTGGGCTACTGAAGAATACAATGAAACTGCTGCTCCAGGTTGCCAGCTTCCTTCCCCAAAAACTAGTGTTTAAAAACCCAAACCGTAAAGTTTGGGGTCCGCAGCAAACACCTACTCTTTGGGCATGGACACCGAACACTGACTTCTCCAGCAAGTCAGTGTAACTGTTTGGACTCGGCACCCCGAACATCGGGTGTTTCCCACACTGTCATCTGCATGACAGCGCGAAAAAAAAACGGCGGCTCTGTCGTCAGTAAGTTAATTACCGCCGGTCAGAGTGCCAGCAGATATGACCGGTGGTAGTAAGTTTACCTCTGATCACAGAGGTGTCAGCTGATGCGAGTACTACTCCCATCAGCCTATGCCTGCTGCCGTTAACAGCAAGAGTAGGCACAGCTTATGGGAGAATTCATCAGCCTGTGCCTGCACTATAAATTCTAATAAAAAAAAATAAAAAAAACATGGGGGGGGAGGGCATCTATTTTTGATAACCAGCCAGGCAAAACCGACAGCTGTGAGCTGCAACCCTCAGGTGTCCGCTTTAATCATAACTGGTTCTCAAGAATAGAACACTCCCCATGCTGTTTTTTAATTATTGAAATACACGGATTTTGGTAAAACTTACCTGTAAAATCCTTTTCAGCGAAGGAAGGAAGAGAGACACAGTATTCATTACTGATGGGTAGGCGGAGCCCCAGATCAGGATGTCACCTCAGATCAAAAGAGTGCTGACTGGCTGGCCCCTCCAGCTCGGGCTCCTCCTACTCAGCTCCAGTCGTACCAAAGCTTTTAGGAAAAGAGCCAAGATCACCAGCGGAGCAACATAACCCCTTCTGAAGGAACTTCAGAGAAAAAACACAAGGATACAGGTTATGCATGCAAAGAAAGCCAAAAACCACAGAGTTCCAGGTACTACTCACGGAACCTGACTACTGCGATGAGCTGGCGATGCTGGAACAGAGCCTTAGCGCGCTGACCTTAGCCCAGATAATCGCTATCAGATAAGGGTCGCGCTGCATCTGAAAACATCAACACACTTCTGCCTTGGGAGGGTGCTGTGTCTCTCTTCCTTCCTTCGCTGAAAAGGATTTTACAGGTAAGTTCTTACCAAAATCCGTGTTTCAGAGCAGATGGAAGGAAGAGAGCCACAGTATTCATTACTGATGGGACGTCCCAAAGCAGTTCAAAAATAAGGGTGGGAAAAACCAACAAAAGGCAGAAACCCAACAACCTTAACAACAAAGCGCAACCAGCGCTAAACACAAGTTCATCCAGAACTTCAAACTACAGCTGCCTGCAGGACCCTACGTCCAAGGGCTGCATCAGCGGAAGCACTGACGTCCACTTTATAAAACTTTGTAAACGTGTGGACAGAGCGCCAAGTTGCCGCTCGACAGAGCTGCACTGCCGAGGCACCTTGATGAAAAGCCCACGATGAGGCCACAGCTCTCGTAGAATGGGCTCGAATCTTAATCGGGCAAGATTCACCCCGAAGACGGTAAGCTTCCAAAATAGCTGACCGGATCCAACGAGCTATAGAATCCTTGGAAGCTCGTTGACCACGCCGACGACCTGCTGGAACCACAAACAGGGAGTCCGTCTTATGAAAACCTTGAGTAATAGAAAGATAAAACTTCAAGGCCCGCACTAAATCCAATGTGTGTAAATCTCGCTCTTTCGCATTCTTCGGATCCGGACAGAGTGAAGGCAACACAATATCCTGGTTAACATGAAACTGTGATACCACTTTTGGCAAAAAATCACCCCGAGTGCGAAGCACTACACGATCCGGAAAAAACTCCAGAAAAGGAGGCGAACAAGAAAGAGCTGCCAACTCAGAAACTCTCCTCAAGGAAGTGACTGCAACCAGGAAAGCCACCTTCCAAGAAAGGAAAGAAAGGCTAGCAGAAACCATAGGCTCAAAAGGTTTATGCTGAAGAGCCTCCAAAACAAGGTTGAGCCGCCAAGGAGACACGGGTGCCTTCCGCGGCGGAAACTTACGAGATATACCTCGGAAAAAGGAGAGCACGTCTCTATTTGAAGCAATGGTTCTCCGAAACAATAAGGACAGAGCAGAAATCTGACCTTTCAGAGTGCTGACTGCCAAACCCTTGTCTAGCCCATGCTGCAGAAAAGCCAACAGGTTGGGAATGGAAAATTTTCTCGGGTTCCGAGAGGACCCCAAACACCACGAAAAGAAGGTTTCCCAAATTTTGTGGTAAATCCTAGAAGTAGCCGGACATCTTGCAGCACGAAGGGTAGCAATGACCTCGGCTGAGAAACCTCTACGGGTCAAGATTTCGGTCTCAAGAGCCACGCCGTCAAACGCAGGGACATCAAGTCCGGATGACAAACGGGCCCCTGAGTCAACAAGTCCGGTTGAAGAGGGAGTGGAAAAGGAGGTGCCGCCAACAGCGACATTATTGTCGAGAACCACACCCTTCTTGGCCAGTCTGGAGCTATCAAAATAGCTGGAATTCTCTCTAGTCTGATCCGACGCAGTACTAGAGGAAGTAAGGATATCGGCGGGAATACATAGATCAGCTCGAACTGATCCCACTGAGCCACTAGAGCATCCACCGCCACCGCCTTCGGATCCTTGTACCTGGACATGAATGTCGGTAACTTGGCATTGGACCTGGATGCCATCAAATCCACTTGGGGGGTTCCCCAGCGAGAGCACAGTAGTGCAAACACATCCGGATGGAGGCTCCATTCCCCGGAATCCATCCTTCTGCGACTGAGAAAGTCCGCTGTAACATTCTGAACCCCTGGAATGTGAATCGCCGAAATGGCTGGTACATTGGCCTCTGCCCAAATCAGAATTCGGGACACCTCTACCATGAGTCTGGAACTCCTTGTCCCACCTTGGTGATTGATATACGCGACAGCCGTCGCATTGTCTGTCTGCACTCGGACTGGCAGACCGCTCAAAGGGACCGTCCAATGTTGGAGGCAAAGGAAAATCGCCCTCAATTCCAGAATGTTGATCGGAAGCACAGACTCTTCCGATGACCATACCCCCTGAATCCAGAGATTGTTCCAAACACCCCCCCAGCCCGTCAGGCTGGCATCGGTGGTTATGACTGACCACTTCGGGGGGAGGAAAGACTTCCCCAGGGAGAATGCCCCTGGACGTAACCACCATTCTAGAGAATCCCGCACCGCGCGAGAAATGGTGACACTGCAATCCAGCGATTGCGACTGATTCCATCGACTCAAGATGAACCTTTGGAGAGTCCTGGAGTGGAACTGGGCAAAAGGAATTGCCTCCATGGACGCCACCATCAGTCCTAGAAGACGCATACACTTCCGTAGAGACATTGCCGTTGAGGATCTCATAATCTGTACATGTCGAAGAAGACATGACTGTTTGTCTGGTGGTAGGGAAACTACCGACCGAAACGTGTCGAGATGCATTCCCAAAAAAAAGAATTGTCCTCGATGGTTCCAGGGACGACTTCTCCCAATTGACCAGCCAACCGAAGTCCTTCAGAAACTGAAGAGACAAATCCCGAGCCGTCAACGCCTCCTCCTCCGAGGAAGCCATGATCAAAAGATCGTCCAAATAAGGGAGAATCGTAATCCCCTGTCTTCGAAGGATTGCCATGAGGGGCGCCAGAATTTTTGTAAAGACCCTTGGCGCTGAGGCTAAGCCGAACGGCAGAGCCACGAACTGGTAATGATTCTGACCTATGGCAAATCGAAGAAAGCGCTGATGAGCCTTTCCGATGGGAATATGCAAATAGGCGTCGCGAATGTCGATTGACACCAGAAAATCGTTCTGTGACAGAGCTGCCACAACGGAGCGAAGCGACTCCATGCGAAATTTCCGGGCATGGACATGCCGGTTTAATCGCTTGAGATCCAGAATCGGGCGAAATTTGTTCTCCTTTTTGGGAACTATAAAAAGGTTGGAATAAAAACCTTTCCCTCGGTCCTCTGACGGAACCGGTATCACTACACCCTTTTGTAGCAGAGATTCGACCTCTCGCTGTAGAGCGACAACAAGCTCGGGTTCCGACGGAACGCGAGACTGACAAAAAACATTTGGGGGTCGAGAAGCAAACTCTATGAAATAGCCTGCCGACACAATCCGCGTTGCCCAGGAATCTGGAACGCGAGCCATCCAAGTCGCCTTGAAAAGAAGCAGGCGACCCCCCACTCGAGAATCCTCGAGTGGACCCCTGGCGTCAATTAGACTTTGCGGGCTTCTTGTCAAGTTCCCGCTTGTCCTGGCGGAAACTCTGCTTCCAGGGAGTACGAGTTTTCTGAGAGGATTTCTTTCCTGAGAAGGAAGGACGACCCGATCCCCACGAGGAGTGACTAGATCGTCCTCGGCCCCGAAAGGACCGCCGACCACTATAGACACCAGGCTTACTGGACACCGAGGCCATGGCCCTACGCTGTGGTAATGCTGATTCCTTCGCCTTAGCCTTGGAAATCAGCTCTGTGAGGTCGGATCCAAAAAGATGGCCACCCTTGTAAGGTAAGGCCAACAACCCTTGTTTGGAAACTGCGTCCCCGGCCCACTGTCTGAGCCATAAAGCTCTTCTGACTGTGACCGCTGAAGCTTGCGCTTTGGCCAGCAGAGATGCCGTATCCAGACCGGCATCAAAGATATAACAGGCTGCCGTTTCTAACCATTCACAAGTTTCCCGTATCTCAGATAACGGAGATTCATTGTGCAACTCCGTCTTCAGACGTGCCAACCAGCTTAGAGAAGCTCTAGCAGCACACATGGATCCTAGCACTGCTCGGAATCCATGACCCGCAGCCTCATAGCTTGCTTTTGCCGCCAATTCTGCTTTTCTATCCAAAGGCTCCTGTAAGCTCGCTTTTCCCTTAATAGGGAGTAGTGAGGATTTACTAAGCTGAGATAAAGACACATCCACTTCAGGAGCAGAAGTCCAATTAGCCTTTAACTCCGCAGAGCAAGGATAAAGTGTATCCAAGAAATGCGTTCCATGAAAACGCTTATCTGGACATAGACGTTCCTCCTCTATTACACTATTAAGCTCATCCAGAGCTGGCAATGTTGTACGCGAAGCACGGGACTCCTGGAACATGCGTGCTGATTTACCAGGACGACTAGTTACCTCCTCTGGTAACTGTAATATATCTCTCATGGCTTCAATTAATGCCTCCGTACGCTTCGCCATAGAGGAACGCCCCTGCGGCTCGTCCGCATCTGAATCGGATATTTCTCCATCCGAATTTAAAGGGGAACTCTGCCCAATATCAGATACGTCTGACTCGCTCCGTGTAGAGGCCGGTAACGGCCTGCGTCGCTTCCTCTGAGAGGAATTAGCAGACACATATTGACCTAAAAGGTCAGATAAGTTGTTGATCGATCGAGCGATATCGTCCAATTTTTCACCGCTGTCGACCGCAGCGCTAGACGCTGTGGAGGTCTGCGTATCTGAATGCCGCAATGGCACTGGGACGTGATCCGCGGCATCTGAACTCTGTTCAGACATGTCTCACCTGTATGAACAGGTCAAAGCGGTAATACCAGCAAAAAACTATGCGGCTTTTTTTTTTTTTTATATGCTGAAGGGTTAACGCTCCACCAGGCAGGGTTACCCCAGCGGTATTCAGTCAAAAAATTTTTCTGGTAGAAATAACCCTCAGAAGGGTTAATATTGCAAACTCACCACAATATATATATATGAAGTGTGAGTCCCAGCCAATTTTATGTCTCTAATGAGACTGCAGCTGCAGGATAGCGATCGCTGCGCTGTGGGGTGAGGAATCAGCACTCACCCAGCTGGCCGTGGTGTCTTATGAGGAGAGGAGCGGTCTGAGGAGCCCAGGAGCCTGTGTAATGGCCGCCACAGTGAGGGAGTCGCAGGAGAAGCGCCAGAGCGCGCGTCTTCCTGCTCAAAAGACCGGGATAGATAGGCCACGCCCCCTGCTAGCTCAAATATTGAGCGCGAACTCCCCCGCTCCTGCTCCCTCTCTGTCCTGCAGCTATCTGCCTGCGGACAAAAGATCACCACATCTATACTGTAACAGCGCTGTCACAGCAGCGCTGAAGCATACTGACATACAAGTAGTAGCGCTGTCACCGCAGTGCTGAAGCACTCACACATTATTATAATAAAAATTGTGTGGAAAAACTCATCAGCTCAGCGCCACAGGGACCCCCAGGGGTTTCTGGCGCTATGCCCAAGCTTCCCCCCAGGGCGGGAAGCGCAGTGACCCAGCGTGTGGTTTGCGCCCCCCGCCAGGGAAAACTCTCTTCATCCCCCAGGGCCGGCAAGGATTCTGCAGGGACCATTATGTAATTACAGATCCGCCAAGGGAGAGGCTGGTGAAATACACTGATAAACATGTAATAGCGCTGTCACCGCAGCGCTGAAGCTGCCATCAGACGCTAAAGCACTCACACATTAATAATAAAATTTTGTGTGGAGTACTCACCAGCCAAGGCGCCACAGGGACCCTCAGGGGTTTCTGGCGCTATGCCCATGCTTCCCCCAGGGCGAGGAACGCAGTGACCGCACGTGTGGTTTGCGTCCCGCCAGGGAAGCTCTCCTCATCCCCCAGGGCCGGCAAGGATTCTGCAGGGACTTTGAGTAAGTACAGATCCGCCAAGGGAGAGGTTGGGGTACAGCAGCGCTGGTACCCCTGAGACCTCTAGACCAACTAGTGATCCAAGTCTCCTGTCCGAATATAAAATAATAAAATCTTCTGAGGAGCTGCATTAGCAGCGACCATCCTCTGGACCTCAAATCTTAGACTGGAGCTGAGTAGGAGGAGCCCGAGCTGGAGGGGCCAGCCAGTCAGCACTCTTTTGATCTGAGGTGACATCCTGATCTGGGGCTCCGCCTACCCATCAGTAATGAATACTGTGGCTCTCTTCCTTCCATCTGCAGCTGAAAAATGAAATAAAAAGTCGTGGGGTCCCCATTTTTGACAACTATCCATGCTAAAGCAGACAGCTGGGGGCTGGTATTCTGAGGCTGGTAAGGGTCCTTGGATTTCGCCCCCCCCCCCCCCCAGCTCTCCCCATATAAAAATAGCAGCCCACAGTCACCTTGAAAAGGCGCATCTATTTGATGCGCCAATTCTGTCACTTTGCCCGGCTCTTACCACTTGCCCTGACAAGTGGGGTTCAGGTCACCTTTGTATTTTCAGGTAACATCAAGCCCAGCAGTTAGTAATGGAGAGGCATCAACATGATGCCTCTCCATTACTAACCCAATAATGATATTGCCAGTAAAGAACACCCAGAATAAAAGTCCTTTATTTAAAATAAAAATACACAATGTTTTACAAATTTATACAAAAATAAACACAGTTATAATCCTCTAATACCCCTTCCACAGAAACCCTGGACTTGTATAAAAAATAAAATGAAAAAAAAAAAAAAAAAAACACAACACAATATCCCTCACCTATCAGACACTGTCCCATGCCATAATCCACACTTGTGATAATTGGTTTTCAACCTGAACAGTGACAAAGTGGTGACTGTCCAGGCTGAAAACTATGGAGAATGAGCTGCTACGAGCGCGTCATGGCTATATTGCTGGAAAAATAAAAAAGTTATGGCTCTGGGAAGAAAGGGAGAGAAAAACAAATGCAAAAATGAAAAAGGGCAAGGTCTTGAAGAGTAACTGTATGTTAAAGTTATTTTTCAGAAAAATGTGTCGTGTGTACACGAGAAATACGAATTTTGGTAAGAACTTACCTGTAAAATTCTTTTCAGCAAAGGAAGCAAGGGGGGCACTTCTTTACTTCTGGGTAGGGCGGAGCCAGATAGTAGGACTAACCTCAGGTTCTAAAAATAGTGTTGTCCGGCCCCTCCGGCTCTGGCCCCTCCCGCCGTACACTCCAGTTTTGTACACAAGCTAAGGAGAAATAAATCACCAGCGGAGCGCCATAACCAAACTGAAAGGATTCAAAGAACAAGGTTATGCACATAACATGAATACCACACAGCTCAGGTACCACTCACAAAACCTGACCACTTGCGATGAGCTGGCGATGCCGGAAAGAGCCGTAGAGCGCTGATCTCAGCTCAGAAACTCGCTTATCAGAGAGAGCCGCGCTGCATCTGAAACAACACCTTCTGCCTTATGGGAGGGAGAAGTGTCCCCCTTGCTTCCTTTGCTGAAAAGAATTTTACAGGTAAGTTCTTACCAAAATTCGTATTTCAGCTGCAGATGGAAGCAAGGGGGACACTTCTTTACTTCTGGGATGTCCCAAAGCAGTACAAAAAACAAGGGTGGGAAAAAAACCTTAAACAGGCAGAAGCCAACACCTTGATACATGAGCAACAGGCGCAACATAAACTTAACTAGAAGTTTTCAAAATACAGCCGCCTGAAGGACTCTGCGTCCTAAGGCCGCATCAGCGGAGGCACTGACGTCCACCTTATAAAACTTTGTAAAGGTGTGAACAGAACGCCAAGTCGCTGCTCGACAGAGCTGGGCTGCCGAAGTCCCTTGATGAAGGGCCCACGAAGAGCCCACAGTTCTCGTGGAATGAGCCCGAATATTAATCGGGCAAGGTTCGTCCATAACACGGTAAGCTTCCAAAATAGCTGACCGGATCCAACGAGCTATAGTATCTTTAGAAGCTCGTTGACCACGACGACGACCTGCTGGCCTCACAAGAAGAGAATCCGACTTCCGGAAACTCTGCGTAACTGACAAGTAGAACTTCAATGCCCGCACTAAGTCCAATGAGTGCAAGGCCCGCTCCTTCACATTCTTTGGTTCTGAACAAAGCGAGGGCAACACAATATCTTGATTGACATGGAATTGAGATACCACTTTAGGGAGAAAATCATGTCGCGTGCGAAGAACAACACGATCCGGGAAAAATTCCAAGAAAGGTGGCGAACATGAAAGAGCCGCCAACTCGGAAACCCGTCTCAAGGAAGTGACCGCCACTAGGAAGGCATCCTTCCAAGAAAGCAAAGAAAGATTAATAGCATCCATAGGCTCGAAAGGAGCACTTTGAAGAGCTTTCAAAACCAGATTAAGCCGCCAAGGCGACACAGGAGTTTTCCTTGGAGGAAACTGACGGGCTGCTCCGCGAAAAAAGGCACATACGTTCCTACGCGAGGCAATAGCTTTACAAAAAAGCACCGACAGGGCAGACACCTGACCCTTCAGGGTACTGATTGCCAAACCCTTATCCAGCCCGTGCTGCAAAAAAACCAACAAGTTGGGTAATGAAAATTTCTTTGGATTCCTGGAAGAACCCAAACACCATGAAAAGAAGGATTCCCAAATCCTGTAGTAAATCCTAGTCGTAGCCGGACTTCTTGACGCTCTCATAGTGGCAATGACCTTTTCTGAAAACCCTTGACGGGTTAAAATCTCGGTCTCAAGAGCCAAGCCGTCAAACGCAGAGACCTCAGGCCCGGATGACACACGGGACCCTGAGTGAGCAAGTCCAGTCGAAGAGGCAGAGGAAAAGGAGGCGCCGCCAGAAGCGACATCAGCGTGGAAAACCACGTCCTTCTCGGCCAATCTGGGGCTATCAGAATAGCCGGAACCCTCTCCAGCCTGACCCGACGTAACACAAGCGGCAGCAAGGATATCGGTGGGAACACATAAACCAGCTGGTATTGGCTCCACGGAACCACCAGCGCTTCCACTTCCACCGCGGTCGGATCCCTGTATCTGGACATGAAAGTTGGTAACTTGGCATTGATCCTGGAGGCCATCAAGTCTACTTGAGGAGTCCCCCATCGGGAGCACAGAAGTGCAAAGATTTCCGGATGAAGACTCCATTCTCCTGAATCCATCCTCTTTCGGCTGAAAAAGTCTGCCTGGATATTCTGAACTCCTGGTATGTGAATCGCAGAAATGGCCGGCACATGAGCCTCGGCCCATATCAGAATCCGAGATACCTCCGACATGAGTCTGGAGCTCCTCGTCCCGCCTTGATGGTTGATATACGCAACCGCCGTAGCGTTGACCGTCTGAACACAAACTGGTAATCCGCTCAAAGGGACCGTCCAATGTTGGAGGCAAAGAAAAATTGCCCTCAAATCCAGGATGTTGATCGGTAACACTGATTCTTCCGGTGACCAAACTCCCTGAATCCAGAGATTGTTCCAAACTCTCCCCCAGCCCGTCAGGCTGGCATCGGTGGTCAAGACCGACCATGACAGGGGAAGAAAAGATTTTCCCGGGAAAAACCGTTCGGACGGAACCACCAGTCCAGAGACTCTCGCACTTTGCGGGAGATTAAAACCCTGCAATCCAGTGTTTCCTGTGCACGATTCCATCTCTTCAAAATGAAGCTTTGAAGCGTTCTGCAATGGAACTGAGCAAACGGAAGAGCTTCCATCGAAGCGACCATTAACCCCAGAAGGCGCATACATCTTCGAAGGGATACTGTCGTTGAGGACTGCACAGTCCGTGCCAGACAATGGATACTGGTTTGCTTGTCCTTTGGCAGAAAAACTACCACTTTCGCTGTGTCGAAAATCATGCCCAAAAACAGGATTGACTGAGAAGGCTCCAGGGATGACTTCTCCCAGTTGATCAGTCACCCGAAATCCTCCAGGAGCTGAAGGGATAAATCGCGAGCCGTCACTGCCTCCTCCTTTGAGGATGCCACAATCAGAAGATCGTCCAGATAAGGAAGTATCATGATCCCTTGTCTCCGAAGCATTGCCATAAGAGGTGCCAGCACCTTTGTAAAAACTCGGGGTGCCGAAGCCAACCCGAAAGGGAGGGCCACAAACTGGTAATGGTCCTGACCTATGGCAAAGCGCAGAAAGCTGATGAGATCTTCCGATGGGAACGTGTAAATAGGCGTCGCGAATATCTATGGACACCAGAAAATTGTTCTGTGACAGGGCAGTCACCACTGAGCGAAGCGACTCCATGCGGAACTTTTGGGTGTAACGGGAGACCCAAACCGCTTGAAACAGGAGCAGGCGCCCCCCCACTCGAGAATCCTCGAGTGAACTTCTGGCGTCAGTCCGTTTTGGCGGGCTTTTTGTCAGTGCCAAAAGCAGCCGTAGCTGCCCTACGCTGAGGC
Source organism: Oophaga sylvatica (assembly GCA_033576555.1). Classification (NCBI taxonomy): domain Eukaryota; kingdom Metazoa; phylum Chordata; class Amphibia; order Anura; family Dendrobatidae; genus Oophaga; species Oophaga sylvatica. The sequence continues at coordinate 207,931,693 of JARQOD010000003.1, read as the reverse complement.
AACGCTGACTCCTTAGCCTTAGCCTTAGCAATCAATTCCGTGAGGTCAGAGCCGAAAAGCTGACCACCTTTGTAAGGCAAAGATAGCAACCCTTGCTTGGAGACCGCGTCTCCAGTCCACTGTTTAAGCCACAACGCTCTTCTAACAGTGATTGTAGAAGCCTGAGCTCTGGATATTAGGGAAGCCATATCCAAAAGAGCGTCACAGACATATCGGTCTGATTCTTCTATTAACTTAATGATCTCATCTATTGCCTGTAAAGACGACCCATCTTGCAGGGATATCCGCAGGCGAGCTGTCCAACCCATGGAAGCTCTAGATGCACAATAGGAAGATAAAGCCACTCTAAAGGCCTGACCAGCAGCTTCATAGCCGGCCTTGGCCGCCATCTCTGACTTTTTGTCCAGCGCATCTTGCAAAGTAGCTTTCCCTATGACGGGAAGCATAGTAGCTTTGTTAAGCTTAGATAAAGAAATATCCACCTCAGGGGACGGAATCCAGCTAGCAAATAGGTCTGCTGGACAAGGATACAAGGTTTCAAACAACCTTGTCCCCTGAAAACGCTTATCTGGACAAACACGTTCCTTTTCTACTTTCTTAGAAAACTCACTCATAGCTGGCATCGCTAAACGTGATCTTTGCGACCCATGGTACCATCTGGGTATACCTTCATCATCATTCATCTCCTCAGGTACTTGCAGTACCTCTCGTATGGCCCTGACAAAAGCATCTACACGGCCCGACAAGGAAGCAGAATGCTCCTGAAAATCCTCTCTGCCCGAATCATCTGAGTCACTTAGTGGGGAGGGCATAGCAATCCTGGGACGCTTTTTGCTATGAGAAGGTCTAGAGGATACCCACTGACCCAAAAGGTCAGAAAGCCCACTAATAGCAGTAGCGAGCATATCAAACTTGGCATCATAGCGACCTCCAATAGCAGCGCTAGAAGGTGCAGAGGATTCCATCGTGTCAGAAACGCGGGGCTGGTCCTGGAGAGGACGAGGAAGACGATTAGCCTCCTGACTCAAATCTGACATGCCGGTTATTGAGATGGTATAGTGAGAATAACCAGAGCAGTGTGGTCTCACACAGTAGCAAAACGCTGAAGGGTTAACTTCTTTTAAAAGCAAAAGAATACCCCAGCAGTGAACAACGGCGCCCCCCCCCCGCTGCAGACAGCTCACAGACCGTTACTGAGGGATACAATGTCCCAATGATCAGAAAACTGCAGCGCTGCGCTAGAGAGCGCAAACAGCAAAAAAAATGCTGCGGGAGGCTAAAGGGTTAAGCTGCTACCTAAGCGATAGCAGCGACTCACCCGGCTGGCTTGGTGTTGTCTCAAATGCCTGTGTACAGAAACGGAGGAGAGGAGACCAGGAGAGCTGTAATGGCTGCCGCAGAGAGCAGGAAGAGAAGGAGCCAGTCACTTCCTGTAATCAGAAAGCCGGGAAAGCCCGAAGCCACGCCCCCTCTCTGCTCAGTCAAAAAAGTGCGGGAAATCTTTTGCACTCCTCTCCCTGTACACTCTAACGGCGCTGCAGCGCCAAAACACACAGCACATATTAAATAAAAAATCGCTCTTTTTTTTTTTTTTTTTTTAAAAAATGCCCAATCATGAGAAAATAGTGGGAAACACCAATAACAGTCAGCGCTGTCACCGCAGACGCTGTAATCACTCGCACATATCAAAATATAATGCAGAGTACTCACCAGCCAAAAACGCCACAGGGACCCTCCACGGATATGTGACGCTGTGCCCATTGCTTCCCCAAGAGGACAAGGAACGCAGTGACCCAGAACGTGGTGTGCGTCCTGTCAGGGATAGCCACCTCTTCCCCCCGGGCCGGCAAGAAAATGCAATGACCACCATTTAGGGAATACATTTCTGCCAGGGGAGAGGATGGGGTCCAGCAGCGCCGGTACCCCTGATCCTCTAGACATAAAGTCCAGGACCCTGTCCGAGTAAAATAATAAACTCTTCTGAGGTGATTTCTGAGGAGCTGCATTAGCAGCCATCCTTCCTACTTGGACCTCAAGTCGAAACTGGAGTGTACGGCGGGAGGGGCCAGAGCCGGAGGGGCCGGACAACACCCATTTTTAGAACCTGAGGTTAGTCCTACTATCTGGCTCCGCCCTACCCAGAAGTAAAGAAGTGTCCCCCTTGCTTCCATCTGCAGCTGAAATTAAAATATGCCCTTAAAATAACATCTTGCATCTTCACTAGTTTTCCCTTTGAGGGCTTTTTAATTTGCAATTGACCCCAAGCTGATGGGAGAAAATTGGCTACTATGATGTCTCCCAGACACAGCACACAGGAAGGGATTCCTGCAGTAATGGGAAGTGTAGATGTGACTCAAACTCTGGGATAAGCTAGACAGATCGTGCACAATTGATTGTCTCTCACGCTTCCTCCCACATCCCCATATAATTTGACATTCTCTGTAATCTGACCTTTCACTGAGCCGGCAGACAGTCTTGTGCTGAGCAACAAGTAGTTGAGTTTGTTTTTTTTCTCCCAAAGAGAATGATGAATTTAGGAGATAGGGGGAGAGATGTCTCATAAGTGGAGAATATATTTCTCTGATAACATATTACAAAGTTTCTTATATTTGCTTGAACTATTGATTTACGTAAAGCTTTTTGTTAACACAGTGGCAATTTATACCCTTTCCAAGTTGGGCGTAATAGTACACCCATGTCGGACTTCCCGTTTGGTGCGGGCTGTGGCGCTGAGCCCCCACCTTTCTGGGCACATGACAGCTGATATGCGCCCGCAATAGACGCGGGTGGAATCGCGATCCATCCACGGCTGTTAACTAGTTAAATGCCGCTGGCAATCTGAGAGCGGAATTTAACTTGCGCTTATCAGAACTGCGTCACTAATCCTGCCCATCGGCGACCCTGTCACATTATCGCGAGTCACTGATGGGTTGACATAACAACCAGAGGTCTGCAGTAGACTTCTATGGTTCTGATTGCCAGATTGCTATGAGCGCCACCCTGTGGTCAGTGCTCATAGCAAGTGAGCTTTTCTGCTACACACAGGCAATCATCGCCTGTGTGAAGCAGAAGCGATCAAAGTACTGCAGCTTCTAGTCTCCCATGGAGACTACTGAAGCATGCAAAAAGTAAAAAAAAAAATAAAAAAAAAAGACGTTTTAAAACCAAAACAATCAAAATATACACATTTGGTATCGCCGTGTTCAGAATTGCCCGCTCTTTCAATATAAAAAAAAAAAATTAGAATTAACCTGATCGCTAAATGACGTAACGAGAAAAAAGAAATAAAAAATTCAAAATGCCAGAATTAGGTTTTTTTTTTGGTCGCCGCTACATTGCAATAAAATGCAATACCGGGCAATCAAAAAATCGTAACACCACCAAAATCATATCAATAAAAAGGTCAGCAAAAAAATGAGCCCTCATCCAGCCCAAAATCACAAAAAATTGAGACGCTACAGGTCTCGGGAAATTTTTTTTTTTTAACTAACTTTGGAATTTTTTTTCACCCCTAAATAAAAAGATCCTAGACATGTTTGGTGTCTGAACTTGTAATGATCTGGAGAACCATAATGGCAGGTCAGTTTTAGAATTTAATGAACATGGTAATAAAAAAAAACTCAATCAAGAACTGTGGAATTGCACTTTTTTGTACTTTCACCACACTTGGATTTTTTTCTCGTTTTTCAGTACACAATATGTTAAAACCAATGGTGTTGTTAAAAAGTATAACTTTTCCACACAAAAAACAAGCCCTCACATGACCATATTAACCGAAAAAAAAAAAGTTATGGCTCTGGGAAGAAGGAAGCAAAAAAGCAAATTCAAAAACTGAAATACCCCTGGTCATTAAGGACCATTTTTATGTAACCTCTTGCACAGACTATGGAAGGTGAGCCTTGCAACAATATCTATCCCCCCAGATCATTTACCTTATAGAAATAGAACGGACTAAGGTTAAGTACTTCGATGGTCCAAGGAAATTTTCGAGGAGAACTGTAAGCAAATAGCACAATTTCTAGACAGCATGACAACAGAGATTGGTGAAAAATATCCTGCTCCAGTAATGCCTACAAAAGAAAAAAAAAAAAAAAGCAGACACTTAGATTTACAGTGACGAAGTAGGTTTGTAGAATGTAGTCAAATTTTGAAATAAAATTGCATTAGAACTACAACTGATATAAATACTTGAAATTAGGCCACAAAAGTTACAGTTCTCAAAGGAAATATGTGTAGCTTAAAATATATTTCACCCACATGTAGAAACTGTAACTGAATCACAAACAGCTGCAAGTCTTGCAGCTGCAATTTTTACTGCACCTCATCACCTGAATACATCACGCTCTAAGAGTACGTGCCCACGACCAGTAAATCCTGCCGGTTTGACACTGTTTATGCAGCGCCAAACCCGCAACGGTCAGCCGTGACCGTATATTGGATGAGATTTCAAGAAATCCCATATCCACTATTCGTTCACAGACACCTACGGATCACCCACGGAGACTAACGTGCGACGCGTCTCTTACACCAATAGAAATGTACTGACTGCGCATGGTTCAGTGAACATATTTGGATTTACCTGTGTTCAATAGACGGAAACGCTTTGTACACAGCAAAAGCTCTGCTACATTCGGATTGTGGGCACCCAGCCTAAGAGTCAGGTGCCAAATAATTTTAGTGAAGTTTTAGCCTACAGTTAAACATCAAGGTGCAGAAAGGTCTTACAGTTAAGTCTCTCCCATTAAGTCTTCTTATTTCTTGAAAAACAATAGATTCTAGTACTTTATAGTACAAAATCTCGGCCAGCTTCCATCGATTAACAGCAAAGTCTGAAAATAGAAAACAAAGACGGGCCTTGTATATTAATGTACATATGTGCTTTAATATACAAAATTTACAGTATAGCATTTTCTATTAAACTGGTTAGAGGGGTTTTCTACAAATAACTTTATGCAGGCCATCAGCTTGAACTAGGTTTAAAGGGAACCTCTCAGCAGGATTGTGCACAGCAACCTTACAGACAGTGTTATACTGATTACAATGATAACTTGGTTGATGAAATCAGTCTTGTGGTTGTTGTTTAATGCTACTGCTCAATGCGCCGGTGGCGCCATCTTTCTAGAGAAGAAACGAATAAATGTCCTCCTCCAAGATGGTGTCGCCAAGCCTGTGCAGTAGCAGCTATCAGCAAGAAAATTCGCCATCTTGAGGATTTTTTTTTTCTCTAGGAAGATGGAGCAGGCTAGCGCATTTTCAAATGGATTTATTTTTGGAATATAAGAATAACCTCCAACAAATTAATTATATGCACAGTACATATGCGATCAGGTTGCAGAGCAGGTGTCACGGCTTGCGCCTGCCTGCAAGAGAGTTTTTTTTTCCTTCGATATGTATATATAATATTCATTATGCAAACTAGGGGGCAGGTCACTGAGGATCAGTGAGCTGTTAGTCTGCATTATGAATACCTAATCAGAGAACCACATGAAGACCCCTCACCAAAGCACGAGTATATAATTAACTGAAAAGATTAAACAACCACAAGACGGATTTCATCAACCAAGGTATCATTTTAATCAGTACAACGCCGCCGACATAACACTGTAGGTTACTGTGCACAATCCTGCTGACAGGTTCCTTTTAAATTAGTGCGTTTATTCACCCTCCGCTGATCCAGTAGTGTCTCTCCTCTGTTGATTTGCCTTCGTTTTATAAGTTGTCATACATGGACTACAGAGCACATCACCTCTGTAGACAATCACTGAGCTCAGCCGATGTAGACGGTGACATCACTGCTGCAAAAGTAATGCCAAATGTACTTAAAAAAAAAAAAATCCAAGAAAATGGTTTCTGCAGCTTACCAATATGAGAACCAGGCTGATCTACTGATGGCTGAGTATAATGATGACAGAAGCGACTCTGGACATCATTAACAGTGTTCTGTATATTTTCCATCGGATTGCGGGCACATGACCTAGAGCAAAACAACACACGTCTGACACCTCCTCCACTAATATAGCAGCGAGAAAATAAGTATAGCTGATACCTACTTAAAGATAGTAATCAGCTGGTCACTAGGGGTATTCCGGAGTCCGCTCACCATGCTCTGAAGCTTACTCACACACTGTGTTGCTGATGAGACAGGAGTGATTACCGCCTCCTTCTCCTTCAGGTATCGTCTACCAGTTAATGGAGTGGACGGAGCAAATGACCTCTTCTGTGGAACAATATATAACATTATCAAATAATACTACTGATATAATTTGCCAGAGATTTACCAGGAGCCTCTGGCAGATAGCAATGTCACCACTGACCTAGGTGTTGGGCCCATGGTCTGACATGCTGCACTACCAAATTCTGATAACATTTCCAATACAATTTTAGTCCGATGCTTGGGTAGAAGCCATTTATTGTCAAACTACTGAGTTTTCTCTTTTTAAATCATTATGACAACCCAAAACATCCAAATGACCGTGCTCAAAAGTTGACATACCACATTTCTTAATACACTGTATTGCCCCCTCTAACATCAATGACAGCTTGAAGTCTTTTGTGGTAGTTGTGGAAGAGGTTTTTTATTTTCTCAGATGGTAAAGCTGCCCACTCTTCTTGGCAAAAAGCCTCCAATTCCTGTAAATTTCTGGGCTGTCTAGAATTAACTGTGCGCTTGAGATCTCCCCAGAGTGGCTCAATGATATTGAGGTCAGGATACTGAGATGGCCACTCTAGAACCTTCAATTTGTTCTGCTGTAGCCAATGACAGGTCCACTTGGTCTTGTGTTTTGGATTGTTGTCATGCTGGAACATCCAAGTACATCCCATGCGCAGCTTCTGGGCTGATGATTGCAAATTTGCCTCCACAGTATTTGCTGATAACGTGCTGCATTCCTTTTTCCTTCAACTTTTACAAAGTTTCCTGTGCCTTTGTAGCTCAAACATCCCCAAAACATCAGCGTTCCACCTCCGTGCTTTACAATAGGAATGATGCTCCTTTCATCATAGGCCTTGTTAACCTCTCTCCAAATGTAATGTTTATGCTTGTGGCCAGAAAGTTCAATTTTGTCTCATCAGTACAAATTACCTTGTTCCAGAAGTTTGGAGGCTTGTCTCTGTCCTGTTTTGCATATTATAGGTGAGATACTTTGTGGCATTTGCACAGTAATGGCTTTCTTCTGGCGATTCGACCATGCATCCTGAACAAATTTTCCTGGCAGTTGTGGACAAAATTTTTGTTGATCTACCTGACCGTGGTTTTGTTTTCACAGAGCCCCTGATTTTCCATTTGTTAATCACAGTTTAAACGCGCTGACTGCCAACATCAATTTCTTGGATATCTTTCTGTATCCCTTTCCTGTTTTATATAGTTCAACCACTTTTTCCCATAGATCCGTTGACAATTCTTTTGCTTTCCCCATGACACACAATCCAGAAATATCAGTGGCTGGATGAAAGATGCAAGAGTCTGTCTGGATCCCAGAAACTCACTCAGCTTTTATGCACACACACTGATTACAAGCAAACAGGTCACATGTGAGGATGTTACCTTTAGTAGCCATTCAAACCCATTTGTGTCAACTTCTGTGCATGTTATCAGTCCAAAATCACCAGGGTATGTGAACTTTTGATCAGGGTCATTTGGATGTTTTGGGTTGTCATTATGATTAAAAAGAGAAAACACAGTAGTTTGACAATAAATGGCTTCACCCAACCACTAACCATGGGTGGAGAAAAAGTTTTGATGTTATTCATATTCTCTGAAAAAAGACCAAGAAAGCAAAGTTTCTGCCAGGGTATGTAAACATTTGAGCACAACTGTATGTATGTGTATGTAGGTACACATACATACATAAATCTCAGTCTTGCTGCCCACATAACCCACAATAAAACAGCTTTTGGTGCACATGTGCACAAATTGTTCCAATTCTAACAGCACAATACATTCTGAAAAAGGTCTGTCTCTTTGCCCCTACTCTATCAAATTCCATGCAAACATAAGAGGCGTGCTTCTGGATGAATGGTTTACTTGTCTCGTACAATGACAAATGCATTGGGAAGAGAGGAAAACAGGGATTTTTGTGTGTACTCACCGTAAAATTCTTTTCTCCAAGCCACTCATTGTGGGACACAGGACCATGGGTGTTATGCTGCTGCTACTAGGAGGCTGACTCTAAGTTAATACAAAAAAGTTAGCTCCTCCTCTGCAGTATACATCCTCATGCTGACTCCGAGACCAACCAGTTCGGTGCAAAAGCAGTAGGAAAAATTAACATAGAAGAGTACAACATGACAACTTAAAGAACAGGCTTATATAAGCCATTAGGCTAACAGGGAGGGTGCTGTGTTGCCCAATGAGTGGCTCTGAGAAAAGGATTTTACGGTGAGTACACAAAAATCCCTGTTTCTCCTTCGCCTCATTGGGGGACACAGGACCATGGGACGTCCCAAAGCAGTCCCTGGGTGGGATAACAATATAAAAGATTAGGCTTCCTGTAACAACTGCCTAGATCTGCGCAACCACGGCTTGCAGAATTCTACTGCCCAGACCTGCATCCGCGGAAGCCCAAGAGTGAATATTATAATGCTTTGAGAACGTATGTAGGCTCGACCAAGTCGCAGCCTTACAGACCTGTTCTGCCGACGCCTGATGTCGAATGGCCCAAGAAGCTCCCACTGCTCGAGTGGAGTGTGCTCTGATCCCAGCTGGGATGGGCTGACCTCTGACACGGAATGACTCCTGGATGGTGGAACGAATCCACCAGGCTATCTCGGCCTTTGAAGCAGCGAAGCACTTTCTATGACCTTCCGGTATAACGAACAGTGCATCCGTCCTTCTGAAGGACGCCATCCTCGAGATGTACCTTCTCAGTGCTCTGACGAGGTCCAGTGTGTGGAGAGCTCTTTCCATCCTGTGAACAGGGGCCGGACAAAATGAAGGGAGAACAATGCCCTCGTTAAGATGGATGGAGGAAATGACCTTTGGCAAAAAGGACGGGAAGGCCTGAGAACAAGCTTGTCCTGGTGAAAATTAAGGAAAGGCGCCCAACAGAAGAGAGCGGCTAGTTCCGAAACTCATCTGATAGACGTGATCGCAACAAGGAAGACTTTCCAGGACAGAAAAACCAACGAAATGTCCTGAAGCGGTTCAAAGGGGGGTTCCTGTAGAGCGCTCAGAACCAAGGCCCCAAGGCTCTAAAGGCATGCAAAAGGGAGGCGACATGTGAAACCAAACCCCTTACAAGAAAGTCTTCACCTGAAGTCTTGTTGCGATCCATTTTTGAAATAAGACCGATAGGGCGGAGACTTGGCCCTTGAGAGAGTTGAGTGCCAGGCCCGAGTCCAGACCGGCCTGTAGGAACTCTAAAATGGTGGGAATGGAGAAGACAGATGAAGGCCACCAAGCAAAAAATGTCTTCCAGGTACGGTGATAAATGCGTACCGACGTGGGTTTACGCGCACTAACCATTGTGGAGGCGACTTGTTGAGAAAACCCAGCCTGGGTCAAAATCCCAGATTCAACGGCCACGCCATTAAACACAGGGCCCCTGAGTTCTGGTGGTAAATCGGACCCTGGGAAAGCAGATCTGGACGATCCGGCAGCCTCCAGGGTACTTTGGCGACAAGGCGCACCAACTCTGCGAACCACGCGCGGCGAGGCCAGTCCGGAGCTACCAGGATCACTGGGAGTCCTTCAGCTTTGACCTTCCCGATGACCCTCGGAAGTAAGGGTAGCGGGGGAAAAACGTACGGAAGACTAAAGTGGCGCCGCGGAAAAACCAGAGCATCCACTCCGATTGCTCTTGGATCTCGAGACCGCGCTATAACTGTGGAACTTTGGTATTCAGTCTGGATGCCATCAGATCCACATCTAGGGTCCCCCAGCGAAGTCAGATCTGGTTGAAAACCTCTGGGAGAAGTTCCCACTCACCAGAGGCGAGCCCCTGACGGCTGAGGAAATCTGCAGTCCAGTTTTCTACGCCTGGAATGTGCACCGCAGAGATTTACGAGTCGTTCTTCTCTGCCCAACAGAGAATGCGAGTTACCTAGGACATGGTCGTCCTGCTGCGGGTACTCCCTTGATGATTGAAGTATGCCACAGCCGTGGCGTTGTCCGATTGAATTCGGATGGGGTCACCCGCTAGAAGATGGACTGCTGTAGGGCCAGCCGTATCGCACAGAACATTGATTGGGAGCCTCGATTCCCGGATTGACCAACGCCCCTAAGAAGTGTGGTGACAAAAGACTGCTCCCCAGCCCAAAAGACTGACATCAGTAGTCACCACTAGCCATTGAAAAGAGAGAAAAGAATTCCCCTGATTGAGGGTTCAGCTCAAAGTCCACCATCTGAGAGCTTGCCAGACCCTTAATGGGTAAATGGCACCTGTGGTCGAGGAAGAACAGGTTCCTGTCCCAAGCCGCCAGAAGAGCATGCTGCAGGGGACGAAGGTGCACCTGCGCAAAAGGAACCGCTTCCATTGCGGCCACCATTTTACCCAGTACCCTCAAGGCAAACCGGATGGCATGAGGGGATGAAAGACAATGTCGCGGGCTCCTTGTTGAGGGCTAGGACTTTGTCTCAAGGGAGAATTACCAACCCTCGAGAGGTGTCAAAGGTCATCCCTAAAACGGATATCTGCTGGGCTGGGACGGGGGAGGATTTGCTGAAGTTTGTCAGCCAGCCCAGGCGAGAAAGTATTGCAAGTGATGCGGACAAAGTCTGAGCAGTCGTGGAAAGTTGGACCTTTGACCAAAAGGTCATCCAGATATGGCAAAACGACTACGCCCAGAGTGCAAGATGGACATGACGGCCGCCATGACCTTTGTGAACACTCTGGGAGCTGACGCAAGGCCGAAGGGCAAGGTCGTGAATTGAAAATGCTGGTCTTGAATGGCGAAATGCAGGAATCTCTGGTGGGGGGGGAGAAGAAAAATCGGGATATGCAGGCAAGCATCCTGGATGTCGATGGATGCCAAGAATTCCCCTTCTTCGATAGAAGTGATGACTAAACGCAGAGATTTCATGCGGAAAGGCGGATCTTGATTAACCTGTTCAGGAGTTTGAGGTCTAGAGTGGGTCTCACCCTTCCGTCCTTCTTTGGGACAACGAAAAGGTTTGAGTAGAAAACCTGAAACCTTTTGCTTTCTGGGACGGGGACAATGACGCCGTCGTGACCCAATGTGTATATGGCTCGGGAAAAAGCTTTTGCCCTTGCCTCTTATGATGGAGGACGAGAGAGGAAGAAACATATTGGTGGGCGCACAGCAAAATCGATCTTGTATCCGGACGACACCAGATCTCTGACCCATTTGTCGTAGATGACAGAAAACCAGGCTTGATGAAATAGATATTGGTGGTGTCGACCGGATAAAGCCAGGAGTCATTGGGCGGAAAATCTTTGAGGCCTAGGTCCCCTGTATCTAGACTGTTTGGGTCGAGATGTCCACTGCTGGTTGGGCCTATAGGAGACCTGTGATCCTCTGTCCCTGCGTGGAGAGCGCCCTGCCCCAGAAGACATAGTGGTACTGGACCAGCTCGAATTGGAGAAAAAGGATTGGAAACAGAATTGTTGTTATCTGCGAAAAGGACGCCTAAGTCTCTGTTGGGGAAGAAATTTGCTCTTCCCTCCCGTAGCACCGGAAATAAGCTGATACAGCTTTTCTCCAAATAAGTGGCCACTCTGATAAGGCAGAGATGTGAGAGACTTTTTGACGCAGAGTCCACTTTCCAGCCATAAAGCTCTTCTGATCGTGATGGCATTAGCTGCTGACAGAGCAGCACAGCCAGCCGCATCCAAAAGATGCGTGTACCAGGAAATCTACTGCTTGAGAAATTTGACTGGCAAGGTGCGCTGCCTCCGGTGGAAGGTTACTGCTCTGAATGGACTTAGCTAAGGTCTCCGACCAGAAGACCACTGCCTTAGCTACCCAGGCTGTAACGAAGGAAGGATAGAGAGCCGAACCAGACGCCTCAAACACCGAGCGAGCCAAATTTTCTATCTGGAGGTCAGTGGGATTTTTAATGGATGACCCATCCGCCACGGACAGAAGAGTTTTGGATGGCAGGCAAGATACTGGGGGGTCCACAACCGGAGATTCAGCACAATCTTTCCATAGCACAGCTGAAAAGGGATACTTGGCCTCAAGCAGTTTTTGTCATGTGAAGCGTTTATCCGGTCGCTCCCTGTGCCAATTAACTATGACCCGAAACTCCGGCAGAATGGCAAATGCCTTATGAGGGCGTTTAGACCTCTTAAAGGACATAGCATGATCCGTAACCGAGCCGGAATCTTCCTCATCTTTTAGAGTCTGGTTGACAGCTTCAATAAGCGAATCCATTGTTTTCTGAAAATCTGGCGAGTTCGGATCCAAGGAATTGTCCGAATCATGCGCAGAATAGAGTTCGCTACTGACCTCTGGAGAGGGAGAGCGAGAAAAGGAACTCTCGGACGATAAGGCACGTGTTTGCTCGGTAGACGTGTTACGGATCCGTTTCCTAGACGCTGCTAGGTTTCTAGAGTGCTTCCGGCCACTGCTAGCCGACTGCTCCCATCTGGGGAGGATCCGTCTACATCAGTCCTCTAACCTCTGGCCAGAGAAGCCATGGATTGTTGACAGTGACGAAGCCCACTCAGGGGGACTAAGTACACTGGGCTCGGTGGCGGAAAAGGGCTCCTGGGTGCATTTGGGGTCACAGGCTTGATCAAGCGGTGGATCTCAGCCTTAGGAAATGCAGACTGGCAGGAGGTGCATGAAGTGAAGAAGACTGCAATAGCCTTGTTAGCCTTTTTAGATGCTTTAGGCTGGGACATTGTACCCTTCTATGTGTCCCCTTTAAAACATAGGGAATTCCTGCAGTGAAAGGGTTACAGCAGGGAAGAAGAGGGTGATCTACAGCAGGTCCTTCTGTGGACGCCTGCGGTGAGATGTTCCCGACAAATTGCCTCAGGGACCGCGGCCGGATGCCAGTGTGTCCGGAGGGTCCGTGGGAGGAGGGAAGATTAGAAGAGGCGCTTCTCGTCCTGTACGAGAAGCGCCAGAATGGTGGGTGAGCCACCGGAACATGTCATAGCATGGGCGGGGCTACAGGATGCGGCCTGCAGAAAGCCGAAGCCAGGGACTAAATTTATCGGCACAGGCGCTGATGCAGGAAGGAACGGGGAGCGCTGCCGCTGCCAGAAAGAGCCCCACTTATGCCAGCGCCGCCCCAGCTCAGGACTTACCCGGAGAAGCTGCTGGGCGGCAGGAAAGCCAGGGATATGCGGCGGGTATATGTCCTGCTGCCGCTGCTGGTCATGGATGTGCAGGGATAAAGTGGTAATCCTCAATTCACCATCCCTTTAATAGGGAGGTGAAGAGGGACCGTCCGCCTCCATGCACCATCCGCTTTAACAGTGGTGGTGCAGTGGGGGGCTGCACGGACGGCAAAAAAGGGGGCCTCTGTACATCCAAGGGGTTTAATCTCCTAGGATGGGACAGGGCTAAATCTCCGGCATTAGGCCTGGCTGTGGAAGAGGATACATGGAGGCATCACTCCATGTGCTCATCCGTTAAGGGCGCGGGGAGATCGGTGCCCTATAAGGGACCCTCGCCCCTAAAAAGCAGCCCAGGCATGGCATCCTATGTCGCAGGAGAGGATACGAGGAGGCGACACTCCCCGCGCTCGCCTGTTGATGGTTCGGGGAGATTGGAGCCTTGAAAAGATCCGTCGCGCCTTCGTCCAAAGGAAAAAATAAAAATCAAAAGTAAAGGGTTAAAAAAAGAAAAAGAAAAAAAGAGCTTTTGGTCTTTAGACCAGACCTATGTGCCTCCTACAGACACTAAGCAAGAACTGGTTCTCTCGGAGCCAGCATGAGGGTGTATACTGCAGAGGAGGAGCTAACTTTTTTTGTATTAACTTAGTGTCAGCCTCCTAGTGGCAGCAGCATAACACCCATGGTCCTGTGTCCCCCAATGAGGTGAAGGAGAAATGTTGTTTCCACTTCCTGTAATTCTTCTCATTATCTCAAAGGCTAGAGAAACTGCACATCACAACAGGCAGTAGACAGCAAGTTAGACATAGGGGAGACACCCAACTAATTAGTCAATCTGAATGTCATTTTGGGCGAGCACTCTGCAATTTTGTTATTTTATTGAAAATTTAGACAAGACCATTGAAAAGACTATTTAATCTTAGTAGGAAACAGACAATGTATGCATCAATTTTAAAAGACAGTTCTGTATTTTTATAAACACAGTATTTGTGGAACCAATTTTTCTCTCTTCTTCATTTCTGCAGTATTAAAGTGAACCTGTCAGCAGGATTGTGCACAGTAACCTACACAGTGTCAGGTCGACGCCGTTATACTGATTAAAATGATATCCGGCTTGTGGTTGTTTAATCTGTATTTGTAGTTTTCAGTTAATGAGATTCTCGTCCTCTGTGGCGGGGCTGTGGGGGGAGGGCGGTCTTTGTGGTGCTCTGCTTACTTATGCAACTGTATGGCCTGTAACAGGTCACTGATCCCTGATAACATGAAAAGAGGCATATTATCCACTGCATCATGCTATAGCGCAGGCGCCTACTTGATGAATGTGAATTTTTTTTCCCAAACCATAATTCTATGCAGTATCTAAAATAGGAGGCAGGTCACTGAGGGATCATTGACCTATCAAAAGCCATACAGATACTCAAGCAGAGCACCACAAAGACCCGCCCACAGGCCGCCCCAAAGCACAAGAAGCTCATTAACTGAAAACTGCAAATAAAGAATAAACATCAATTCAGGTATCATTTAGTATAATGGCATCAAACTGACACTGTAGGTTACTGAGCACAATCCTGCGGACAGGTTCATTTTAAGGTTTTTGTAGCTCACTAATACTATGACATATCAAGTATGAGCATGTCACTTTACAATCAGCATGACATACGGTATATATTAAGTAATGAAACACAGGAAATGTTCTGCAGTGTGATCAGCTGCAGGAACCCCAGTAACATACACAGCCTGGCTTCTGCTGTAACTGCCTGGATCAATCGGGGCTCTCACTAAGGCTATGTGCACACGTTGCGGAATGGTTGCAGAAATTTCCTGAGGAAAACCGGACTTTTCCCAGAAAAACCGCATGCGTTTTTTGTGCGTTTTTACAGCAAATTTTTACTGAACATTCTAGGTCAATAATATAGCAGGAAATATGCAGATTTACTGTGAAATTAATGAACATGATGCGTTTTTTTCTGCGATGCGTTTTTTCGTGGAAAAAAACGCACCATGTGCACAAAAATTGCGGAATTCATTCTAAATAGTATGCTTAATTCATGCGTTTTAAGCCGTGAAAAACGCGAAAAATCCACAACGTGTGCACATAGCCTAATTCTAGCAATTTAATCCCTCATATGCTGCCGTCACAAAGTAGGACAGAGGAAGAGTGCTCCAGCTCTCAGCCAATCAACACCCCCATAGTGTGACAATCATAATTTATCCCTCACAGTGAATGTAACAAAACAATATAGAACTCGCAAGATGGGGAAAAATTATTTGTTAATGTTTTTCTTACGCTAAAGTAGCAAAGCATAAAAAAAGCTCATTGATCCATGCTATAAAACTATTCCTTTTTTTATCCCACGCATTGAACACTATGAGAAAAAAAAAATACCCAGAACACCAGAATTGCTGCTGTTTGCTCATCAAAGCTTAACAAGAAAATCATATTTGAGCAAAAAGTTGCTATGCAACAAAAAGAAAGTGCTTATAAAGCAGTTTAAAAAAAAAAAAAAAAAGATTTTGGGTACTCATCGAAAAATCTCTCGGAGCTTCACTGGGGAAGCACAGGAAATAAAGGCTGTATGCTGCTGCCACTAGGAGGCAGACACTAGGCAAAAAAAATTAGCTCCTCCCTAGCAGTGTAAGCCCACCAAATTGCATGAAGGAAATACGATGGCTTCATTAAGGTAAAGCAAGGAAACAAACTTAGGCAGAAAAGATGGAATCTGACACAGGACCACCTTGTCCTTGTGGAACACCAGATTGGGAGGGGGGGGGGGGACAAGAAAGTTGCGAGTTACCTGAGAACATCAGGAGCAGAAATCTTAATCTGCGCATGCGCCGTCTCCGGCAACCATTTTCCCAAAGCCCACCACAGGGAAATCAATGGGAGAGTGAAGGGACTCTGCTCAATGCTGAAATCTTCTGATAGCCCAGGGCCTACAGTACCGAGACACCCTCTCCTCCCGGCCCGGGGCCCACAAATCAGGACCCCCTCACCGCCAGCTTCATGCAGGAGCTATCCTGCTCCACCCCTGGTAAGCTACCATAAAGTCAGACCAAGACGCACCACCAGTTATTTAAGAAAACAAAATTCCTATTTCCCTCCCAAAAACTTGGTGAGTCTTACAGTCCGCAAAATATTATAATTTCATACCAGTTGGTGGGTGTACACTGCTAAGGAGGAGCTAACTTTTTTTGCCTAGTGTCAGCCTCCTAGCAGCAGCATACAACCATGCTCACCTGTGTCCCCCAATGAAGCGAGAGGGGAAAAAAAAAAAAAAAGTTATGGGTCTCAGGTAATGGCAAAAAACTTAACAAATTGGGTTTGTTTTTATCGTACTGGCCTGCAAAATGAAGTGAACATATCAATTGAATTGAAGAGTGAACAGTTTTTAACAAAAAACTTTCCAAAATCACTTTGGTCATTCCACCTCAAAAAGTGTAAAAAATTCAAATGTACCATAAAAATGGTACCACTTCATCATCATGTAAAACATAGGCCGTCATATAGCTCTTTTGAGAAAAGACTGTAAAATGTGTGACCCTCAGTATATAGAGACACAAAAACAAACAATTTTTAATTTTCAAATAGTGAATTTATAATACAAATGATAAAACCACATACCTTCATAATTACTATAATCATACGGACAAAGTTAACACTATTTGTGCAAGACGTGAATAGAATAAACTTGAAAACATCAAAGAACAGCAGAATTGCTCTTAGTTTCTCTTTTCCTATTTCTCCCCAGAAAAATTAATGAGCAAATTAAAAGTTTGGTAATTTATATGTAAAATAATGGTGCCACTGACCACATACTCATTCTGAGAAAAAAAAAAGAAAGAAAAACAAACAAAAAACAAACAAAAAACAAAGAAAAAAACAAAAAAAAAAAAAAACAACAACACACGCCTTCATACATATGTCAATGAAAAGAAAAATAAATTATGGTGCTTGGAATAAAAGAATGAAATAAAAAAAAAAAAAAATACTTTCTCCTAAAGGCCCAAAATGCCAAGTCATTAAGGTTTTCAAATCAAATCTAAAATACTGAACTTTGGCAGACTACAGCAGGTTCAAATGAAATCTTATATCGGAACCTGCAGATCTGCTCATATGTTCTAGATTACTAAAATGACAGCACATAGGGGCTAGCTTTACCCTACCATGCATTGTGGTCTCATGCCAGCTATTACAAGTGACACTGTAAGCAAAAAAAATAAAATAAAGACCTTGATTGCTACCTTCTCAAAATGTTGCTGGAGGCTGGACTCCAAATTTTTTCTTGGTGTACTATTGCCCACAGTACATGGTAACTCAGTCAAAAATTTACGAGGGGTACCGATTTCCTCATCTGCATCAGCTCCAAAAACACCGTCATCAAAGTCTCCCACAGTTAGGACATACTCCTCATACTCCTTATTTAGTATTTACTGTAACAAAAAAAAAGTTGCATATGCATTGCAGAGATCTTGGCTGTATAGATTTACATTGTTTACATGCTCAACCCTAAACAGTTCTACAATGTGAAGTGGGTGTAGAAACCCACTCTAGGAAAAGTTGGAAACCCAGCAAACAATTTTGGGGCTACATGATGACTTTAGCAAGAAAAAGTCTTCCTTAGGCCATGTTACATGTAGCGTTTTTGCTGATTTTTTTTTGCAAATTAAAAGTTGCATTTTAAAATACCAGCAAAAGCAGTGAGATTTCAGAAATCTCATGTGCACACACTTTTTTCCCGACCGAAATGGAAACTGCTGGTTTTGAAAAATACAACGTCACTATTTTTGGACGTTTTTTTCATCCATAGAAAGCAATGAGCAAGTCAAAAGTGCAGCAAAAAAGAAAGTATCTGATTTGCTGGTTTTTTTGGGGAAAAAAAGCAGGTACACCCGGATGTGAAACCCTTCATCTTTGTGATTTTTGAAAGTTTAAACCATGTCTTGGTCTCCTCACCTGAGAATGGATGTTTTTGGGTTAGTACAGTTTAAATTAAATTAGTAATGTAATTGGCTGACCAAGGCGTGGGAAAGAATTGACAATACCCGATCAACTCAAGGGCCAACCCAAAATGTAAGTAAAAATATGTAATATTAATGCAATGCTCTGTCAAAGTCTTTGGTAAACTATTTCCAACCAATTACCTCCCCCCGCTGTTACATTTGTAATCGTGTTATTTTATTATAAACTCACATGACCTTTTTCTTATTTCAGACAATCTTTTCCACTAAATTTAATTTGATCAATTGCCTATTTTCCCAAAAAAGGTTTTGGTTTCACATATGTCTTGCATTGGTGACTCCTTGCATTGGTTTATGCTTTTG
>JARQOD010000003.1:207790367-207913024 GCA_033576555.1 Oophaga sylvatica | reverse complement strand
TTCCCTGCGACCCCCTCACTGTGGCGGCCTTTAAACACAGGCTCCTGGGCTCCTCAGACCGCTCCTCTCCTCATAAGACACCACGGCCAGCTGGGTGAGTGATTTCCTCACCCTGCAGCGCAGCGATCGCTATCCTGCAGCTGCAGTCTCATTAGAGACATAAAAATTGGCGGGGGCTCACAAAAATATATATTGTGGTGAGTTTGCAATATTAACCCCTCTGAGGTTATTTCTACCAGCTAAATTTTTTTTGACTGAATACCGCTGGGAACCCTGCTTGGTGGACGTTACCCTTCAGCGTTTGAAAAAAAAAAAAAAAAAAAAAAACCGCTTTATTTTTTGCTGGTATTACCGCTTTGACCTGCTCATACAGGTGAGACATGCCCTGAACAGGGTTCAGTTTGCCGCGGACCACGTCCCCAGTGCCATTAACGGCAATCAGATACGCAACCTCCACAGCGTCTAGCGCTGCGGTCGACAGCGGTGGAAAATTGGACGATATCGCTCGAATCGATCAGCAACTTGTCTGACCTTTTAGGTCAAAAATGGTCTGCAAATTTCCTCTCAGAGGAAGCGACGCAGGCCGTTACCGGCCTCTACACGGAGCGAGTCAGATGTATCTGATATTGGACAGAGTTCCCCTTTAATCGGATGGAGAAATATCCGATTCAGATGCGGACGAGCCGCAGGGGCGTTCCTCTATGGCGAAGCGTACGAGGCTTTAAATTTGAAGGCCATGAGAGATATATTACAGTTCCGAGGGGGTAACTGTCGTCCTGGTAAATCAGCACGCATGTTCCGGGAGTCCCGTGCTTCGCGTACAACATTGCCAGCTCTGGATGAGCTTAATAGGGTAATAGAGGAGGAACGTCTATGTCCAGATAAGCGTTTTCATGGAACGCATTTCTTTGATACACTTTATCCTTGCTCTGCGGAGTTAAAGGCAAAATGGCTTCTGCTCCTGAAGTGGATGTGTCTTTATCTCAGCTTAGTAAATCCTCACTACTCCCTATTAAGGGAAAAGCGAGCTTACAGGAGCCTTTGGATGAAAGGCAGAAGTGGGGGCCCAAAAGCAAGCTATGAGGCTGCGGGTCATGGATTTCGAGCAGTGCAAGGATCCATGTGTGCTGCTAGAGCTTCCTAAGCTGGTTGGCACGTCTGAAAGACGGAGTTTGCAAAATGAATCTCCGTTATCTGAGAAACGGGAAACTTGTGAATGGTTGAAACGGCAGCCTGTTATATCTTTGATGCCGTCTGGTTCGGCATCTCGCTGGGCCAAAGGGGAAGCTTCAGCGGTCACAGTCAGAAGAGCTTTATGGCTCAGACATGGGCCGGGGACGCAGTTTCCAACCAAGGGTTGTTGGCCTTACCTTACAAGGGTGGCCATCTTTTTGGATCCGACCTCACAGAGCGATTTCCAAGGCTAAGGCGAAGGAATCAGCATTACCACAGCGTAGGGCCATGGCCCTCTGTGTCCAGTAAGCCTGGTGTCTATAGTGGTCGGCCCCCCTTTCGGGGCCGAGGACGATCTAGTCACTCCTCGTGGGATCGGGTCGCCCTTCCTTCTCAGGAAAGAAATCCCTCAGAAAACTCGAAACTCCCTGGAAGCAGATTTTCCGCCAGGACAAGCGGGAACTTGACAAGAAGCCCCCCAAAGTCGGATTGACGCCAGGGGTCCACTCGAGGATTCTCGAGTGGGGGGTTCGCCTGCTTCTTTTCAAGGAGACTTGGATGGCTCGCTTTCCAGATTCCTGGGTAACGCGGATAGTGTCGGCAGGCTTTTTTCATAGAGTTTGCTTCTCGACCCCCAAATGTTTTTGGTCAGTCTCGCGTTCCGTCGGAACCCGAGCTTTTTGTCGCTCTACAACGAGAGGTCGAATCTCTGCTACAAAAGGGTGTAGTGATACCGGTTCCGTCAAGGACCGAGGGAAAGGTTTTTTTTTCCAACCTTTTTATAGTTCCCAAAAAGGAGAACAAAATTCGCCCCGATTCTGGATCTCAAGCGATTAAACCGCATGTCCTGCCCGGAAATTTCGCATGGAGTCGCTTCGTTCCGTTGTGGCAGCTCTGTCACAGAACGATTTTTGGTGTCAATCGACATTCCCCGGGCGCCTATTTGCATTTCCCATCGAAAGGCTCATCAGCGCTTTTCTTCGATTTGCCATGGTTCAGAATCATTACCAGTTCGTGGCTCTGCCGTTCGGCTTAGCCTCAGCGGGCCCAAGGGTCTTTACAAAAATTCTGGCGCCCCTCATGGCAATCCTTCGAAGACAGGGGATTGCGATTCTTCCCTTATCTGGACGATCTTTTGATCGTGGCTTCCTCGGAGGAGGAGGGTTGACGGCTGGGATTTGTTCTTCAGTTTCTGAAGGACTTCGGTTGGCGGTCAATTGGGAGAAGTCGTCCCTGGATCCATCGAGGACAATTCTCTTTTTGGGAATGCACTCGACACGTTTCGGTCGGTAGTTTCCCTACCACCAGACAAACAGTCATGTCTTCTCGACATGTACAGACTATGAAATCCTCAACGGCAATGTCCCTACGGAAGTGTATGCGTCTTCGGACTGATGGTTTGGGGTCCATGGAGGCAATTCCCTTTGCTCAGTTCCATTCCAGACTCTCCAAAGGTTCATCTTGAGTCGATGGAACCATCGCAATCGCTGGATTGCAGTGTCACCATTCCTCGCCGGTGGGGATTCTCTAGAATGGTGGTTACGTCCGGGGCATTCCCCTGGGGAAGTCTTTTCCTCCCTCCAAGTGGTCAGTTTAACCACCGATGCCAGCCTGACGGGCTGGGGGGGGTTTGGAACAATCCTGGATTCAGGGGGTAATGGTCATGGGAAAAGTCTTTCTTCCGATCAAAATCCCGGAATTTAGGGCGATTTTCCTTTTTCCTCCAACATTGGCGGTCCCTTTGAGCGGTTGCCAGTCCGGTGCAACAGACAATGCGACGGCTGTCGCGTATATCAATACCAAGGTGGGACAAAGGTTTCCAGACTCATGGTGAGGTGTCCCGAATTCTGATTTGGGCAGAGGCCAGTGTACCGCCATTTTGGCATTCACTTCCAGGGGGTCAGAATATTACAGCGGACTTTTTGTCGAGAAGGATGGTCCCGGGGAGGAGCCTCCACCCGGAAGTTTTTGCACTACTGGGGCTCTCGCTGGGAACCCCCCAAGTGGATTTATGGCATCCAGGCCAATCCAAGTTACCGAATTCATGCCAGGCAAGGACCCAAGGCGGTGGCGGTGATGCTCTATTGGTCGTGGGATCAGTTCGAGCTGATCTATGTATTCCCGCCGATTCCTTATTTCCCTTTAGTACTGCGCGGATCGACTGAGAGAATTCCCAGTTTATTCTGATAGTCCAGACTGGCCAAGAAGGGTGGGGTTTTCCGACAATAATGCGCTGTTGGCGGCACCTCCTTTTCCACTCCCTCTTCAACCGGACTTGTTGACCAGGGACCCGTTTTGTCATCCGGACTTGATGCCCTCCCCGTTTTACGCGGGCTCTTGAAACCGAAATCTTGACCCGTAGAGGTTTTTCGCCGAGGTCTTTCTACCCTTCGTGCTGCAAGATGCCCGGGCCCACTACAGATTTACCACAAAATTTGGAAACCTTCTTTCGTGGTGTTTGGGGTCCTCTGGGAACCCAAAAATTTTCCTTTCCCCAAACCTGTTGGCTTTTCTCAGCTGGGCTAACAAGGGTTTGGCAGCAGCACTCTGAAAGGTCAGATTTCTGTCTGTCCCATTGTTCCGGAAAAACCATTGCTTCAAATAGAGACTCTCTCCTTTTTTTCCGAGGTATCTCTCGTAATTTTTCCGCCGCGGAAGGCCCCCGTGTCCCTTGGCGGCTACCTTGTTTTGGAGGTTTCTTCAGCAAAAAACCTTTTGGTATGGTTTCTGCTAGCCTTTTTACTTTCTGGAAGGTGGCTTTCCTTGTTGCAGTCACTTCCTTGAGGAGAGTTTTAGTTGGCGCTCTTTTTTTGTTCGCCTCCTTTTCTGGAGTTTTTTCCGGATTCTGTAGTGCTTCGCACTCGGGGGTTTTTTGCCTAAAGGGTGTCACAATTTCATTTTTAACCGGGATTTGTGTTGCCTTCACTTGTCCGGATCCGAAGATGCGAAAGAGCGGATTTCCCACACTTGGATTTAGTGCGGGCCTGAAGTTTTATCTTTTTACCAAGGTTTTCGTAAGACGGACTCCCTGTTTGTGGTTCCACAGGTCGTCGGCGTGGTCAACGAGCTTCCAAAGGATTTTATAGCCGTTGGATCCGGTCAGTATTTTGGAAGCTTACCGTCTTCGGGTGAATCTTGCCCGATTAAGACAGCCCATCTCGGAGCTGTGGCCTCATCGGGGTTTTCATAAAGGTGCCTCGGCAGGCAGCTCTCCCCGGGCGGCAATTTTGGCGCCTGTCCACCGTTTACAAAATTTTTATAAAGGGACCAGGCTTTCGCTGATGCAGCCCTGGGCGTAGGGCCGCAGGCACTGTATTTGAAGTTCTGGTTTGAACTTGTGTTTAGCGCTTTTTCGCTTTGTTGTTAAGGTTGTTGGGTTTTCTGCCTTTTTTTGGGTTTTTTTTCCCACCCTTATTTTTGAATGCTTGGGACGCCCCAAATCAGTAATGAATACTGTGGCTCCTTCCTTCCACTGCAGCTAAACACGGATTTGGGAAGAATTACCTGTAAAATCCTTTTAGCGAAGGAAGGAAGAGAGACACACACCCTCCCCAAGGCAGAAGTGTGTTGATGTTTTCAGAAGCAGCGCGACTCTTATCGATAGCGTTATCTGGGCTGAGTCAGCGCGCTGGCTCTGTTCCGCATCGCCAGCCATCGCAGTAGTCAGGTTCCGGAGTAGTACCTGGAACTCTGTGGTTTTTGGCTTTTTGCATGCATAACCTTAACCCCTTTTGTTTTTCTCCCGAAGTTCCTTCAGAAGGGGTTATGTTGCTCCGCTGGTGATCTTGGCTCTTTTCCTAAAAGTTTGGTACGACTGGAGCTGAGTAGGAGGAGCCCGGCTGGAGGGGCCAGCCAGTCCCGCACTCTTTTTGACTGAGGTAAAAAATCCTGATCTGGGGCTCCCCTACCCATCAGAATGAAAAACTGTGTCTCTTTCCTTCCTTCGCTGAAAAGGATTTTAAGGTAAGTTTTCTTACCAAAATCCGTGTTTTTCGAATGGACGGTAGTACCCTGACAAATAAAGAGAAATTGACTGGGAAGTTTTTAAGCACATGGTTTGTTTATCCCATCCGTCCAAGCACCGGGGCAAACTAAGGAACATTTTGAAAACACCCGGGGATCTTCAGAAAATTAGCGGACATAACCATTCCTTGAGCTTGTTTATTGTTAATCAAGCGGGTCGTTTAGGGTTTTTTATGTTGGGGGGGGGATGGATGGTTAAGGGGGGGAGGGGGACTTTCATGAGTATTATTTGTCAAATAAGCTCGAATAAGCTGAACCTTCAAACCTGTTGACTTACTTTTGGTAATCTCTTTAAATCAATATTGTGATTTTAGCCTGCAAAAAGCTTTTACTTCAAGACTTGTTTATTTTTAAACATGTTAAAGAAAAAAGTTGAAAAATTTATCTTTTCCACTAATTGATCTTTCTGATCGCTCAATTTGGGACACGGAAACCATGGGTGATGCGCTGCCCTGGAGGCTGACACATGCATATGTAAAAGGGTTTTGGGTCCTTCTCTGCAGTATAACCCCACCGCTGGCCACATAAACAGTTTTACTTAGGTCAGTAGGAGGTGGACCGGGTCTCTCCGGAGACCCATATCACCTAATGTGCGTGTTCTTTTTCAGGTTCCGGAGGGATACAGTGTAACGTCCTACTGTACTCCCACGTAGAGATGAGTACAGGTGTACTGCCTCCCGTATTCCAAATGTCGTTCCTTGGGAGGACCCCCTGTAATTCCCCCAACACGGACAGTGTTTAGGCATCCAGTACAAGCCCGGGGGTGCCCCGTCCCCACCTACCGCCCCCAACCTTGGTGGAGAGCAGGGCGTTCCACCTCAGTTTTCCTGACGTCCATCTTCCCTTTAAGGTATTGTCCCTTTCCCCAATAGGACAGAAGAAGGAAGAAAGAAGATGGAAGAAAAAGGAATGTGCAGGGAGGCCCCCCTCCCCCCCTTCTAGGGGTGAGGATTACTTTTGGGAGCCCCTTTCTCTTACGTCTCCAGGGCGCAGCACCTCCCGGGGTTCCCGCAGCTCCAGGTCGCCTCGCATCTTTCTGGGGCCTTTCAACTCCCCTCCAAGGGAGGATTCCTCAGGAGGGGATCTTCTGTCCGGGGCCACCCTTCTACTAGGGGCACATCGTACCGCAGCAGGGGGCGGTTTTTTTCCCCGGCAAACCCGCACCCCCCCAACCCCACCCCCAGTTACAATTGAGGCTCCAACTTTCATTCGGAGCCTATTTCCGGGCCCCCGCTCCCCCCCCCTTTTTTCCCTACTTCCGGGCGGGCTTTTCTCCCGCCCGTCTCCTTACCCACACCCGAGGCCCCCCCCACCCCTCTGCTCCACGGCGCTCTGTAGCCCCCCTATTTGCGGCCTGTGCACTTTTTCGCACCGCCCACTCGGGAGAGCGGGAACTCGGGTAGCACGGGGCGTTTTTACTCATCGGGCCCATCTTCAGGAACGAGTATCCTCCCCACGGGACCACTTCTCCCTGGCCTGATAGGATCGCGCAAGAAGAACCACCTTCAGCAACCGGAGTTGCTCTGCCCTCAGAGCTGAAGCTCTCCTTTCAGCTGCAGAATGGAAGGGAGGGAGACACAGGAATTCATTACTGATGGGTAGGCGGAGCCCCAATCAGGATTCACCTCAGATAAAAAAGGGGTGGCGGACGGTGGCCCCTCCCTCGGGCTCCTCCAAACTCGCTCCAGTCTAAGATTTGAGGTCCAGAGGATGGTCGCTGCTAATGCAGCTCCTCAGAAGATTTTATTTATTTTATATTCGGACAAGAGACTTGGACACTAGTTGGTCTAGAGGTCTCAGGGGTACCAGCGCTGCTGTACCCCAACCTCTCCCTTGGCGGATCTGTTTTACTCAAAGTCCCGCAGAATCCTTGCCGGCCCTGGGGGATGAGGGAGTTCCCTGGCGGACCCAAACCACACCGTCGGTCACTCGTTCCTCGCCCTGGGGGAAGCAGGGCACGCGCCAGAAACCCTGGGGGTCCCGTGGCGCTTTGGTGGGAGTCTCCACACAAAATTTTTTATTAATGTTAGTGCTTTGCGTCTGATGGCAGCGTTTTAAAACATTTTATATCATAGCTTCAGCGCTCCCGGTACAACGCTATTACATTTATCAGTGTATTTTCACCACCCCTCTCCCTTGGCGGTCGTAACTACATAATGGCCCCCCTGCAAAAACTTGCCGGCCCTGGGGGATGAGGAGATTTCCCTGGCGGGGCGCAAACCCGCACTGGGGTCACGCGCTTCCCGCCCGGGGGGAGCATGGGCATAGCGCCAAAACCCCTGGGGGTCCCTGGGCGTTTCGGTGGTGATACTCCACATTTTGGTAAAATGTGTGTGAGTGTTTTTAGCGACGCTGCCGGAGCCGCTGTACATATTATGCCCGGGGACTATTTTTCAGTCCCAGGGGGATGCCTGCAGGCGAGGGAAAGGAGGGGAGTACGGCTCTTTTTAATTTTTTTAATTTCGCGCCGCTTCTGAGGGGCCCCTTTATGCAGCCTCCATTTCCGGTCCTCTACAAAGGAGCACACGAGGCAGACGCGGCGGGGCCCCCTGCGACAAGCGGCCCGCCGGGCAGAAGCTTAACCCCTTCACCTCCACAGCGTGGCCATTGCGGATAAAGCGCTGCAGGTTGAAAGCTCCCCGGACGTTCCCTCCCTCCCGGCAAGAATACGTGCCACTTGGTGAGTCGCTTTTTAGCCCGCCGGCAGAAGCTTAACCCCCTTACCCCACGGTGGCGGCCATTGCTATAAAGCGCTGTAGGTTGAAAGTCCCCGGATCGTTCTCCTCCCCCTCCCGCAGAATACGTGTCCAGCTTGGGGGAGTCGCTTCAAACCCCCCCGGGCAGAAGCTTAACCCCCTTCACCTCCACAGCGCGGGCGCCGTCTGGGGCACTTCTGGTGACAGATTGAGCTGCCTGCGGCGTTCTCGCATAAGGGGCTCGCACACTCTTTTAAATTAATAAAGAGGCTGTGGGGAGTCGCGACATTAAGCTGCCCTATCTTTCCGCGACGATCCGATGGCGTCGATAATATTGCATCGTTGTTTGTCATTTTTAGTGTCGCGGTGGCTGCCAATTGGGGCAATCGCATAGGCATTAGCGATCTCCTTGACAACTTTGGGGTCTGCGTTATAAAAAACACGCAATTTTTTAGGATCTTGTGGAACGTTTTCTGTTTAGTGTGGCTGGCCGTCCTTAGCTGCGACCTTTTTTAAGGGGGCCCTGAGACGCACACCCTTTTTCATTATCAAGGTTGGGGGAGTCGCACTTTAACCCCCCTTTTTAGGAGGTTAACTCTTAAAAGGGAGACAGCTGGGGTAGCTCTCTCTTTAGAGTTTAACCCTTCAGGTTTTGTTTTTTATTTAAGTACTGCTCGTTAGACAGGTTTATCCTGCCATATACTATGAAGGGCAGTCAAGACCCTCCCCAATCCCGCTACGGACAGCCTCGCGTATTGACAACCAACCCGACTCATACACGTCAGGGGTTCCAAGGTGCAAAAAGGAGGCCTTCACTGGTTTCTATTATGACCTTTTTGGGTTAGGAGTGCAACTAGTCCTCTCAAGGAGCGACCAAATCGGTTTTTTCCTTCTCGCTTGCGAAGAGTCCGATTCGGCAAGGAGGATCGGCAGGGACACCCCCTTTTCGGGGCCGTACTAAAATTTCTGTGGAAGCCATGGGACGTTACAGTTACCAGAGGAGGTAAAAGTCTCCTGGAAGTCGGCCCGGATGTGCAAGGTCGCATGGGTCGCGATGACCTTAAAAAAACGTATCCGTTTTCTACTGAGTTATTTGTTAATTGACCCTTCCCTGAAGTGAATGTTCCCTTCACCAGCTTAGCAATCTTCCTGGTAAAAGGGAAACGATCTGCAGGACACGCTGGACAGAAGAACGGAGATGGCAACAATTTCCATCTGTGTAGCCGTGGATCATAGATTCGGTATTAAGGAATCAGGTGTACTTGTTAAGTTTCCCCTAGCCGGTTGGCCCCGTCTAAGGCGGCGTGGCAAGTTTCCCCTATCAAGGTAGGTGGGGCTTTTCTAGTTGAAGGATAATCTCACTGCTATCCAGGGCGCAATCCTCGGCATTATCAAAGAGCACTGGACTTGGATGGAACGCATTTTTCCCAAAAGGGTTTTTGCTATCTTTAGCTTAGAAAGTGGTCAGCTTTTGACGACTTCACGGGAGGGGATGCCAAGGCAAAGGAAAAAAGAAGCAGCTTTACCGCACGCAGACTGTGACTTTGGTCTGGCAGGACTAGTGCCGATAGTTATCGGCAGTCCTTTTTCGGTTCAGGATGATCGACCAACCCTCGGGGGGGTTTGTGTCGTCTCTCTCTTTTTAAAAAAAAAAAAAAAAAAAAAAAGGGGAATTCTCAAAATTCCGCATACCGGAAACAAAATCTTTGTTAAGGCAGAAGCTGGCAAAAAAAAAAAAAAAATTCGCTAAGGCGGACCTGACTTCTGACATTCCCGTCAAGCCGAGCGAAGTCCTTCGCCAGTTATGGCAGCCCTGTCGCAGAACATCAATCGACATTTGCGACGCTTTTTGGCATGTTCCCATCGGAAACCTCACCCGGGTTGGGGTCGACCATTCGGCTTGCTTTAACGCCCAAAATTTTTTACAAACGATTCTACGCCAAAATTCAGGCAACCTTCAAAGACGGGGGACTTAACGATTCGCCCATTTGGACGGCCTTTTCGGTTGTGGCTTCAAAGGAGAAGTCGTTCTGGAATCTCGCAGGCAACCTGTTTTTTGAGGATGCATTTCGACACGGACGGGCGGTGTTGTCCCTACCTCCAGACAACAGGCTGTCTGCTCCAGCATGTACAACATGAGCGCGACAGCAGTGCCCCTTCGGAGGTAGCGCCTTTGGTCTGCGTGGCGTCCATGGGTTTTTTCCGTTTTCCAATTTCATTCCAGAGCTCTCCTAGGCTCATTCTGAGTCGGGGGGAAACAATCGCAGGTTCGCTGGATTGCAGCGTAAACCATTTCTCGCGCGGTGCGGGGTTCTTAGAATGGTGGGTTACGTCCAGGGGCATTCTCCCTGGGGAAGTCTTTCCTCCCTCCGAATGGAATTTATAACCACCGATGCCGCCGACGGGCTGGGGGGGTTTTGGAACAATCTCTGGATTCGGGGGTATGGCATCGGAAGAGTCTGTTTTCCGATCAACATCCTGAATTGAGGGCGATTTTTCCTTTGCCTCCAACATTGGACGGTCCCTTTAGCGGTCTGCCATCCGAGTGCAGACAGACAATGCGAGGGTGGCGATATCAATCCCAAGGTGGGACAAGGAGTTCCAGTCTCATGGGAGGGTGTCCCGAATTTGATTTGGGCAGGGCCAGTGTACCGCCATTTCGGCGATTCACATTCCAGGGTTCGAATTTACACGGACTTTCTCGTCCAGAAAGGAGGATCCCGGGAATGGAGCCCCACCCGGAAGTTTTTACACTACTGTGCTCTCGTGGAACCCCCAAGTGGATTTGATGGCTCCAGGTCCAATCCAAGTTACCCGAGTTCAGTCCAGGTACAAGGACCCAAGGCGTGGCGGTGGGCCTAGTGGCCAGTGGGATCAGTTCGAGCTGATCTATGTATTCCCGGATATCCTACTTCCTCTAGAAATGCGTCGGATCAACTAAAGAATTTCCCGCTATTTTGATAGCTCCAGCTGGCCAAGAAGGGTGGGTTCCGACAATAAGTCGCCGTTGGCGGCACCTCCCTTTTTTACTCCCTTTTCAAACCGACTTTTTGACTCAGGGGGAGTTTGTCATCCGGACTTGATGTCCCGCGTTTGACGGCGTGGGGGTCTTGAGACCGAAATTGACCCAGAGGTTTCTCACCGAGGTCATTGCTACTCTTCGTGCTGCAAGAAGTCCGGTACTACAGGATTTTCCAAAAATTTGGGAAACCATCTTTTCGTGTGTTTGGGTCCTCTCGGAACCCGAGAAAAATTTTCCATTCCCAACCTGTTGGCTTTTTGCAGCTGGGCTAGACAAGGGTTTTTGGGAGTCGCACCCTGAAAGGTTTAGATATTCTGCTCTGTCCTTTTGTTCCGGAGAACCATTTTCTTCGAATAGAGACGTGCTCTCCTTTTTCCGAGGCATATCTCGAAGTTTTTCCCCGCGGAAGGCACCCGTGTCTCCTTGGCGGCTCAACCTTGTTTTGGAGGTCTTCAGCATAAACCTTTTGGCCTAGGTTTCCCGCAGCCTTTCTAACTTTCTTGAAGGTGGCTTTCCTTGTTCGTCACTTCCTTTGAGAGAGTTTCTGAGTTGGAGCTCTTTCTTTTTCGCCTCCTTTTCTGGAGTTTTTTCCGGATCGTGTAGTGCTTCGCACTCGGGGTGATTTTTTGCCTAAAGTGGTGTCACAATTTCATGTCAACCAGGATATTGTGTTGCCTTCATTCTGCCCGGATCCGAAGATTGTGAAAGAGCGAGCTTTACACACATTGGATTAGTGCGAGCCTTGAAGTTTTATCTATCTATTACTCAAGGTTTTCGTAAGACAGACTCCCTATTTGTGTTCCAGTCGGTCGTCGGCGTGGTCAACGAGCTTCCAAGGATTCTATAGCTCGTTGGATCCGGTCAGCTATATTGGAAGCTTACCGTCTTCAGGGTGAATCTTGCCCGATTAAGATTCAAGCCCATTCCACGAGGGCTGTGGCTTCATCGTGGGCTTTTAACCAAGGTGCTTCGGCAGTGCAGCTCTGCCGGGCGGCAACTTGGCGCTCTGTCCACACGTTTACGAAGTTTTATAAAGTGGACGTCAGTGCTTCCGCTGATGCAGCCCTCGGACGTAGGGTCCTGCAGGCAGCTGTAGTTTAAAGTTCTGGATGAACTTGTTTTTTAGCGCTGGTTGCGCTTTGTTGTTAAGGTTGTTGGGTTTCTGCCTCTTGTTGATTTTTTCCCACCCTTATTTTTGAACTGCTTTGGACGTCCCATCAGTAATGAATTCCTGTGTCTCCCTCCCTTCCATTCTGCAGCTGAAACACGGATTTTGGTAAGAACTTACCGGTAAAATCCTTTTCAGCGAAGGAAGGGAGGGAGACACAGCACCCTCCCAAGGCAGAAGTGTGTTGATGTTTTCAGATGCAGCGTGACCCTTATCTGATAGCGATTATCTGGGCTGAGGTCAGCGCACTAAGGCTCTGTTCCAGCATCGCCAGCTCATCGCAGTAGTCAGGTTCCGTGAGTAGTACCTGGAACTCTGTGGTTTTTGGCTTTCTTTGCATGCATAACCTGTATCCTTGTGTTTTTTCTCTGAAGTTTCTTCAGAAGGGGTTATGTTTGCTCCGCTGGTGATCTTGGCTCTTTTCCTAAAAGCTTTGGTACGACTGGAGCTGAGTAGGAGGAGCCCGAGCTGGAGGGCCAGCCAGTCAGCACTCTTTTGATCTGAGGTGACATCCTGATCTGGGGCTCCGCCTACCCATCAGTAATGAATTCCTGTGTCTCCCTCCCTTCCTTCGCTGAAAAGGATTTTACCGGTAAGTTCTTACCAAAATCCGTGTTTGTGTCCCCCAACCTTCTGACATCAGTTAGTGGGACTCTCACATATGCCTAAGCACAAGGGTGAGCCTGCTTGCCCCCACCTTCCTCTGCTACCCTCGTCAGGCACTTTGTGTGCTCTTCCTGTAACAGCAGACTCCCTTCAGGTCAGTAGTCTCCCCTCTGCCAGGCCTGCAGCGACCCCACGGTACCCACCCAGGAGTCCCCTTCAGCCCCAGGCGGTTTCTGACCCCCCCCTACCCCGGAGTGGGCGGCTTCTCTGTCACAATCCATGGCGGATCTCCCAGAGTGTCACAAACACTTGTGTCCGTTTTGGACAGATTGCCCCTTTCTGCATCCGCGGTCGCCAGCGGGTCACAAGACTCGCAGCCCGGTCCCTCCAACTCAGGTCGTAAGAGACCTAGAGTGGAGCACCGTTCTAGGTCCTCTTCCCGCTCCGCCTCACCAGACGACTTCTCAAGGTGTGATCCCCCTCTAGCGCCCTCCTCTCCGGAGTCAGGCGAAGCGTCTTCGGATGCGCTTTCAGAAGATGAGTCGGACCTAGATCCAGATCAGGCCTCCACCATGACGAATACGGTGCAGAGCCTGATCGTGGCAGTCAACCAGACCTTAGGCATCAAAGATACCGCTACGGAATCCGCAGATCAGGCGGTTTCGTTCAGACGGTCCAAGCCACCTGCCAAGGTCTTTGCCTCGTATACCGAGTTCATGGAGATTCTCAAGAGGGAGAGGGAAGATCCAACCAGGCGCTTTCAAAGAGGGAAGCGCCTCGGCATCCTATATCCCTTCCCTCCGGATCTTACCACTAACTGGACGATTTCTCCTACGGTTGACCCTCCGGTCTCCAGACTCTACACCAATACAGTCCTTCCACTCTCTAATGCAGCTTCGCTCAAGGATGCCAACGATAGAAATTTAGAATCGCTGGCAAAATCAGCCTTTGAAGCGGCCGCTTCTGCTTTATGCCCGGCCTTTGCCTCAACTTGGGTATCAAGGGCCTTAGCACGATGGGCAAAACAGCTTGCAGATCAAATTTCCCGTGCTGGGCAATATTTGGTTTCGGCCTCCCTGGACGCCGCGTCTTGCGCTGCTCAGGCCTCCAGCAATTCTGTAGCCATCCGGAGGAATATTTGGCTCAAAGCATGGCAAGCGGATCCTTCTTCAAAGAAGTCGCTCACCGGCCTCCCCTTCCAGGGAGATCGTCTGTTCGGCTCTAGGTTGGATCAGATCCTTAAGGAGGCAACGGGAGGCACGAGTTCTCTCCTCCCTCAGTCCAAGCCTCACAGTCCCGTTCAAAGGTGGCAGTTCCGCTCCTTTCGGCCTTTTCGCACTTCCCCGGAGTCGGACGATTCTTCAGGTCGGCACAGGCCGCAGAATCGCCAGACCAAGAAGAAGGCTTCCTTCAGGCCCACTCCTTCCTGGCGTTCCATAACTCCCAGGGTAGATCTTCCAGGTCAAGACCTGGCAGATCCTCCTCAGCTTGACTCGTATCCAGAGCCCAGCGTTTCTCCCAGGCCGGGTGGTCGTTTCCTCCTGTTCAGAGGCGTCTGGCTCGTCCTGGTGGAAGACGCGTCGTCAGAGAGGTTGTATCCTCTGGATACAAAATAGTGCGTTTTCCGGCCCTGAGATCGGGTCTTCGTTTCCCGCTCCCCAAGGGCCGCTTCCTTGGGCTCGAGTTCTCGGTCACTCTATTTGACGACGCAGTTGAGACCGCGGTATTGAGAGCATCCGGTTTCTCCAATCGGGTGATTCACACAACGATCCAGGCCAGGAAAACCGTCATCCTCCAGATTCTACTACCGAACCGGGAAGGCCTATTTTCGCTGGTGGGAGTCTTAACGTCAACCGCCAATGAGGTTGTCGCTCCCAGCTATCTTGGGTTCTTCTCCAAACGGTACTGGATTCTGGTCGCTCGCTCTCTCTCTCTAAAGGAGCAGGTGCCAATTTTTTCTATCCTCTTTCAGAAATCCTTGGCATCTCGTTCTCTTCTTCCCAAGGTGATTCCCACCTTTCATTTGAATGAGGATATTGTCCTACTTTCCTTCTGTCAGCTCCGACTCATTCTCTGGAGCGCTCGCTGAACAGGCCGGACCTGGTCCGGGCAATGAGGACCTGCCTAGAGACGACTGCTTCCTTCAGGAAGTCGAATCTTCTGTTTGTCATTCTAACCGGGGCGCGGAGAGGCCTGCCGACCTCCACGGCTACGATTGCGCGTGGGATTAGGACTACATATTGCAGGCTTACCGGGTTAACATCAGTGTGCCTCCCTTTGGGATTAAGGCTCACTCCACCCGGACAGTAGGCGCCTTCTGGGCGGTTCACCATGGGGCATCCGCCCTACAACTTTGCAAAGCGGCAAACTGGTCTTCCATCCGCACGTTTGCCAAATTTTACAGGGTCCACGCCTATGCTTTGGCGGACGCCAGCTTAGGCAGAAGGATCTTGCAGGCGGCATTGGGGACTTTGCTGACCTGAATGGAGTTTTTCTGCCAATTTTCTTCCCACCCCATGGACTGCTTTGGGACGTCCCATGGTTTCCTGTGTCCCCCAATTGGAGCGATCGAGAAAACAGGATTTTGGTTGCTTACCATAAAATCTGTTTCTCGGAGCGCTCATTGGGGGACACCGCACCCTCCCATCTGTTTACAACTCTAGTCCTTTCTTCTGATTGTTATGGTTATGTTTGAGTTGTCTGTTCTGTTTGGTTCTTTCATGTTCTTCTCCTACTGCTTTCTCACTAACTGATTAGATGATGCCAGTCGGTGGGGTGTATACTGCAGAGGAGGAGCCAACCCTTTTCATATGCATAGTGTCAGCCTCCTAGTGGCAGCAGCATATACCCATGGTTTCCTGTTTCCCCAATGAGCGCTCTGAGAAACAGATTTTACGGTAAGCAACCAAAATCTTGTTTTTCACCCCCAATATTTATTTTCCAAAGGGTAACAGGACCCAAAAGTTATTGTGCAATTTGTCCTGAGTACGCTGATACCCCATATGTGGGGGTAAACCACTATTTGGGCGCATGGCAGAGCTCGGAAGGGAAGGAGCGCCGTTTTCGAATGCAGACTTTGATGGAATGTTCTGCTGGCGTCATGTCGCATTTGGAGAGTCCCTGATGTGCCTTAACTGTAGAAACCCCCCACAAGTGACCCCATTTTGGAAACTTATCTAGATGTGTGGTGAGCACTTTGAACAGAAGTTTATAACGTAGAGCCGTGAAAATAAAAAAATCATATTTTTTTCAACAAAAATGATCTTTTTGCCCCCAAATTTTTAATTTTATAAGGGTAACAGGAGAAAGTGGACCCCAAAAGTTGACGTGCAATTTGTGCGGAGTACGCTGATACCCCATATGTGGGGGGGAACCACTGTGATCACCTTACTGCGATCTTTGGGAGGCAGAATGAACAAATCCACAAAAGGTGAAGAATTGGTTTTATTTTTTACGCCGCTCCTCGTGCGGTATTAGTGATTAGGCGTCTTTATTTTTCGGGTCGATGCGATTACAGCGATGCCAGATTTACTTACATCCTTTTTTCATGTTTAGCTTCTGTCACACACTAAGACGCTTTTTTTGGAAGAATTTTTTGTAAGAAATTTTTGCATCGCCGTATTTTGAGAGCTATAATTTCTCCATATTTCGGCCGACAGTTATGTGCGGGCTTATTTTTTTCGGGACGAGCTGACGTTTTTATTGGTACCATATTCGGGCACATAACGTGTTTTGATCGCTTCCTATTCAGATTTTTGTGGAGGCAGAATGAACAAAAACCAGCAATTTAGGAATTGTTTTTTGTTTTTTCTCCGTTCCGCTTTTTTATTTTTTCGCTAATGCTGTTTGGCGGCTTGTTTTTTGCGGGACAAGATGACGTTTTCAGCGGTACCATGTTTATTTATATCTCTTTTTGATCGCGTGTTATTGCACTTTTTCCAAGTGGTATGATGATACCGCTTGGAAAAAGTATAATTTACTATTTCAGCAGCAGATTGGAAGGAAGGGAGACACACTAGTCATTACTAGTGGGTAGGCGGAGCCCACATAGGATAGAAACACCTCAGATTAAAAAAGTGTTGACGGCCCCCTCCAGCTAGGGCTCCTCCTACTCCAGCTATCCAGTCTAAAATTTGAGGTCACAGAGGATAGTCGCTGCTGAAGCAGCTCCTCAGAAGATTTTTTATTTTTATCGGACAGAGACTTGGACCCCCGTGGTCTTGAGGTCTCAGGGGTCTCAGCGCTGCTGGACCCCCACCTCTCCCTTGGCGGATCTGTATTACGCTTTAAGGAGGTCCCTGCAGAACCATGCCGGCCCTGGGGGATGAGGGTTGCTTCCCTGGCGGGGACGCAAACCGCGCTTCTGGGGTCACTGCGTTCCCCGCCCTGGGGGGAAGCTATGGGCACAGCGCCACAAATCCCTGGGGGTCCCTGTGGCGCTCAGCTGGGTGAGTACTCAACATTTTAATGTTTTGAGTGCTTCAGCGACTGCTGCGGCAGCCGCTGTTACATGTGACATGTTGGTGACTAGTGTCTTTTGTCCGCAGGTGGATGCCTGCAGGACATGGAGAGCGGAGGAGTCGCGCGCCCTTTTTTTTTTTTTTTTGAATTTTCGCGGCGCTCTGAGCGCGCGCTTTACTACTGTCTTCTTCCGGCTTCTCTCTCAGAAGCACAGGCGGCCATTACTGGATCAGGGAGCTGAAGGCTTCCTTCCTCACTCTCCTCCCCTCCCGACAATCGAAGACGCTACACTGCGGCCAGCTGGGTGAGTCGCTTCTGCCTGTCAGGGCAGAAGCTTAACCCCCTCACCCCCACAGCGTAGGACACTGAACGCTACCGCTAACGATCACGATAACGACGCATACTAATGCGATCGTTTTTGTGATCGTTTTAATGTCGCTAGTAGCTGCCACAGTGGGCGATCTCATTGACTACGCATAAGTGGTTAGCGATCCCCTTAGCGACTTTGGCGGTCATTGCGATGTACAAATCAGCGCAATATTTTAGCGTTCTTGTTTAGTGTGGCATACCTTTGAGAGCACTGTCCTGCAGCTGTTACCTCATAAGAGGCACCTGGGGCTCGCACACCCTTTTCATTAAACAAGGGTTGTGGGGAGTCTGCGACATTAACCCCTTCTTTGGCGGTTAACCTTTTATTGGGGGACAGCTGGGGTAGCTCTCTCTTTAAGAGCTTTAACCCTTCAGCGTTCGTTTCTTCTTTAAGAAACCACACTGTCCTAGTTACTGACAGGTTTAACCTGCCATATACTGTGTGAGGACATGTCAGATCAGGGTCCAGGAGGTGCGGACCGTCTCCCAGATCCGCTACAGGATCAGTCTTGCGTATCTGACACGCAGCGGTCGGAGGTTTCAGTGATGTCAAAATGGAGGCCCTCGCTCGTTCTATTGATGGCCTGTCTGATCTTCTAGGTTATTGGGTGTCAGCTAGATCCTCTCAGAGGAAGCGACACAGGCCGGTGCCTTCATTCCCGCGCAGCGACTCGGAGATCTCGGGCATGGAGGGTTTCCCTTTCAAGCTCAGATGGGGAGGTGTCCGATTCGGATAAGGAGGATCGGCAGGGACTCTCTGCTTCTCTTTGGGTCGTACAGAGGCTTTTATTGGAGCCATGAGGGAGGCGTTACAGTTACCGGAGGAGGTAACTAGACGTCCTAGTAAGTCGGCCCGGATGTTTTCAGGAGTCGCATAGGTCGCGATCAGCATTACCATCTCTGGATGAGCTTAATCGGGCAGTGGA
The DNA here is from genome assembly GCA_033576555.1 of Oophaga sylvatica. NCBI lineage: Eukaryota > Metazoa > Chordata > Amphibia > Anura > Dendrobatidae > Oophaga > Oophaga sylvatica. The sequence goes on along the minus strand of JARQOD010000003.1, from coordinate 207,894,580 downwards.
GAAGGAACGCCTGTGTCCAGATAAGTGTTTTCAGCTGTATCCGTGTACGACGGAATTGATTGATAATTTGATTCCTTCTCCTGAAGTGGATGTCCCTTTATCCCAGCTTAGCAAGTCCTCATTACTTCCTGTTAAAAGGGAAGGCGAGTTTGCAGGATCCCCTGGACAGAAAAAAAGGAGATGGCGGCGAAATCCATCTACGAGGCCGTGGGTCATGGATTCAGAGCATGTGTGCTTGTAAAGCTTCTCTAAGCTGGTTAGACCGTCTACGGACGGCGTGGCAAGATGGATCCCCTCTATCCGAGGTAGATGGGCTTTTTAAGTTGGAGGATGCAGCCCGATATGACAGTGATGCAGGTTTGGATACTGCGTCACTGCTGTCCAGGGCGCAATCCTCGGCAATCACAGTCAGGAGAGCACTGTGGCTTAGACAGTGGACCGGAGACGCGGTTTCCAAGCAAGGTTTGCTATCCTTAGCTTACAAGGGTGGTCAGCTATTTGGATCTGACCTCACGGAGCTGATTGCCAAGGCAAAGGCAAAAGAAACGGCTTTACCGCAGCGAAGAGCTGTGACTTCTGCGTCTGGCAGGCATAGTGCCGGTAGTAGTCGGCGGTCCTTTCGGTCCAGGGGACGGTTCGGTCAGCCCTCTTGGGGATCGGGTCGTCCCTCTTTTTTCGGGAAAAAAGAACGCTCAGAAATCCCGCACTCCCTGGAAACAGAGCTTCCGCCAAGACAAGCGGGAAGCTGACAAAAAGCCCGCTAAGGCGGACTGACGCCAGGGTCTCACTCGAGGGCTCTCGAGTGGGAGGTCGCCTGCTCCAATTCAAACCGACTTGGGCTTCCCGCGTGTCGGACGCCTGGGTGACGCGGGTTGTGTCGGCAGGCTACTTCATAGAGTTTCTTTCTCGACTTCCAGACAGTTTTTTGCCACTCTCGCATTCCGTCAGAGCCCGAGCTATTTGCCGCTCTACTGCGGGAGGTCGATTCCCTTCTGCAGAAGGGTGTGGTGGTACCGGTTCCGCCGGAGGACCGAGGAAGAGGGTTTTATTCCAACCTCTTTGTGGTCCCCAAAAAGGAGGACAAATTTCGCCCCATTCTGGATCTCAAAAGATTGAATTGGCATGTCCGCACCCGGAAATTCCGCATGGAGTCACTTCGCTCCGTTGTGGCGGCCCTGTCGCATAACGATTTTTTGGTGTCAATCGACATACGGGACGCTTTTTTGCATGTTCCCGTCGGAAGGGCCCACCAACGCTTCCTTCGTTTTGCCATAGGCCAGGACCATTACCAGTTTGTGGCCCTGCCATTCGGGTTGGCCTCAGCACCCAGAGTTTTTACGAAAATTCTGGCACATCTCATGGCGATTCTGCGAAGACAGGGGGTTACGATTCTTCCCTATCTGGACGACCTTTTGATTGTGGCGTCCTCAAAGGAGGAGGCGGTGACGGCTCGCAATCTATCCCTTCAGCTCCTGGAGGACTTCGGGTGGCTGGTCAATTGGGAGAAGTCGTCTCTGGAACCGTCACAGTCAATCCTGTTTTTGGGAATGCATTCGACACGGTACGAGCAGTGGTGTCTCTGCCTCCAGACAAGCAAGCGAGTCTTCTTTGACATGTAATGAAGTCTTCGACAGCAATGTCCCTTCGAAGGTGTATGCGCCTTCTGGGTTTGATGGTGGCGTCGATGGAGGCAATTCCGTTTGCCCAATTTCATTCCAGGGCTCTCCAAATGCTCATTTTGAACCGTTGGGATCGATCGCAGTTTTCACTGGATTGCAGTGTCATCATCTCCCACAGGGTGCGAGACTCTCTAGGATGGTGGTTACGTCCGGTAGTGTTATCCCTGGGGAAGTCCTTCCTCCCTCCGAGGTGGTCGATCATAACCACCGATGCCAGCCTGACGGGCTGGGGGGTGTCTGGAACGATCTCTGGATTCAGGGAGTATGGTCGTTGGAAGAGTCTGTCCTGCCGATCAACATCCTGGAATTGAGGGCAATTTTCCTTTGCCTCCAACACTGGACGGTCCTTTTAAGCGGTCTACCAGTCCGAGTGCAGACAGACAACGCGACGGCGGTCGCGTATATCAACCATCAAGGTGGGACGAGGAGCTTCAGGCTCATGATGGAGGTGTATCGGATCCTGGTATGGGCCGAGGCCAGGGTGCCAGCCATCTCTGCGATTCACATTCCAGGAGTTCAGAATATCACAGTGGACTTCCTCAGTCGCGAAAAGATGGATCCCGGAGAATGGAGTCTTCATCCGGAGATTTTTGCACTGCTGTGCTCCCGTTGGGGGACTCCCCAAGTGGATTTGATGGCATCCAGGTTCAATGCCAAGTTACCGACGTTCATGTCCAGGTACAAGGACCCGAAGGCTGTGGCGGTGGATGCTCTGGTGGCTCCTTGGGTCCAATTCGAGCTAATCTATGTGTTTCCGCCGATATCCTTACTTCCTCTGGTGTTGCGTCGGATCAGACTGGAGAGAGTCCCGGCTATGTTGATAGCCCCAGATTGGCCAAGGAGGACGTGGTTCTCAACGCTGGTGTCGCTCCTGGCAGCGCCTCCACTTCCACTCCCTCTTCGCCCGGACCTGTTAACCCAAGGGCCCGTTCGTCACCCGGACCTGAAGTCTCTGCGTTTGACGGCGTGGCTCTTGAGACCGAAATATTGAACCGTCAAGGTTTTTCAGCCGAAGTCATTGCCACTCTGCGAGCTGCCAGAGGTCCGGCTACTACTAGGATTTATCACAAGACTTGGGAAGCCTTCTTTTCGTGGTGTTCGGGTTCTTCAAGGAACCCGAGGATTTTTTCCATCCCCAATTTGTTGGCCTTTCTGCAGTACGGGCTGGACAAGGGTTTGGCAGTTAGCACTCTGAAGGGTCAGATTTCTGCTCTGTCCTTGCTGTTTCGGAAGGCTATCGCCTCGCGTAGGACGTACGTTCCTTTTTTCGCGGGTAACCAGCAGTTTCCGCCGCGGAAGGCGCTGTGTCTCCTTGGCGGCTCAATCTTGTTTTGGAGGCTCTTCAACATGGGCCTTTTGAGCCTATGGACTCTGTTAACCTTTCTTTGCTTTCTTGGAAGGTTGCCTTCCTAGTGGCGGTCACCTCTTTGAGAAGGGTTTCTGAGTTGGCGGCTCTTTCTTGCTCGCCTCTTTTCCTGGAGTTTCACCCGGATCGCGTAGTGCTTCGCACATGGGGCGACTTTCTACCTAAGGTGGTGTCACAATTTCATGTTAACCAGGATATTGTGTTGCCCTCGCTCTGTCCGGTGCCGAGGAATGCGAAGGAACGGGCCTTGCACACATTGGATTTGGTGCGAGCTTTGAAGTTCTATTTGTCTATTACTCAAAATTTTCGAAAGTCGGACTCTCTGTTTGTGATTCCAGCAGGTCGTCTGCGTGGTCAACGAGCTTCCAAGGACTCTATAGCTCGTTGGATTCGGTCGGCCATTTTAGAGGCTTACCGACTTAAGGGCGAACCTTGCCCGGTTAAGATTCGAGCTCACTCCACAAGGGCTGTGGGTTCATCGTGGGCCTTTCATCAAGGGGCCTCGGCAGCTCAGCTCTGCCGGGCGGCGACCTGGCGCTCCGTCCACACGTTTACAAAATTTTATAAGGTGGACGTTAGTGCTTCCGCTGATGCGGCCTTAGGAAGAAGGGTCCTGCAGGCGGCTGTAGTTTAAAGTTCTCGTTAACTTGTGTTTAGCGCTAGTTGCGCATTTACCTAGGTTGTTGGGATCTGCCTTTTTTGGTTTTTTTCCCACCCTTAATTTTTGGACTGCTTTGGGACGTCCCACTTGTAATGACTAGTGTGTCTCCCTTCCTTCCAATCTGCTGCTGAAAGACGGATTTTGGTAAGACCTTACCTGTAAAATCCTTTTCAGCGAAGGAAGGAAGGGAGACACAGCTCCCTCCCATGGCAGAAGTGTGTTGTTGTGTTTTCAGATGCGGCGTGACCCTTCTCTGATAGCGATTATCTGGGCTGAGGTCGGCGCGCTAAGGCTCTGTTCCAGCATTGCCAGCTCATCGCAGTGGTCAGGTTCAGTGAGTAGTACCTGGGACTGTGTGGTTTTTTCTGTTATATGCATAACCTGTCTCCTTGTTTTTCTCTCTGAAGTCCTTCAGAAGGGGTTATGTTGCTCCGCTGGTGATATTTGCTCTTCCTTAGCTTGTGTACGACTGGAGAGCTGGAGTAGGAGGAGCCCTAGCTGGAGGGGCCGGTCAACACTTTTTTAATCTGAGGTGTTTCTATCCTATGTGGGCTCCGCCTACCCACTAGTAATGACTAGTGTGTCTCCCTTCCTTCCTTCGCTGAAAAGGATTTTACAGGTAAGGTCTTACCAAAATCCGTCTTTTTTTTTTTACGGCTTTTACTGAAGGGGCTAACTAGGGTACGCTTTTATAGATGGGATTTTTTTACGGACGCGGCGATGCCAAACGTGTATATATATATTTTTTTTTGTTTTACATAAAAATGTGTATTTTTTAGGGGAATTTTTTTATTTTTTTTACAAATATTTTTTAAATGTTTTTTTTAACCTAGTCCCTTTATGGGACTTTCACTTTTTTACTTTTGTTGCAGGTATAATATATTGCAATGCTCCAGCATTGCAATACATTATACCAATGGAGAAAGCTGCTGTGACCATGTTGTGAGCATTGTCACAGCGGCCTTCCGTAGCTAGATGACCCGGGGGTTGTCATGACAACCCCCGGGTCATCAAGGCAGAGATCGGGCCCTCAATTACATTGCGGGGACGCTGATCTGAGGCAGAGGGAGACCCCGACCCTCTGCCTCCCCCCCTGAACGCTGTGATCAAGGGGTAAACAGCCTGGGGCGGCGCGGACGCCGCTCCCGGCTGTCAGTGCAGGAAGCTCGGCCACTGCAACGCTGAGCTCCTGCACTGATTTCAGCATCTCCTGCCCGATCGCTGCTGTGTTTGACCAATCACAGCGCTGTAGGTGCGGGGAAAGACTGCAAAGGTCCCTGCACTGCTTGCCGTGCCTGTCAGCTGTCATAGACATCTGTCGGCACTGAACTACCACTGCATGTTTACACGCAGTGGTAGTTCAAAGGCATAAAGTGCATAGTCCGTCCTGGTGCCGTAACTGACACCCTGCCATGACGGACTGTGCACGTCAATGGGCAGTAAGGGGTTAAGGCTAGAGAACAACCTCTGTACACTAACTTGGGTTGGTGGCAAAGCAGTAACCACATGGGCAACATCTCTAACAATTTCAGGGTATAAAGGAATTGCCTCGTGCACAGTCAGTTTTGATGAACGATTGAACTCTTCTACTTCTTTGAGAACAAGTGAAACATTTTGCTGAAATTTGGTCAATCTGTTTTCTATGGGAGTGGAATCTTTTTCCCTGCGGCAATGCTTTGCCTGGTCCATGTTGTCCAAATACTTGTCGAAATCAAACTCCTCAACTGATAAGGATGAAGGAACGGCGGCAGGAGCAGCACTGGCAGGACCCGAGTCCTCTTGCTCTTGGCCGTCCTGTAGCCAGCTCATCCTAACTGCTACCTCAATCAAAGCTTCTTTTCCTTTAGTAAGCTGTTGATCATCCAGCAATATACGATGGCTCTGGTCCACATAAACAGCTGCCAGAAGAATTTTATTTTCTAATAGCAGTGTCTCTCTCCTTTCTTTGAAGCAGCAATGCCATCTGCGATTAAACCTCCTCTTTGGGACAGGCAAAACAACAAGTTCCTCCACTCCTTTATAAAAAATACCAGGAGTTAAATCCTCAGCTTGTAACTTTTTAGTCACTGTAAATGGGTGATGAAGCAATTCCTTCAATTCAGCCACCTGTGTCCATTGACCTTCATCTAGTGTTACCTGAGGGTTGGCCATATCTACAAGGAAGAGTTTCAGCTCGAGCAATCGCTCAATCATTAAATAGGTGCTGCCCCACCGTGTGGCTTGATCTACAATTGGCCCTTTTATTCAAGATGGAATCAATTTTAGGGGATCTGGCAGCAATAGCCAATTTCCTCACTTTGTTAATCAGAGTTCTTGCAGACTAGCTCTTATTGCCAGCTGCAGCGTGTGCGCAACACAGCGCATGTGATGAATAGGAAAGAGGTGTGAAGCAACTTCAACAAGATCATTTAATTGTAAAGAATCATTTTGCTGTTCTTCTGTAGTAATATCTGTTTGTTCCTCTGTTATGGGAACAGGACTGTGGCCTTCCATCTCCAACATATTGAATATGAAATGTTCTAGCTGCTGTTCACCTTCATTATTTTCATTCATCAGTTTAATTATACTTATGTTTGAAGCATTATCAGTTACAGTAGCAAGAACCTGTTCTTTTTTTAATTTATAATCTTGCAGAACTTTTTCTACTAAGGTCTGGAGAAACTGGCTACTGTGATGAGCTTTAGTATCTTTTACTGCCAGTGTCTTAGTAACAATTTTTTTGTTGTCACAAACATATCGATCGTTGATGGCAAAATAGTTCACTCTGTGATGTGTGCAGGTATCCATTTTAAGAAATACAAGGTGTCTCTTGAGAGTCTTTTTAAGATCTTCCTTTTGGTTAAGAGCTTCTTCAATCACTAATTTTCTAATACTTTCTCTTTTCAGAGAAACACCAAGTATGCAAGTCTTTTTTCCATTAAGAGCTGTAAAAGCTGGTTGTGCAAATAATGATAATGGTACATTGTCCTTTACAACCAGCTAAATGAGTGGTCTTTTAAACACATCTGCGTCTTTTAAACGCAAGTTATATCGAAGAAATGTTACCACTAACATGAAGTACAATATGTCATGAAAAAACATTCTCAGAATCAGTGGGATACATTGAAGCGTTCCAGAACTATAACCTCATTATGTGACAGTGGTCAGAATTGTAAAAATTGGCTTGTCATTAAGGTCAAAATTGTCTCGGTCACTAAGGAGTTAAAATGGGAATAAGGCCCTTAGTGCCTGCCATTGTAATGTGTATTGCGGTCATTTAAAGGGTTAAATAACTGATGCTTAGTTTAAGAATATTACTATTCATTTTTCAGATATGCAGCCACTGTCACCTCTTTCTGTCCATGAACGCTACAACTCTCCTACTGCCGGTAGTGCTAAAAGGAGACTGTTTGGGGATGATGGGCCAAAGGAGTCACCAGTAGAAAGATTGCACACTACACCAGAGATTACCAGGATAAGAATCGTTCCTGTCAGGCCTCAGAACAAATGTGTGTGTCCCCAGTTAAAACACTGTGGTGTGGACAGAAGGTGAATGTAACAGGTAATTGTTCACTGTCCTTCACAAGGATTATTTTAGGTCATTTTAATTGTTCGCTATTTTTAACATGTATATATATATTTTGGATCATGACATTTATCAGGTGTTCAGAATGAATCTGGTCAACAATCTTCACAGTCAGTAAATGCCTATCCACAGTCACAAAGTGAAAATGGCATTCAGGTACCCCTGACGGCACAGGCTTTGGTCTGCCCTAAAAGTCAGCCCTTTAGATCCCAAGACGTCTGCTCCACATCTAATAACAAGCCCAAGAAAACAGGCTCTCTAGCTCTGTTCTTCAGGAAGGTGTGGCATTTTATTATTTTGTTTGATTGTATTTTTTTCTCTAGCTGAGTAACAAATGTCACTTCTGAGTCAATTTCTACTTGTGCTGTCATCTGTAGGTGTACCATTTGGCCAGTGTTCGTCTGAGAGACTTGTGTTTGAAGCTTGATTTGTGTAATGATTTGCGACGCAAGATTTGGACCCTGTTTGAGTACTCACTGGTTCACTGCACAGATCTGATGAAAGACAGACACATTGACCAGCTCCTGTTATGTGCAGTGTACATTATGGCAAAGGTAGGACTTTAGTGTACATGATCTAATTCCTGTTTTTATTTTTTTTTTAACATTTTTGTTGTGAGAAAATTCATCAACACGAAGTCCTGTCTTTAAATAACAGTGAGACTTTTCTTTTTTTTTTACATGACCTTCTCATACATTTGTTGATGTGGTTGTATGGTTCAGAAAAAAACAAACAATTTTTAGATAACTTAGGTAATTTTGATTAATAGAAGGTGGTGTCAGTCACATTTATTTATCTGATATCCACATTAAACAGTTATGCTGTAGAGGAAGCAGCACATCTGTGCATTCAGCTGGCTGTTCATTGGGATTAAGAATTTAGCAGTTTTTCGTTTACCTTGTGTTTGTGCTGTGGAGGAATTATGTTAACCTATGGAAAAAAAAATTTCCTGTGCGCTTGCTGCGGGAAAAAAAGTGCGGATTTACAGCGTTTTATTTTCCGCTGCATGTCAATTCTTTGTACAGATCTGCAGCGTTTCTGCACCCATTGACTTGCATTGAGTCGGGCACATGTGCAGCAAAACCGCAGATCTAAAATGATTGCGGATTTGCTGCTGATGAAATGCTGCGGATCGGGAGGAGGGAAGTGTGTGGGCGGTGACTGTGTGCATGTATGGTGTCTTCGTGTGTGTGTGCGTGTCTGTATAAGCAGCCATTGTCTGATGGGACTACTGCTCCTATCCGGCATTGAATGCTCAGTGACAGCACTGCCGATGATGGTAAATTATTCCCATCAGACAATGGCTGTGATCAGTAGTAAAAAAAAAAAAAAATCATACAGAACATACATTGCATACATATAACATACAGAACATACATATAACACAACACATAACATAGAGTACATACTTACCAAAACACCTAGTCTCCGACGCCCTCGTCTCCTTTAATAAAAATAAAATAAAAAAACCAACCTATACTCACCTTTCCGCCATAGTCCAGTTATTCGCGAGTGTCTCACGATGATCTCCGGTGTAGAACACTGACATCGGGTGATGTCACTGCTCTACACGGCCTCCACAACGAACTGACAGCGGAGGTAATCCTCCGCGATGTATATCCCTCCACCACTGCCGGTACAGAGGTCACTTCAGTTCATTCTCTCACCGGCAGCGCTGTGTGAGAAAATTCCCACGCAGCATTGCCGGAAAGTGAGAGAATGAACTCGGGAAACCTTCATTGATGCACTGCAGGAGGATTACCTCCTGTCAGTGCATCACTGGGAGGCCCTATAGAGCAGTGACATCACCTGATGTCACTGTTCTGTAGGGGAGATCGTCGTGGGACACTCGTTATTAAAGAGGGACTGCATCGGACAGGGAGTATACTATTGGTTTATTTTACTTTTAATTACAGGAGACCGAGGGCGTCGCATGGATTAGGCATGCAATAAAAATATGAAAACCGTGTTGTTTTATTTCATTAAAATACTTTTTCAGCTGCAGATGGAAGAGAGCCACAGTAATTCATTACTGATGGGTAGGCGGAGCCCCAGATCAGGATGACACCTCAGATCAAAAGCGTGTTGACTGGCTGGCTCCTCCAGCTCGGGCTCCTCCTACTCAGCTCCTTCAGTCTAAGATTTGAGGTCTCAGAGGATGGTCGCTGCTAATGCAGCTCCTCAGAAGATTTTATTATTTTATTTCGGACAAGAGACTTGGATCACCAGTTGGTCTAGAGGTCTCAGGGGTACCAGCGCTGCTGTGCCCCAACCTCTCCCTTGGCGGATCTGTATTTACATTATGGTCCCTGTAGAATCTTGCCGGCCCTGGGGGATGAGGAGAGCTTCCCTGGCGGGGACGCAAACCACACGTGCGGTCACTGCGTTCGTCGCCCTGGGGGGAAGCATGGGCACAAGCGCCACAAATCCTGAGGGGTCCCTGTGGCGCTAAGCTGGTGAGTACTTCACACAATTTTTATTATAATAATGTGTGAGTGCTTTAGCGTCTGAGAGTGGCAGCGCTATTACATGTATATCAGTATGCTTCAGCGCTGCGGTGACAGCGCTGTTAAATGTAGATGTGGTGAACTTTTGTCCGCAGGCAGATACGTGCAGGACAGAGAGGGAGCAGGAGCGAGGGAGTTCGCGCTCAATGTTTGAGCTGGGGGGGCGTGGCCTAACGCTTCCCGGTCTTCTGTGCAGGAAGACGCGCGCTCTGGCGCTTCGCTTCCGACTCCCTCACTGCGGCGGCCATTACCAGGCTCCTGGGCTCCTCAGACCGCTCCTCTCCTCATAGACACCACGGCCAGCTGGGTGAGTGCTGATCCCTCACCCCGCAGCGCAGAGATCCTTATCCTGCAGCTGCGGTCTCATTAGAGACCTAAAATTTGTTAGCTGGGGCTCACACAATATATATTGTGGGGAGTTTGTGACATTAACCCTTCTGAGGGTTATTTCTACCAGCGTTTTTTGCTGAATGCCGCTGGGGTAGCTCTACCTGAAGAGAGCGTTAACCCTTCAGCGATTTAAAAAAAAAAAAAAAAAACGCTTATTTTGCTGGTGCTGCCGCTATGACCTGCTAATACAGGTGAGGCATGTCTGAACAGAGTTCAGATGCCGGGGACCACGTCCCAGTGCCACTGCGGCAATCTGATACGCAGACCTCAACAGCGTCTAGCACTGCGGTCGACAGTGGTGCAAAATTGGATGATATCGCTCGCTCGATTAACAGCTTGTCTGACCTTTTAGGTCAATATGTGTCTGCTAATTCCTCTCATAGGAAGCGACGCAGGCCGTTACCGGCCTCTACACGGAGCGAGTCAGATGTATCTGATTTGGATGGTGGACTGGGTTCCCCTTTAATTTCAGATGGAGAAATATCCGATTCAGATGAGGACGAACGGCAGGGGCGTTCTTCTCTGGCGAGACGTACGGAGGCATTGATTGACGCCATGAGAGAGGTTTTACAGTTACCGGAGGTGGTACCTAGTCGTCCTGGTAAATCAGCACGTATGTTCCAGGAATACCGTACTTCGCGTACAACATTACCAGCTCTGGAGGAGCTTAAGAGTGTAATAGAAGAGGAACGTCTGTGTCCAGATAAGCGTTTTCACGGAACGCATTTCTTTGATGCACTTTATCCTTGCTCTGAGGAGTTAAAGGATAATTGGACTTCTGCTCCTGAAGTGGATGTTTCCTTATCCCAGCTTAGTAAATCCTCACTACTCCCTGTTAAAGGGAAGGCGAGTTTGCAGGAGCCGTTGGACAGAAGAACGGAGATGGCGGCAAAATCAAGCTATGAGGCCGCGGGTCATGGATTCCGAGCGGTGCTAGGATCCATGTGTGCTTCTAGAGCTTCTCTAGGCTGGTTGGCACGTCTAAAGACGGCGTTGCAGAACGGATCTCCGTTATCTGATGTACAGGAAATTTGCGAATGGTTAGAAACTGCAGCCTGTTATATCTTTGATGCGGGTCTGGATACGGCATCCCTTCTGGCCAGAGCGCAAGCTACAGCGGTCACAGTCAGAAGAGCTTTATGGCTCAGACAGTGGGCCGGGGACGCAGTTTCCAAACAAGGTTTATTGGCCTTACCTTACAAGGGTGGCCTCCTTTTTGGATCCGACCTCACAGAGCTGATTTCCAAAGCAAAGGCGAAGGAAACAGCATTGCCACAGCGTAGGGCCATGGCTTCGGTGTCTAGCAAGCCTGGTGTCTATAGCGGTCGGCGGTCCTTTCGGGGCCTAGGACGATTCGGTCACTCCTCGTGGGGATCGGGCCGTTCTTTTTCTCGGGAAAGAAGTCCTCTCAGAAAACTCGTACTCCCTGGAAGCAGAATTTCCGTCAGGACAAGCGGGAATCTGATAAGAAGCCCGCCAAGTCAGACAGACGCCAGGGGTCCACTCGAGGACTCTCGAGTGGGGGGTCGCCTGCTTCATTTCAAGGCGACTTGGATGTCTCGCGTTCCAGATTCCTGGGTAACGCGGGTAGTGTCGGCAGGCTATTTCATAGAGTTTTCTTCTCGACCCCCAAATGTTTTTTGTCAGTCTCGCATTCCGTCAGAACCCGAGCTTTTTGTCGCTCTACAGCGAGAGGTCGAATTTCTGCTACAAAAGGGTGTAGTAATACCGGTTCCGTCAGAGGACCGAGGAAAAGGTTTTTATTCCAACCTTTTTGTAGTTCCCAAAAAGGAGAACAAATTTCGCCCGATTCTGGATCTCAAGCGATTAAACCGGCATGTCCACACCCGGAAATTTCGCATGGAGTCACTTCGTTCTGTTGTAGCAGCTTTGTCACAGAACGATTTTCTGGTGTCAATCGACATTCGCGACGCCTATTTGCATGTTCCCATCGGAAGGGCTCATCAGCGCTTTCTTCGGTTTGCCATAGGACAGGATCACTATCAGTTCGTGGCTCTGCCTTTCGGCTTAGCCTCAGCGCCGAGTCTTTACAAAAATTCTGGCGCCCCTCATGGCAATCCTTCGAAGACAGGGGGTTACGATTCTTCCTTATCTGGACGATCTTTTGATAGTGGCTTCCTCGGAAGAGGAGGCAGTGACGGCTCGCGATTTGTCTCTTCAGCTTCTGAAGGACTTCGGTTGGCTGGTCAATTGGGAGAAGTCGTTCCTGGAACCATCGAGGGCAATCCTCTTTTTGGGGATGCATTTCGACACGATTCGGACAGTAGTTTCTCTACCGCCAGACAAACAGTCATGTCTTCTTCGACATGTGCAGATTATGAAATCCTCGACAGCAATGTCCCTACGGAAGTGTATGCGTCTTCTGGGACTGATGGTGGCGTCCATGGAGGCAATTCCTTTTGCCCAGTTTCATTCCAGGACTCTCCAAAGGTTCATCCTGAGTCGATGGAATCGGTCGCAATCGCTGGATTGCAGTGTCACCATTTCTCGCGCGGTGCGAGATTCCCTAGGATGGTGGTTACGTCCAGGGGCATTTTCCCTGGGGAAGTCCTTCCTCCCTCCAAAGTGGTCAGTCATAACCACCGATGCCAGCCTGACGGGCTGGGGTGGTGTTTGGAACAATCTCTGGATTCAGGGGGTATGGTCATCGGAAGAGTCTGTTCTTCCGATCAACATCCTGGAATTGAGGGCGATTTTCCTTTGCCTCCAGCATTGGACGGTCCCTTTGAGCGGTCTGCCAGTCCGAGTGCAGACAGACAATGCGACGGCTGTCGCGTATATCAATCACCAAGGCGGGACAGGAGCTCCAAACTCATGGTGGAGGTGTCCCGGATTCTGATTTGGGCCGAGGCCAGAGTACCAGCCATTTCTGCGATTCACATTCCAGGGGTTCAGAATGTTACAGCGGACTTTCTCAGTCGCAAGAAGATGGATCCCGGAGAATGGAGTCTCCACCCGGAAGTTTTTGCACTACTGTGCTCCCGTTGGGGAACTCCCCAAGTGGATTTGATGGCATCCAGGTCCAATGCCAAGTTACCGACGTTCATGTCCAGGTACAAGGACCCAAAAGCTGTGGCGGTGGATGCTCTAGTGGCTCAGTGGGATCAGTTCGAGCTAATCTATGTATTCCCGCCGATATCCTTACTTCCTCTAGTACTGCGTCGGATCAGACTAGAGAGAATTCCAGCTATTTTGATAGCTCCAGATTGGCCAAGAAGGATGTGGTTCTCGACAATAATGTCGCTGTTGGCGGCACCTCCTTTTCCACTTCCTCTTCGACCGGACTTGTTGACTCAGGGGCCCGTTTGTCATCCGGACTTGAAGTCTCTGCGTTTGACGGCGTGGCTCTTAAAGACCGAAATCTTAACCCGTAGAGGTTTTTCAGCCGAGGTCATTGCTACTCTTCGTGCTGCAAGAAGTCCGGCTACTACTAGGATTTACCACAAAACTTGGGAAACCTTCTTTTCGTGGTGTTTGGGGTCCTCTCGGAACCCGAGAAAATTTTCCATTCCCAATCTGTTGGCTTTTCTGCAGCATGGGTTAGACAAGGGTTTGGCAGTCAGCACCCTGAAAGGTCAGGTTTCTGCTCTGTCCTTATTGTTTCGGAGAACCATTGCCTCGCATAGGGACGTGCTTTCCTTTTTCCGCGGTATAGCTCATAAGTTTCCGCCGCGGAAGGCACCTGTGTCTCCTTGGCGGCTCAATCTTGTTTTGGAGGCTCTTCAGCATAAACCTTTTGAGCCTATGGATTCTGCTAGCCTTTCTTTACTTTCTTGGAAGGTGGTCTTCCTATTAGCGGTCACCTCTTTGAGAAGAGTTTCTGAGTTAGCAGCTCTTTCTTGCTCGCCTCCTTTTCTGGAGTTTTTTCCGGATCGTGTAGTGTTTCGCACACGGGTGATTTTCTACCTAAAGTGGTGTCACAATTTCATGTTAACCAGGATATTGTGTTGCCTTCACTCTGTCCGGATCCGAAGAATGCGAAAGAGCGAGATTTACACACATTGGATTTAGTGCGGGCCTTGACGTTTTATCTATCTATTACTCAAGGTTTTCGTAAGACGGACTCCCTGTTTGTGGTTCCAGCAGGTCGTCGGCGTGGTCAACGAGCTTCCAAGGATTCTATAGCTCGTTGGATCCGGTCAGCTATTTTGGAAGCTTACCGCCTTCGGGGTGAATCTTGCCCGATTAAGATTCGAGCCCATTCCACGAGAGCTGTGGCTTCATCGTGGGCTTTTCATCAAGGTGCCTCGGCAGTGCAGCTCTGCCGGGCGGCAACTTGGCGCTCTGTCCACACGTTTACAAAGTTTTATAAAGTGGACGTCAGTGCTTCCGCTGATGCAGCCCTCGGACGTAGGGTCCTGCAGGCGGCTGTAGTTTAAAGTTCTGGATGAACTTGTGTTTAGCGCTGGTTGCGCTTTGTTGTTAAGGTTGTTGGGTTTCTGCCTTTTGTTGTTTTTTTCCCACCCTTATTTTTGAACTGCTTTGGGACGTCCCATCAGTAATGAATTACTGTGGCTCTCTTCCTTCCATCTGCAGCTGAAACACGGATTTTGGTAAGAACTTACCTGTAAAATCCTTTTCAGCAGAAGGAAGAGAGACACAGCACCCTCCCAAGGCAGAAGTGTGTTGATGTTTTCAGATGCAGCGCGACCCTTATCTGATTGCGATATCTGGGCTGAGGTCAGCGCGCTAAGGCTCTGTTCCAGCATCGCCAGCTCATCACAGTAGTCAGGTTCAGTGAGTAGCACCTGGAACTCTGTGGTTTTTGGCTTACTTTGCATGCATAACCTGTATTCTTGTGTTTTCTCTGAAGTTCCTTCAGAAGGGGTTATGTTGCTCCGCTGGTGATCTTGGTTCTTCCCTAAAGCTTTGGTACGACTGAAGGAGCTGAGTAGGAGGAGCCCGAGCTGGAGGAGCCAGCCAGTCAACACGCTTTTGATCTGAGGTGTCATCCTGATCTGGGGCTCCGCCTACCCATCAGTAATGAATTACTGTGTCTCTCTTCCTTCCTTCGCTGAAAAGGATTTTACAGGTAAGTTCTTACCAAAATCCGTGTATTCTTATGTGTGTTTGTGTGTTATTTTATCCCTTTCATATTATAAGATTAATAATGGATGGGTGTTTTATTGATGCCTCTCCATTATTAACCGGGCTTAATGTCACCTTACACTACAAAGGTAACATTAACCCGTTATAACCCCATATGCCACCGCTACATGGCAGTGTGAAGAGAAGGGCTAAGTGCCGGAATTGGTGCATCTTACAGATGTGCCATTTCTGGGGTGGCTGCGGGCTGGTGTTTGAAGCCAGGGAGTGGCCAAAGTCCATGGCCCCTTCCTAGGCTATGAATATCAGCCTTTCTGGCTATTAATTATAGAGGGACCCAACGTCTATTTTTTTTTTTTTTTTTTTGAGGGGGGGGCTGCTTTAATAGCCAGTAAAGGCTATGCAGACAGCTGCGAGCTGATATTCATAGCCTGGGAAGGGGCCATGGGTATTACCCCCTTCCCAGGCTATAAACATCGGCCCCCATTCGCTGGCTTTCCCTCTCTGGACTTGAAAATTGTGCGGTAGCCCACGCAATTTTTTTCCCTTAAACAGATAATGCATTTAAGGCCTGGGTCACACTTTACGAGAAACTCACACGAGTCTCTCACCTCAATACTTGCATTGCTGCTAGCACTCAGGACAGGAGTGTGCAGCTGCATGTATTTCTATGCAGCTGAACACTCCGGTCCGAGTGCTGGTGGCAGTGCTGGGTATTGAGGTGCGAAACTCGTGAGAGTTTCTCGCAAGTGTGACCCCGGCCTAACGCAGATTTTTTTTCTATCGATAGATATATCTATCAATAGACAGATGTATCTATAGATAGACAGATGATAGATAGAAGGAATAAGATAGATATGGGATAGATCTATAGATATATCTTATCTATCCATCCCATATCTTATTTAAAGAAAGACTGGAGCAGCACAGAATATTAAATAACAATAGGGTGCAAATCCTCTTCAGCAATAATCCAATACTTGCCAACTTGAATATCCAAAAAACAGGCAGCACTCCACAGGCACATAGAATAGTGGATATTTATTAGACCCACATATTATGGCAACGTTTCGGCTCCATGAGCCTTCCTCAAGCAATGTCATACACTCATATGCAGGTTCTTATATGATCAGTGCTTAGCAGTAATTTCACAACCAATTAGCACCTTGTTACATAAATCTTATATTTTCCATATTAAAAAAATCTCATAGGATAGCATTGTACTGTTAGTTAGCTCATATCAGTAAAACTGATCATACTAGATGTAAATACATAAGCTCTCATGTTACGAACTTACATGCAATCCATTGATTGTTTCTATAATGTAAGTGCATACAGCTGGGATTAGCATTATTAGTTATTCATGGACGTACCCACATAACAGGTAAAACCACGTTGCACGTGGAGGACGCCAGGAACGCTAAATCTGACATATACATAAGCCATCTGCGCATGTCTCAAACGTCATCTCGGCTTCCAGCCTATCCGAGCACCTCTGTGTCACTGCGCTCCTTGCTCATGCGCACTGCGGTCATGACAGTGCTGCGGCGCGCAGAGCAATGTTAGGATATCTAAAACGCAATTCTGGTCCACACAGGACATTAACAGCCTCAGAGCCACTGCGTGGGTCATATCTATAGACCCTTTGTACCAATGTATTTTAATTATGTTAAGCAATAGCCACAATATTAAAATAGAATAAATTCCTGAGTCTAAACCAATTCTTTGTGCAGATTCCGCAGCATTTTTACACCCATTCCATTTTAGGAATCCACAGATGTAAAAATGCATAATAAATCCGCAGGAAATCCGCATAAAAAACTTGCAGATTTTGACCTGCAGATTCTGCCAAAAGATGCAAATTCCGCACAGAAATCCGCAACGTCTGCATGTACCCTTAAACATTTGCTGCCAGAGTCCTAACAGATTACAGCTGCATGTTGGAAGGTTAAACGATGGACCACCCATCTCATTGTCTGCAGGAAAGCCTTCCCAACAAAAAAAAAAGATTGCCTAAAGTGCACAAGCCTTCTTTCACCACACTGATGGGGTAAGGTTTCCTAGAGAGAACTGAGCATCCCTAGGCAGTGAATATTTTTCAATGCTGGTTTGCATCATGGTCCTGAATTTGTTTTGGCGAAAACTTGAAGATTTCTTGTTTCAAGTATTTTATTACACAAGTCTAAACAGGTATTGGATACTCTGTGGTATGGCACTGCAGGCATCAGTTTGAGATAACATGGGAAAATATCCTATCCTTAAACAATAATACTTTTTATTTCTTTACCCCGCCAACATATAATATCCCCAGCACTTTACATTTTAGAGGGGACTTGTAGAAACAAAACATTACAGAATAAGACATAATTCAACAGATACCAAAAGGAGTGTGGGCTCTGCTCACAAGCTTACATCTTGCAACGTTTCATTCTGTTGATTTTGATACTCATGTCTTACAACTGTGATAATTCAAAACACCACAGTACTATAAAAAGAATCTGTCATAATGATACATGCCATAGTAGTCTTCTGAAAGCTGCAGGCACCCTCTGTAGTTCTCAGAAGTCCCTAAACCCTAAGGGTCCCGTTACACATAGCGACTCACCAGCGATCTCGACAACTTGTCAGGATCGCTGGTGTGTCGCTACATGATCGCTGGTGAGCTGCCAAACAGGCAGATCTCAGCAGCGATCAGGACAGCGACTATGCGGGTAAGAAGCGATGCACGTCGCTTAGTTACCTGCAGTGTACGTTAGATATCAGCGCGCTGGTGCGCGGCGCTTACAAAACCCGCTGTTTACCTTGGTTACCAGCTCCCCTGCACCAGCGCGCTGGTATCTAAGGTACACATCGGGTTTCTAGGCGGCGCCTAGAAACTCGATGTTTACCTTGGTTTCCAGATCGCTGGTCTCCCGCCTGTCACACACAGCGATGCGTACTGGCCAGCGGGAGACCAACGATCAAACAATGTTTCAGGACATTCAACGACGACCAGGGGGGCTGGTCGTCGCTGAGTGTCACGCTAAGCGATATCGCTGGCTAGGTCGCTGTTGCGTCACAAAATTGGTGACGTTTCAGCGATACACTAAGCGAGATTGCTAGCGATAACGGGGGCTTAAGGATAGATCATCATTATCCAATCGTTGGGGGGTTCAACACTCCCACCGATCAGCTGTTTGTACTTCCCTTTGTGGACATATGTGCACACCATTCTCTGGTATTGTGACTGAACTCCCATTCCCTTCATTAGGTGCAGAGCTGCAGTACTCTAGTGGTTGCTACATCATGTGCACAATATTTACATCCGGCTGCAAACAGCTGATTGGTGGGAATGCTGGTTGTCAACCCTTTAGCAATCTAATATTGCTGGCTTAAATCCTTGACAACCCTTTCAAAGCTCCAGGCACCTACCACAGTTAGGGTATGTTTCCACAGGGCGCATTCATTGCGCTTTGGAAGGAGCAGAAACCCTGCCCCCTTCTGTACGCGTGGTGATACCGCATGTGTTCATTGAACACATGCGGAATCACCGCATAGCTTACATATACCGGATTATTTACCTTGCGGAGACTGAGCATCTCCGCAAGGTAAACAGACATGCTGCATTCTAAAAAGATGCGCCGCATGTCCGGTTTCGTGGGTGTGTCACCCGCGTATTAGGACACATAGTGGAGATCGGATTTCATGAAATCCCCTCCACTGTGATGTAACCTCTGGACGCTGCGGATTAAACGCTGCGCCTGTACGCAGTGTTCAATCCGCAGCAAATGTAATATGCCTCGTGGAAACATACCCTTATTGGCAGGAGGAGCTCTAGACTCGGAGGTGCATGCTGCATGATAATTGCAGTGTGTACCTTGATGATGGATTCTCTTTACTGTACTTATTTCCAGAGTGATGGTAGCAAGACTGTGGAAGATGCTATGAAAAGCTTTAAGAGCTTCTTTCACTGGCGTAGTTTCTTAGAAGACCGTAATATAGCAGGGGTATGTTATGATTTTACTTGTTTTGTGGTAATTGTTTTCTTTAATCTCCTCCCTACACAATATCCTACAGTATAATTATTTCTAATGACAGACTATGGCTGTTAGTTTCTTAAACCTTCACCTACCTCTTACTGCAATATCCATATTTGTGTTCTGACGTCATGTGAAATTTTTGCTTTATCACTTCATTTGGTGGACACAGGTGACCATGGGTGTGTGCTGCAGTCACTAGGAGGCTGACACTATGCAAAAAAAGTTAGCTCCTCCTCAGTAGGGTACACCCACCAACTGGCAGAAGGCTCGTCAGTTTTCGTTTAGTGTCCTTAGGAGACAGACCTGGATCTGATTCCAGATCCGTTCTTTTTCTTTGTGTCACCTTGTTGTGTTTTATTAATCTTGTCTTTTTTTTTTTTTTTCAGATTCTTCTCTTCAAGGTAACAGGGTGTAACGTCTTGCCTTGTTTTCCCAAATTAGAGACCGAGAAAACATCTGGTCTGCAAGGCAGGACCTTACCCTATTGACACTTCAAACGTGTCTCATGGGCGGTCTGCGGTGGCCAGTCATTGCAGTTTCCTCACCCCAGCCCTCTCCTCGGAGCGGGCTGGGAAGAAGACTGTGGTCACTCCTCAGGGACGAGACAGTCTTCTGCACCATCGGGACCTCGACGGTGTGGGAAGGACGAGGGGGGTCACTGGGAATAGGCGTCCACACCTGGGAGCTCCTCATGCCATCCTCTGGATGGAGGAGTCGTGACCCGTCCAGACAGGTTCTCTCCTTTTCTCTACCGCTTCATTGGGGGACACAGGAAACCATGAGGTGTATGCTGCTGCCACTAGGAGGCTGAAAAAAAGTTAGCTCCTCCTCCGCAGTGTACACCCCTCTGACAGGAACTAGGATGTTCAGTTTTAGCTTAGTGTCAGTAGGAGGTGGACACGGGTCTCTCTTGAGACCCATATCTACCTAATATGCATCGTTCCTTTTCAGGTTTCTGGAGGGATACAGTGTGAACGGTCACTACTGTACTCCCACGCAGAGACTGAGTACGGCGTGTACTGCCACCCCGTATCCTCATACGTCTGTTCGGCAGGACCCCAGCCCTAACACAGAAGCGTGTTCAGGTGATCCGGACCCGGTCCTGCCTCCGTCCCCCTACCCACTCGCCCACCAGAGCCTGTCGGTTTGAGGAGACGTGGACTTCCCGCAACACAATTTACTGTTCATACGTGGTGGCTGTCTTTACTGAGTCAGCACCCATACATACTCCATGACTCTCATGCCTGTCCTCTGTTCTGTCCTAGGGGCCTTTGAGCTACCTCAATACCAGAGCTCCCTATCTAGATGTCGGTACTTACCTCTTCTTTCTTACAGACACTGGATAAAGCCTCGAGCAGCTCCGGGTTTTTTATTTCCGAGGGTGGCAGCATCAGGTTCTCCCACCTTAGAGAAGAATTGGAGCTCACTCTGCACACGCATCAACCAGTGAGGAACACTGCTCCAGGCCTGTTTTCAATAAAGAGTTTGGTGATAACACATTTCTTCCGTCAGCAGTGTTTGTATCTTCTCACTAGTATCTTCGGTGGTGTGATGTCTCATACTTGGGTAAGTGGATCCACACACTACACTCTTCTCCCCGCTTCAAGGGGCCAGGACATATAGGATCGACAATGTCATCAGAGGGAAGGATCTTCCTGTCGACCATTGTAGGTTTATAAGGTCAGAGCATAGCACCTTCTGGGGTTAGGCACACTCTACCCGGGCAGGAGCCACTCTTGGCGGTACACATAGAGATTCCGCCCTGCTTCTCGGCAGAGTGATGGTCTGCTCTCCTTAAGTTGTAAGATTCTCCAGAATCCATAGATTGCTTTGGCGGATACCGGCTTAGCTAGTAAGTCCTTGCAGGTGACGGAGGTAAATTCTCCGACCTGATTAGAGTTATCTGCTGTTCCCTCCCCTTGGGTACTGCTTTGGGACGTCCCATGGTTTCCTGTGTCCCCCAATGAAGCGGTAGAGAAAACAAGATTTTGGTTGCTTACCGTAAAATCTGTTTCTTGGAGCCTTCATTGGGGGACACAGCACCCACCCAGGTTGAACAGCTCTGTTTATTATATTGTTACAGTTTGAGTTTGTGTTTTCTGTGGTTTTCTATCTCCTTACAGATTGCTTCTCCTACTGCTTTCTCTCTAACTGAACATCCTAGTTCCTGTCGGAGGGGTATACACTGCGGAGGAGGAGCTAACTTTTTTTCTGCATAGTGTCAGCCTCCTAGTGGCAGCAGCATACACCCCATGGTTTCCTGTGTCCCCCAATGAAGGCTCCGAGAAACAGATTTTACGGTAAGCAACCACAGTCTCTCTTCAAGCGTCAGGGAGCCATCAGTAAGGATAGACGAGAACACACTTCCTTTCCTCTTTGCAGCGTGTCTTCTAACGCAGCAAAGTTTGCATCCAGTTAACTTAAAACCCTGCTTTTACAAGTCCTACACATTGTATTCACGCCCCCTCCTCCTCGTGCGCTGTAGCCAATCAGCACTTGAGGGCTCGTGTGCTCTTTCCTGCCTATGGGAGCGCGCCTTTCACTTACATGGCGGCCCGGTTTACACTCACTTTGTGCTCACCAATCAGTGCATGAGGACTCGCACTTGCGCTTTCCCTGCTATGGGAGCGCTTGTTTTATCCTCACAGCGCAGGCTTTCAGTCTGCCTTGCCTGAGCCTGCCCCTTCTCTCTCCTTATCTGTGCGTCTGTCTCTGGCTGGTCTTCATCTCCAGCCGCAGCTCCATGACACTATTCTCTTGCTGGACAAGTCTCCTTTCTAGGATGAGTTTCTCCTACATCCAGGACCGGGAATGCTCTGTCCAGGTTTTTTTTTTTGTTTGTTTTTTTCTTCGCCTGCTTTCTTAAGCTTGGCTCTCTGCCAGGCTTGTACGTATGCACAGACTTAAGGGAATGCCACACTAAGCGAGATCGCTAACGAGATCGCTAAAACGTCACTATTTAGCAATCTCGTTAGCAACGTCGTTGTGTGTGGCATGTAGCAACGATGTGGCCCCTGCTGTGATGTTGCTGATCGTTCACTAGCGTTCTGGACCGTTTTTTGATCGTTGGCGTCCCGCTGGTGAGCCTATATCGCTGTGTTTGGCACCTTTTGCGAACGACGAGCGACCTCGTTTGTGACGCATATGACAGCGGCGCAGGCGGGACTAGGGTTTTTAGCGTCACGGAGTGGATCGCAATATCTGTAGGTTCTCTTTTGCGTCACAGAGAGGATCGCAGAAGTTGCAAAGCAGGCTGGCAGGACGCAGAGAGCAGGAGCGATGCTGGAAATTCCTATGAATCATAAGTGCTCAGTACATGCTAATGACAGATCCTAACGACCGCCAAAGTCGTTAAAGAGATCGCTGACCGCTGATGTGTCGTTTATGAGATCTCCTGTTTGGCAGCTACTAGCGACCTAAAAGCGATCACACCAATGATCTCGTTAGCTTGCGTCGTGATCACTAACGAGATCGCTAAGTGTGGCAGTACCTTTAGAGTTTTGCTCCTGATCCTCTCACATTATTCACTATACCTGTGCCCTCTGCAAAAAGTGACCCTCAGGTCAGGCCTTGGATTTCTACCCAGATTGCAGTCCTTCCTCCATGCAAGCCTCACAGGAGCCGCCTCAAGTGCTCTGATCGTTTTTCAGAACAAATTGCAGGCGCCAACCCGTAACCCTCAGCATGGCAGATCAAGGATAAGGTCAAAGAAGCTGGCACACTTATCTGGTTCCCTTGCTCCTTCCACTTCCTCCAGGATGCATTCGGTATCCCACTCCTCCTCACCTGAGGTGGCCCTGGGGTCTGACCTAGATTGCCAGTCGGAATCTGATCCCGACACCAACTAATCTTCCAAACTCCACGATATGCTCAACAGCATTGTATTGGCTGTTAATCAGACCCTCAATAATATGGTAGAGGAGTGTCCTACTCGGGATCACTCCGTCTCATTCAAAAAGCAAAGCTCCATCCCCGGGTATTTTCCAATCACATGGAATTCGAGGGAATTTTTGCCAAAACAGTGGGAGCACCTGAAGAAGCGCTTCCCAGATAGAAGACAATTGGAAATTGGATATCTGGTATCTTTTTGGTCCTGATCTCCTCAGCAAATGGGCAGAATCCCCGGCTGTGGATCCTGATACTGTTTTGTCACTCCCTGATGGTTTCTCCCACAAGGACTAAACTGACTGACAGATTGAAGCCCTAGCCAAGTCGCCTTTGAGACTGCTGGTGCTTCTCTTTGTCTTGTCTTTGCCTCCTATAGATGGCCAACTCTGTTTCCTCCTGGGCAAACCGTGTTCGGCAGAGCATTTTATCCGCGGCCTCACCAGATGAACTGTCAGACCTTGCGGATTAGATTGCCATTCAGGTAAATTTTTACTTGCATCTCTGGACGCTGCCAGCTGTTCCTCCCACGTTACTAGCAATATTGTAGCAATTTGCAGAATTCTCTGGCTCAAGGCCTGTAATGTGGATCCGGTCTCCAGAAAACCTCTTACCAGTATCCCCTTCCAAGGATCATGTCTCTTTGGGTCTAAGCTAGATCAGCTTATCTCTGACTCGGCTTGCGGTAAAGGCACTGTCACACTTGGCGATCGCACCAGCGATCACGACAACGACACAACCTGGTGCGATCGCTATGTGATCGCTAGTTAGATTCCAAACACAACTCATCAGCGATCTGTATAACGACCTCTGTGGTCGTTGGGAAAACCTAGTCCCACCTGCGACGCTGGTGAAGTCGTTCATAAAGGGTGTCACACTCAGCGATTCAGGCTCACCAGAGGGACACCAACGACCAAAAAACGGCTCAGAACGTTCATAAGCGATCAGCGACATCTCAGCAGGGGCCACATCGCTGCTACATGTCACACACAGCTAAGTCGCTAACGAGATCGCTACTGCGTCATAAATAGTGACGCAGTAGCGATCTCGCTTAGTGTGACAGTACCTTTAGAGTGCATCTCTTCCCCAGAACGTCCATTCAACAGGAGACATTCTCTTCAGTTTCGCCCCTTTCGTCATTTCTAATCCCCTGGAACCTCCTCTTAGCGAGACTGGTGCTCAAAGGGTCGCCCTTCTAAGTCCTCAGGGTCTCGATCCAATAGATTCTCTTCTGCATGACAGGTCGCAGCCAACTGGGAATCCTCTCATGGTGGGTGACCGTCTTCTTCTTTCACCAGGATGCGTGGTTTTCCGTAGGCGATGACAACGGGGTCAGGGTGATACTATTTTCTTCTTTCCCGTGTTGATGTTTCTTGTCTCGCCCTCCAAGGGTTCCAGCCCCAGTTCCCTGTTTCTTTCACGCCATCACCTCTCTCCTCCTGGGCAGGAATCATCATACCCGTTCCCTCTCAAGAATGTTTCTGAGGATTTTGTTCTTAACATCTTCATGATTTCAAAGAGGGCCTCACTTAGTCTGATCCTGAATCTCAAGTTACGAAACCGTCAGGATCACCTATGTAATTTCAGGGTGGAATCCCTCCTCTTGTTGATTTCCTCTATGGAGCATGAGGAGTTCCTCTGCTCTGTGGACATCCAGTTTGTTCACCCCCACGTTCCGATTTGTGCTGCTCCATCAGAAGTTTCTCTGCTTCGTGGTCCAGGGGGCTCACTGCCAGTTCACAGCTCTCCCCTTTGGACTGGCCTCTGCCCCAGGGTGTTTACGAAGGTGATGGCAGCCGTCATGGCCATATTTCACTCCAAGGGGATAGTAAGCATCCACTATCTGGAAGATCTGATCAAGGACCTGTCTTTCCTGTTGCAAAAGTCTTCAGACCCCACAGGACACTCTTGACCGTCTAGGTTTTGTAGTCATCATGGCGAAATTGTCTGATCCCCAGCCAACGCCTAGTTTTCTTAAGCATGCTAACTGATACCGCTCGCACAAGAGCTCTTCCAGAGGAGAAGATTTCGGTACTCCGTCTGGGGATTTGTTCCCTAAGACAGCGATCCCCACGCTCTCTTCAGCTCTGGATGAGTTCTAGGGAAGATGATTCCCCTCCAACTTGCCCGTCTGTCAGCTTGCGACAAAGATCTCTTCCCTGGATCACCCCATACTAATGCCTCTGTGTGAGGCAGTCATTAGAATGGTAGTTCCCCCCCCCCCTTCTTCTCCCTCCATTAGGCACGGATGCCAACCTCCTTGGATGGGGGGGGTGCCGTCATTCTTCGACACAGTCCAGGGTCGCTGGGACTCGTAGGAGACCTTTCTTTCCATTTACCTTTTTGCAAATCAGAGCCATCTCTCTCTCTCTCTCTCTCCTTCACTGTCCAGGACATTCTAGCGAACCGTCCAGTTCGCATTCAATCTGACAATGCCACAGTCGTGGCATACATAAATCACCAGGACAGGACACGCAGCGACTCCGTCATCTTAGTGGTCTCACGGATTCTGAATTGGGACCAAGCGGCACATGCATGCGATATCAGTGGTGCACATTCCAGGTATGGACAACTGAGCTGCTGATTACCTAAGTCGTCAGGGCCTTTCCTCTGGTGAGTGGTCTCTGAACCCCTCTGTATTCGATCAGATCTGCCAGAGTTGGGGGCACTCCCGATGTCGATCTGGTGGCGTCTTGGATGAATAACAAGGTCCCTTGTTGTGCCTCGGTCTTGCAACCCACTGGCAGCTGGTTATGACGCTGTGGTCATTCCATGATCCCAGTTTAAACTTCCATACCTTTTTTCCACCTCTTCCTCTGATCTCAAGAAGATAAAGGCGAAAAAAGTTCCAGTCATCCTAGTGGCCCCACACTGGCCTAGAGGAGCCTGGTACGCAGATTTAGTCAACCTACTCGCAGATGTACCCTGGAAACTTCCAGACCATCCAGACATACTCTCTAAGGGTCCCCTCCTCCACCAGAATTCTCAGTGTCTCAATTTAATGACATGGCCGTTGATGCCACGCTCCTGAGAAAGGCATGTTTCTCGTCTCAGGTCATACAGACCATGATCAAGGCAAGGAAAACCTTGTTTTCACGTATTTATCATCAGACCTGGAAGGCCTTCTTTTGCTGGTGTAAAGTCAGCACACAGTTCACATGTCTTTTTTCCCTTCCTTCCATTCTGGCGTTCTTACAGTCGGGGCTAGAATCCGATTTGTCTCTTAGTACACTCAAGGGTCATGTCTCCACGATTTCAATTTTGTTTCAACGGAACTTGGCCTTTCGTCCACAGATCAAGACCTTCCTTCAAGGAGTCGCTCAACTAGCGCCACCATGTCGTCCTCCTGTGGACCCATAGGACCTTAATCTAGTTTTAAGTGTTCAAGAACCCCCTTCGAATCCAATCAGGCCACAGCGCCATCTCTTCTCTCCTGAAATGTGGCCATTTTGGTTACGATCACTTGCATCAGATGTGTCTCAGAATTGGGAGCTCTACCTTGCCGCTCTCCTTTCCTCGTCATTCACCAGGACAAGGTGATCCTACAACCGGTTCCTTCAATCCTTCCTAAGGTACTCTCCCCTTTCCATATCTAGGAGGTTATTGTACTTCCTTCTGCCCTTCTCCTGTCCATCCCTTGGAAAAGTCACTCCACTAGCTGGACCTTGTCAGAGCCTTGCTTCTGTCTTACAAGGACAGCTTCCTTCAGACATTTGGATGCCGTGTTTGTTATTCCTGAGAGTCATCTTATGGGACTCCATGCCTCCAAGTCTATTGCCCGCTGCATATACTTGTATATGGCTGGAGACTTCTGGAGTTAAAAATAGACCACCCTCTCTTGGAGTGAGGGCTTGCTCCACTCGTTCGGCGGACGCCACCTGAGCCTTTTGCCACCAAGCCTCTGCACCTTAGATTTACAAGGCCAGTATTTGGTCATCTCTTCATACATGCGCAAGATTCTATAGGGTACGTACCTACACCTCAGCCGACGCTGGCCTAGGTAGAAAGGTGCTGCAAACGGTGGTTGTCTGACCTAATTTGAGCACGATATTGTGTTCCCCATGGTACTGCTTTAGGATGTCCCATGGTTACCTGTTTACCTGTGTCTCCCAACAAAGCGATGATAAAAAAAAAAGGATTTTTGGTACTCAATGTAAAATCTTTCTTGGAGCCTTCGTTAGGGGAGGCAGAACCCTTCCTGATTTGTCTGTGTTGTGTTCCTTGTTCTTGCTTCTCCTACTGCTGTTTCACTAGCTGTCAAACTTTGTGCTAGTTGGCGGGCGTACCCAGCTGAGGAGCTTGCTTTTTTTTTTTTTTTTTTTTTATTATGAAGGCTCCAAAAAGATTTTACTGTGAGTACCAAAAATCCTTCTTTTTATTTTTCTCAACTTTCACTGTTCTATATTTCTGCCCACACTGTACATTGCTTGAAGCTGTTTAATTGCCTACCTAAAGTTTTTTTTTTTTCTGCTTTCTACAAATTTCTCATTAAACTGTGCCATTTCAAAAGTAATTCCAGAGGGAAGCTTCTTGGTTAATAGGAAGTGCCTGCAAAATTTCTTGTTACATAATCACTATTCCAGAGACTTTCTCTTGGCCATAATGCTAGTCACAACTTTAAGACTGCACAGTGTCATGAGAAGCTTTTATGCACTTGTCATGGTAAGCTGTAGCCTCGAAAGACATTTGCAGTTTTGTGAAACATTGGGAATTTTCTAACTCCAGTCCAAGAAAAACAGCCAGCTCGCATCTCTCTAATCTTCTATTTTATCGCTTCATATAAATGTACACATAACCAATGTCTAGGCGCATGCAGTTGCAATAATTGAAAGCAGCAGGTGAAAGGCAACATGTTTCTGACCTCCTGGGTCTTCAGTTGGAGCCTCTGTCACCTGTTGTCATTTTGTCATTGCAACTGCATGCTCTTAGCCCTGTTATGTGGATACCTATATGAAGTAATAGATGTGGAAGACTTTAGAACAACGTGTGCTGGCTGTGTTTCTTGCATGTCTAAAGTTTTGCAAAGACCTCTCTATATACACAATGTGATTATTCACACATCACTTAATCAGATATACAGATTCATCACTCCTCAAGTTAAATGTTAACCCACAACTTTGTAATCTACTTGTCTTTTGAAATTGTATTCTACAGGTGACAAAGGAAGAGAGGCTGTTTCATGACATCATGAAATGTTACCGTAATCAACCCCAAGCAGAGAGCCGTGTAAGTGTAAACAGATGTAACATGGTTTTATCTGTTTTGATGCTTTTATACATCAGCATTACATACTTGCTTGTTGGTTGTTAGGTTTACAGGCATGTATTACTGAAAAAAATGCCAGAAGAGCAGCAGAGAGACGCTGGTTCCAGCCAAGATGTAGAAATGGTTGATTGTGGTAAGAAAACATTTTGTCTTTGGATGAAGTGTCATCTTGCTGATGCAGAAGTTGGCTAAAGTCTTGGTTTCCTGTTTCGCCACATTAGTTATGTGCATTTAAACTTCAGCTCTCAGACCAACTACCCCATAACCCAGACCTGGGCAAAGTGCAGCCCACGGGTAAACATCCGGCCCTCTGGCTGTCTCAGTCCGGCCTGCAGACCGAGACATCCGTGGGGCTGAAAACCAGGTGCCCATGGTCCGCACCGTGCCCATCCGCTCGCTGTATCCGTTGTCTCCATAGGCGCTGAAAGCATTGGTGGAGTAGGGGCCTCCAACCACTTCCTCAATCAGTCAGCATGTGAAACAGCTGACACGATGACTTCATTTCATCGCGTCAGCTGTGTACTGCAGAAAGTCAGCACACCGGAGGCAGAGCGCGGAGAACGGGACCGAGGTAAATATGTGGGGTTTTTTTCCTCGTGTATGGGATGTTTGGGTGGCATGGGGAGGCTATGGGGCCGACGTGCTGCATATGGGGGCGTCATGCCGCATGTGGGTGAGGCCAGTGTAGGGCTCACGCCGTATATGGGGAGGCAGGTATGGGGCTCACACCGCATATGGGGGAGGCCGGTGTGGGGCTCATGCCGCATATGGGGGAGGCAGGTGTGGGGCTCACACCGCATATGGGGGGAGGCCGGTGTGGGGCTCACGCCGCATATGGGGGGAGGCTGGTGTGGGGTTCACACCGCATATGGGGGAGGCAGGTATGGGGCTCACGCCGCATATAGGGAGGCCAGTGTGGGCTCACGCCGCATATGGGGGAGGCCAGTGTGGGGCTCACGCCGCATATGGGGGAGGCCGGTGTGGGCTCACGCCGCATATGGGAGGAGGCCGGTGTGGGGCTCACGCCGCATATGGGAGGAGGCCGGTGTGGGGCTCACGCCGCATATGGGGGAGGCCGGTGTGGGGCTCATATGATATACAGAAGGGGCTGTACTTGGTCAAATGATGTCAGCATACTTAATTCTGCTCAATATTAAGTGATACAATTAACCCTTCACCCCCAAGGGTGGTTTGCACATTAATGACCGGGCCAATTTTTACAATTCTGACCACTGTCTCTTTATGAGGTTATAACTCTGGAACGCTTCAACGGATCTTCGCGATTCTGAGATTGTTTTCTCGTGACATATTGTACTTCATGTTAGTGGTAAAATTTCTTCAATATACCTTGCGTTTATTTTTGAAAAAAATGCAAATATGGCAAAAATTTTGCAATTTTCAAACTTTGAATTTTTTTTCCCTTAAAACAGAGAGATATGTCACACAAAATAGTTAAGAAATAACATTTCCCACATGTCTACTTTTTTTTTTTTTTTTTGGAACCAAAATTTTTTTTGTTAGGAAATTATAAGGGTTAAAAGTTGACCAGTGATTTCTCATTTTTACAACAAAATTTACAAAGCCATTTTTTTAGGGACCACCTCACATTTGAAGTCACTTTGAGGGGTCTATATGGCAGAAAATACCCCAAAGTGACACCATTCTAAAAACTGCACCCCTCAAGGTACTCAAAACCACATTCAAGAAGTTTAATAACCCTTCAGGTGCTTCACAGGAGCTGAAGCAACGTGGAAGGAAAAAATTAATATTTAACTTTTTAGCCACAAAAATGATCTTTTACAAACTTTTTTTTTATTTTCACAAGGGTAAAAGGAGAAAATGGGCAGATAAAGTTGTTGTGCAATTTCTCCTGAGTACGCCAATACCCCATATGTGGGGGAAAACCACTGTTTGGGCACACGGCAGAGCTCGTAAGGGAAGGAGCACCATTTGACTTTTTCCAACCAAATTGGCTGGAATTGAGATTGGATGCCATGTCGTGTTTGGAGAGCCCCTGATATGCCTAAACAGTGGAAACCCCCCACAAGTGACATCATTTTGGAAACTAGACCCCCTAAGGAACTTATCTAGATCTGTTGTGAGCACTTTGAACCCCAAAGTGTTTCACAAAAGTTTATAATGCCTGGGTGTGAAAAAAAAAAAAAACAATTTTCCACAAAAATGATTTTTTAGTCCCAAATTTTTGATTTTTCCCAAGGAAATTGGACCCCAAAAGTTGTCCAATTTGTCCTGAGTACGCTGATACCCCATATGTGGGGGGGGGGAAACTGTTTGGGCGCACGGCAGGGCTTGGAAAGGAAGCAGTAACGTTTTGGAATGCAAACATTGATGGGGGTCATGTTCCGTTTGTAGTGCCCCAGATGAGCCTAAACAGTAGAAACCCCCACAAGTGACCCCATTTTGGAAGCTAGACCACCTAAGGAACTTATCTAGATCTTTGGTGAGCACTTTGAACCCCCAAGTGCTTCACACAAGTTTATAATGCCCGGGCATGAAAATAAAAAATCCTATTTTTTTCCCACAAAAATTATCTCTTAGTCACTAATTTTTTATTTTCCCAAGGGTAACAGGAGAAGTTGGACCACAAAATTTGTTGTCCAATTTGTCCTGAGTACGCTGATACCCCATATGTGGGGGGGAACCACTGTTTGGGCGCATGGCAGAGCTCGGAATGGAAGGAGCACCATTTGACTTTTTCCAACCAAAATTGGCTGGAATTGAGATTGGACGCCATGTTGCATTTGGAGAGCCCCTGCTGTGCCTAAACAGTGGAAACACCCCACAAGTGACCCCATTTGGGAAACTAGACCCCCTAAGGAACTTATCTAGATCTTTGGTGAGCAATTTGAACCAAGTGCTTCACACAAGTTTATAACGTAGAGCAGTAAAATTAAAAAATCATATTTTTTCCACAAAATTGATCTTTTCACCCCAATTTTTATTTTCCAAGGGTAACAAGACTCCAAAAGTTATTGTGCAATTTGTCCTGAGTGCGCTGATACCCCATATGTGGGGGTAAACCACTGTTTGGGTGCATGGCAGAGTTTGGAAGGGAAGGAGCGCCGTCTGACTTTTTCAACGCAGAATTGGCTGGACGCCATGTCGTGTTTGGAGAGCTCCTGATCTGCCTAAACAGTGGAAACCCCCATAAATGACACCATTTTGGAAACTAGACCCCTCAAGGAACTTATCTAGATGTGTGGTGAGAACTTTGAACCCCAAAGTGCTTCACAGAAGTTTATAACGTACAGCCGTAAAATAAAAAATCTTTTTTTTTTTTTTTTACAAAAATGATTTTTTTTCGCCCCCAATATTTTATTTTCACAAGGGTAACAGGAGAAATTGTACCCCAAAAGTTGTTGTCCAATCTGTCCTGAGTACGCTGATACCTAATATGTGGGAGTAAACTACTGTATGGGCGCACGTCGGGGCTCGGAAGGGAAGTAGTGACGTTTTGGATTGCAGACTTTGATGGAATGGTCTGGGGCGTCATGTCTCATTTGGAGAGCCCCTGATGCGCCTAAACAGTGGAAACCCCCCACAAGTGACCCCATTTTGGAAAATAGACCCCACAAGGAACTTATCTAGAAGTGTGGTGAGCGCTATGAAGCCCCAAGTGCTTCACAGAAGTTTTATAACATACAGCCGTAAAAACAAAAAAATCATTTTTTTTTTTTTACAAAAATGATTTTGTCGCCCCCAGTTTTTTATTTTCCCAAGGGTAACAGGAGAAATAGGACAAATTGCACAATAACTTTTGTGGTCCAGAGTACGCTGATACCCCATATGCGGGAGTAAACTACTGTTTGGGCGCATGGCAGAGCTCAGAAGTGAAGGAGCACCGTTTGACTTTTTCAACGCAGAATTGGCTGGAATTAAGATCAGACGCCATGTCACATTTGGAGAGCCCCTGATGTGCCTAAACAGCAGAAACCCTCCAATTCTAACTCCAACCCTAACCCCAACACACCCCTAACCCTAGTCCCAACCCTAACCACAAACCTAACCCTAACACACCCCTAACCGTAATCCCAACCCTAATCCTAACGTTAGCGCCAACCCTAACCCTAACTTTAGCCGCAACCCTAACCCTAACTGGAAAATGGAAATAAATACATTTTTTTAATTTTATTATTTTTCCCTAACTAAGGGGGTGATAAAGGGGGGTTTGATTTACTATTTATAGCGGGTTTTTATGATTGGCAGCTGTCACGCTAAAAGACGCTTTTTATTGCAAAAAATAGTTTTTTGCATCACCACATTTTGAGAGCTATAATTTTTGCATATTTGGCCCACAGAGTCATGTGAGGTCTTATTTTTTGCGGGACGAGGTGACGTTTTTATTGGTACCATTTTGAGCACGTGACATTTTTGATCGCTTTTTATTTCGATTTTTAGGAGGTTAGAATGAACAAAAATCAGCAATTCATGAATTTCTTTTGGGGGAGGCGTTTGTACCGTTCCGTGTGTGGTAAAATTGATAAAGCAGTTTTATTCTTCGGGTCAGTACGATTACGGCGATACCTTATTTATATCATTTTTTTTTTATGTTTTGGCGCTTTTATAGAATGAAAACAATTTTATATAAAAAATTATTATTTTTGCATCGCTTTATTCTGCGAGCTATAACTTTTTTATTTTTTCACTGATGCTGTATGATGGCTCGTTTTTTGCGGGACAAGATGACGTTTTCAGTGGTACCATGTTTATTTATATCCGTCTTTTTGATCGCGTGTTATTCCACTTTTTGTTCAGCGGTATGATGATAAAGCATTGATTTTTTGCTTCGTTTTCCTTTTTTTTTTTTTTTTTTTAAGGGGTTCACTAAAGGGGTTAACTAGTGGGACAGTTTTATAGGGGGGGTCGTTACGGACGCGGCAATACCAAATATGTGTACTTTTATTGTTTTGTTTTTTTTATTTACAGGAAAGAATGAATTTATTGGGGAATATTTTTTTTTTTTCATGATTTTTTTTACCACTTTTTATTTTTATTTTTTTTACTTTTTTACTTTGTCCCAGGGTGGGACATCACTGTATTTTATCAGATCGCTGGTGTGACAGTGTGCACAGCACTCTGTCACACCAGCGATCGCTCTGGCAGTGCTGCGGGCTTCTCAGTGCCTGCTCTCAGCAGGCACTGAGGAAGCCGCCTCCCTGCAGGACCCCGGCGCCATCTTGGATCCGGGGACCTGGAGGGAGGACGGACCCTCGGAACAGCGCGATACACCGCGCTGCTCTGAGGGTCTCAGGGGGGCGTGCAGGGAGCCCCCTGCCTGCGCGATCCTCCCCTGTGCCCCGGGTACACCGCGATCATGTTTGATCGCAGTGTGCCAGGCAGGGCTTAATGTGCCGGGAGCGGTCCGTGACCGCTCCTGACACACAGTCACGGGTGTCAGCTGTGATAATCAGCTGACACCCGGCGGTGATCAGCTGCGCTCCCCCCGGGAGCGCAGCTGATCGCCCATGACGTACTATTCCGTCCATGGGAATTAGGTCCAGGGTCACATGGACGGAATAGTACGTCTGATGGCAGAGAGGGGTTAATATTAATTGTAATTATATCAATATAATAGTAATATATCAATATTAATATTGAGTAGAATTAATTTCGGCCTATTGGTTCGACCTGCCACAACAGTCACGGAATCTCATGTGGCCCCTCGGGAAACCTAATTGCCCACCCCTGCCCTAACCTATAGTTTTCCAGCTACTAGATACAAAACTGTAACTCTCAGCCTGGGAATATAGAGACATGTTGGAATTGTAGTTTTCAAACAGTCGGAGAGACAGTTTGGGGTATACTGCTTGACCCTATTTAGTGGGCTTGGTAAATGTTTTCTGCCTGTAGGTTTGCCCTTTTGGTGTTATTCAAAGGAAGTGAATAATTTTGTTTTTCACGCTCGAGGCCTTAGAATACAGTGGGTGATTTGCCAATTTCCAAGCTTAAACTTTCCAACCTTTTAATCTCTCAGAAGATGTAACATTTATTGTATTATTGCTTTTTTTTTTTTACAGATTCTGATGACTCTCAGACATTCCCAAAACAAGTTTCTGAGACCAGTGAACTAGAAAGAGGAGACTTGATAACCTTTTATAACAATGTCTATGTGGAACGAATACAACTATTTGCACTTAAATATGCAGTCAGCACCAGTGACCATCTGGTAGGAACCTCATACCATAAAGCTAGGAGAGAACATGTATTTGTGGGCTTTTTACCATCAGAAAAACTGCAGCGCTAATATCTTGGGAATTTCGTAACTGAATTAGATATGCTAATTGGTGTTGCTATTCTGGGGAATATTCAGTGTTTTGAGACTTTGCATACCTGCTGGGTAAGCTTACTGTACAAGTCCAATGTACACTAAAAATAAGTGTGAACATAGGTTTAAAGTGGTTTTCCTGTCTGGCCAACCTCATGCATCTGCCCCATAGACCAGCTGAAAGTGGTTTGTTCTGCTGCTAAAACTCCTAATTTTCAGTTGATGACTAGGGGAAGCTGTGGGTATCCATATATTATAACTGTAGCAAGAGCAAGATTTTTGGGACTTTATCTCCTTTTCGACCTATAAACATGCTGCGGTCTGGAAAGACGAGCCGCATGTCCGGATACGCAGGTCTGCTGGATGCGGCCCTGCATGCATAGTGGAGACGGGATTTCATAAAATCCCCTCCACTATGCTGTAACATCTGGACGCTGTGGCTGTACACAGCGTCCAACCCGCAGCAAAACCTGAATGTTTCCGGACCGTGGAAACCTATCCTTAGGAGACTTGAATCAACGATGACCCACTCGCCTGTGCTATACATAGCAGAGCTTCAGCTCTATGTAAAACAAAAATCACGTTCTACAAACGCTGGCCATTAGCCGGCGTTCAAAGGTGATTCACAGTGACAGGCATTGCAGACCCCCAGCTGTCATGACAACCCATCAGTTGTCATATTCGGGGAAAGATGCATCAGTCAGGCACACGACATATGACAAAAACATATGTCGTGAAGGGGTTAATGCAGGGTACTGCATCGTTCTCTTAGTGAATCGATTGGGTCAGTCTCATCAGAAAGCAGATTTGTTGGAATGCAGGGACTGCACTCACCGATTTTGTACCGATTTATAACAATGTCATATTATATTTGTTGTGATTTTTTTTTTTTTTTTCGTCTTAGTCTGCTGTTCCTCCACTTTCCCCGTTCCCCAGCATCAGACAACAAGCAGTCTCTCCACGTCGGGTGTCCCAGCAGCATTCCATATATGTGTCACCACATAAAAACACAAGTTGTCTCACCCCTAGCACAGCACTTCTATACAAGTTCAATGGAAGTCCTTCTAAAGTAAGTTTTTAAGATGTTCACTTATTACCGCGTGTCTATATATATATATATTATTTTTTTTCATTTTATATTAATTTTGTTTAAATGAATATTTTTGATGTAGTAACCATCTTTTCAGTCTCTTTATATAAGAAGGCCTCTAAAATGTGCTAGCAGACTTCTATTTAATTGACCTTTCCACTGATCCTGACTTGTTGTAATTGTAGAGCTTGGAAGATATCAACAGCATGATTAAACAAGACCATAGGAGCCGCAAACGAGCGATAACCATTGACAGTGACTCTGAGTCTCCTGCAAAGAGGATGTGCACCGAGAATGACGATGTATTGATAAAACGCCTTCAGGATGTTGTGAGCGAGAGGGCAATCCGTTAGAGGTTCCCTCTGTATGACATTTCAGTGGATATTGCACTGTTCAACAGTTGTGCATACTATTCTTTTTATCTTCTTGGGTCTGCAAGTCCAGGTTTTTATGCAGCCTTATAGCTAGCTATTTTAATCTTCTATGTTCTATAAAACTACATTTTACCAGTTGTGCTGTGGTTGTTTTTATAAAACGCATTTTAAAAGGTTTGTTAATCTGTTGTACATCATGTAGAATTCTATTAAAGGACATTTCCAGTCCTTGACTGACCACATTGCCCCTACTGCTATTAATCTGTCATGATGTACATTCTTAGGCCGGGGTGACATTTGCGAGTGCAATGCGAGAAACTCCCTTCAATACCCGGCACAGTCGCCACCACTCAGACTGGAGCGTTCAGCTGCATAGAAATACATGCAACCGCGTACTCCGGTCCCGAGTGCCGGCGGCAGTGCCGGGTATTGAGGCGGGAGACTCGCGCGAATTTCTCGCATTTTGCAAAGGTTACTTAAGAACAAGGAATATTTTAAAATATGCATTTGTTGAATTGCCTACTGCTTCAGTGGTCCACACCAGTCCTCCAATGATCACATATGATATATTATTCACATGACTAACAAGGAAAATGATTGACAGTTTTATGATATTCTTTGGTATTCCTGTAGGACTACTACAATGGCAGAATATCAGCGAGTATGTAATAGTTAAAGTGGTACATCCTTTATTCCTGAGCAACTTTTGCTAAAAAGCTTTAAAGCTTTTTGGGGGGATCTCAGAACTTGTGCTCTTTTCTCCTACAATTGTAATATACTATTATAGAAAACAGTTTCTCCATTGTGGCATTACCTTAATCACAGTCAGTTCCAATCTGGTAAAAAAAAAAATCAGTGAATTGATGGATTAACTTTTATTGTTAAACAGCAGTGGCTTTGTTTTCAAGTGCAGATTTTAATAAGCATTTACGATATATAAAAAGTATATCTTTTAATTAGATATGTTAAAGAAGACTCTTCGTATGCACAGTGAGCGCAGCCTGTTTTTGGTTAGGTTGCAGCTTATGTGTGCTAGGAACCATTGTCATAATTTAAGAAACCATTATAATGACATTCATGAATAAGAATAACTGGTTCTTAATGCATTCGAAGACTACTGAATATTGTTATGTATTACAAAGCAAAAGTGGTTGCCATCACTGCATAGATAAGTAGTCCACTGCAAACCAGACAATGTTGTGTAGCATCTACACATCTTGCACGTTTGGCTGCTTATAAGCCTATGATTGAAGTGTAGATGTCTGCACATGAGTGGCTTAGAAAATTTTATTTGGAGTTGTATGTTTGTAGATTGGTTAATTTAGATGAGGTGGGTAATGCCCGTTTGCACATATTTGTACATATGTACAATAAACTTTATTCTTGCTTTATTCCATCGTCTGTTTTTGTGTCTGATATTTCAAAATCTGTCACCCAGATGTTTTATGCCTAATCTTACCTGATAAGATGGATCATTAAAGGGAATCTGTCACCCCATTTTTGGAGTATGAGATGAGGCCACAGCCATCAGGGGCTTATCCACAGCATTCTGCAATGCTGTGGATAAGCCCCCGATGTTACCTGAAAGATAAGAAAAACGAGTTATATTATACTCACTCAGTGCGATCTGCATACTCTGTAGGCTCTTGGAGTAAGAGGGCACCTTGACAAGCATGTCGTCAAGGCAAGGAGTGACCACTATTCCCCTGACATGCAAACATGCCAAGAATGACAACCGTGAACTTTGAGAAAATCTGAGGAGCAGTGGCCAGCCCGAAGGGGAGGGCGATAAACTTTAAAGTAGGACTAATTTGACAGCAAAACGTGGAAACTTTGGAAATATGGATATGTGAAGCTGGGTATTCTAAATGTATGCAGAAGAAAGAAATTCTCCAGGTTTCATCAAGGCAGCAATCGAGCAAAGGGACCTCATCTTGAATTGGCAAAGCCGTGCACACTGGTTCAGAAGCTTTATGTTCAGCATGATCAAAAAAAAAGCATAAAAGCCATCCCACTGTGACAAGGTATACACAATTGGGAAGGTACTATCCTGTCTCTAGTATTAAAACCTCACTGTGTCAGCTGACCTCAATGTAGATAACTGAAGAGTGGGACAAGGGCAGATTGTTCAGACATCTGCCCGTGGGAAGCTATATAGATGAAATGCCTAGCTCAAAAAGGGAGGCCATGCCCGTTTGTACAAAGTACAAGAAACTACAGAAAAATCGGAAAAAAAATTAGGCGGAGCATAAGTTGGTATACGTGCAGTGTGAATTTTCCACAGTGGGATCTCGTGTTGGAGTAGAGAATTCTATGTTGTAGCTGTAGGACATGATTTTTCTGACCCAGACGTCATTGACCATGGAGAGCACACATCTCGGAACAGGAGGAGACAGCCGCCCGCCCGAAGAGAAATACTAGGTGGGGATGCCCTGTCATGCGGAGAAAAACCTGGGGGGGGTGGGGGCATGTTGGCAATACCGATGTCTGACCGACTGCTTCCCTTTACGATGCCACATCAGACATGCTGTGCTGCAATGTTAAAGTATTTATATACTTGCCAGCTCTGCACTTTAACACGTCAGCACATTGCATCTTCTGTGAAATTGTCGTGGGATGTACTTGGTTGGTTTGGCTTCTGGTCTGTAAAGTATGACCCTAGGGCAGTGGCATATAAGCATAAGATCACTGTGCATGCACAAAGTCACAGCATCATCCATACATTTGTGTTATTTTTTCTTCATTTTTTTGCAGCATTGAAGAGATGGATCACTACGGGGCTACATACACATACTGTATATCTGTGAGTGTGATATCAGTTGCTTTGGCTGCTCAGCACTAAGTGCACTGCTTTATGCCTAGTCCAACTAAGAGAAAAGTCCAATGGCGGCATAACTTGGATGGGGTTCGCAATGCTTGGACTGGCCGATGACTTTTCCAAACAGAGCGTAACGGCGTGTGTTTCTATGCAGCTGTGATGCTTGGGTCGGGAGAGCCATGAGTCAATCTGAGCACTGCATTGTGTTCCTAATCCGAGTTATACGGCCACCTTCCATACTTGGAATATGCGGCACCACAAGATTAAAATGCTAATTTTGATTATGCTGGTAACTTTTCCTTAACATCAGGGTTACAAGAAATCTCATGAATGACAATCGTGAACTTTGTGAAAATCTGAGAAGTGGCCAGCCCGAAGGGGAGGGCGATAAACTTTAAAGTAGGACTAATTTGACAGCAAAACGTGGAAACTTTGGAAATATGGCAGCCCCATAGTAAATTAAAGGGTAGAGAGATGTCGGGTTCCCTTTAAAAAAAAAAAAAAAAAAAGCTTAGAAAAAAATGGTGCAAATCATATACAGTTGTGCTCAAAAGTTTACATACCCCAGCCGAATTTTTGCTTTCTTGGCCTTTTTTTCAGAACACCAAGACTTTTTCTCCACTTATGGTTAGTGATTGGGTGAAGCCATTTATTGTCAAGCTACTGTGTTTTCTCTTTTTAAATCATAATGACATCCCAAAACATCCAAATGACCCTGATCAAAAGTTCACATACCCTGGTGATTTTGGCCTGATCACATGCACAGAAGTTGAGACAAATGGGTTTGAATGGCTACTAAATGTAACATCCTCATCTGTGACCTGTTTGCTTGTAATCAGTGTGTGCATAAAAGCTGAGTGAGTTTCTGGGATCCAGACAGACTTGCATCTTTCATGCAGCCACTGACATTTCTGGATTGTGAGTCATGGGGAAAGCAAAAGAATTGTCAAGGGCTCTACGGGAAAAGGTAGTAGTACTACACTGCTCAAAAAAATGAAGGGAACACTCAAGTAACACATCCTAGATCTAAATGAATGAAATATTCTCATTGAATACTTTGTTGTGTACAAAGTTGAATGTGCTGTCTACATATCACACAAAAATCATCAATGGAAATCAAATTTTTGAACCAATGGAGGCCTGGATTTGGAGAGACCCCCAAAATGAAAGTGGAAACAAGTCAAGATTAAAATCAAAACAAGACAAAATTAATGTGGAAACAAGTCAAAATGATGCTCAGTATTGTGTATGGCCTCCACGTGCCTGTATGACCTCCCTACAATGTCTGGGCATGCTCCTGATGAGGTTGCGGATGTTCTCCTGAGGGATCTCCTCCCACACCTGGACTAAAGTATCTGTCAACTCCTGGACAGTCTGTGGTGCAACGTGACATTGGTGGATGGAGCGATACATGATGTCCCAGATGTGCTCAATCGGATTCAGGTCTGGGGAATGGGCGCGGCAGTCCATTACCCCCTTCTATCGCTCCCAATCCAATATAAACACCCGAAATCTTTCCAACCTCAAATACGTGCCCTTGATGCCCACCACTCAGATCCCTCTCTCTGGATCACTCTGGAATGCCCGTTCCGTCTGCAATAAACTCCCATTTGATTCACGACCTCTTTACCTCCCCTTCTGCGCTATGCTATGGCGGCCTCCACTTCACCCACACTCCTCGCCCTGGCAACAGACATGGTGGAGGAGTGGGCTTTCTCCTTTCTTCCAACTGCACCTTCAACTCAATCCCACCAATTCCCTCCCTTGTCCTCCCCTCTTTTGAAGTCCACTTTGTCCGCATCTACTCGCCCTACAACCTCCAAGTGGCTGTCATATACCGACCTCTAGGCCCAACCACTGCCTTCATGGACCAATTCTCTACATGGCTCCTTCACTTTCTGCTGACATTCCCACCATCATCATGGGTGACTTCAACATCCCCAATGACACCCACCAGTCGGCAGCTTCCAAACTCCTGGCCCTTACTTCATCCTTTGGACTTACACAGTGGCTCTCCTCAGCCACCCACACAGACGGACACACATTAGACCTGGTCTTCACCCGCCTCTGCTCCCTATCTAACTTCACAACCTCCCCTCTCCCTCTATCTGACCATCATCTACTCTCTCATCCCTGTCCTCACCTGTCACCCATGCCCAGCAACACGTGCACCCCCGCAGAAACCTTGCACATCTAGACACACACTCTGACTATATCCTACCACTGTCCTCCATATCTTCACTCCACGACTACGACACTGCCACTAGTTTCTACAATGCCACTCTTGCATCAGCCATCAACTCAGTCGCCCCTCTCATGCATAACAGAGTGCGACGAATCAATAGACAACCCTGGCACAATAACACCACTAAAAAGCTTCGGCAAGCATCCAGAATTGCTGAACGGCGCTGGAAGAAAACTCATTCACAAGACGACTTTACTGCACTCAAACAAGCAACACTTGCATTCAAATCAGCTCTCACCTCTGCTAAATAGCCTACTTTACATCCCTTGCATCTTCCTTATCCCACAACCCCAAACAGTTGTTCAATACTTTTTCCTCCTCCGCCCACCACTGCCCCCTCCAACTTCCTTAATCTCTGCTGAGGACTTCGCCAAGCACTTCAAAAACAAGATAGACCAAACACGGCAAGTCTTTATTATTCAACCACCACAACCCCTTTGTATACCTGACCAATGCCCAAACCCTATAACCTCCTTATCCAACATCACAGAAGGGGAGCTTGCTCATCTCTCCAAATCACACCTCACCACTTGTGCACTCGACCCCATCCCA
The DNA here is from genome assembly GCA_033576555.1 of Oophaga sylvatica. Classification (NCBI taxonomy): domain Eukaryota; kingdom Metazoa; phylum Chordata; class Amphibia; order Anura; family Dendrobatidae; genus Oophaga; species Oophaga sylvatica. Next base: position 207,852,811 of record JARQOD010000003.1, on the reverse strand, counting down.
CCTCCTCCCCAACCTCGCCACCACTCTTATCCCATCACTAACTCACCTCTTCAACCTATCACTAACTTTCGGTACCTTCCTTTCTGCTTTCAAACATGCCACAATCACGCCTATCAAAAAGCCAACCCTCGACCCAACCGCTATGTCCAGCTATCACCCAATATCGCTGCTCCCATTCGCTTCCAAACTCCTGGAGCAGCACATCCACACTGAACTTTACTCCCATCTCTCATCTAACCTGCTCTTTGACAATCTACAATCTGGTTTCCGCCCCATCACTCCACTGAGACAGCCCTGACCAAAATTACTAACGACCTACTTACAGCCAAAGCGAACGGACAATACTCTATACTTCTCCTTCTAGACCTGTCCTCTGCTTTCGACACAGTTGACTACTGCCTCCTACTACAGATCCTCTTCCTTTGGCATCAAAGACCTCGCCCTATCCTGGATCTCCTCATACCTCTCCAACCGCACATTCAGCGTCTCCCACTCCCACACTACCTCCTCATCCCACCCTCTGTTGGAGTCCCCCAAGGCTCGGTTCTAGACCCCTACTCTTCTCAATCTATACAATTGGCCTGGGGCAACTCATAAAGTCCCACAGATTCCAGTACCACCTTTATGCTGATGATACTCAGATCTACCTCTCTGGCCCAGATGTCACCTCTCTGCTCTCCAAAATCCCGGAGTGTCTATCAGCCATATCCTCTTTCTTCTCCCGCTTCCTCAAACTGAATGTGGACAAATCTGAACTGGTCATCTTTCCCCCATCTCACAGATCTTCCTTACCTGACCTATCTATAACAATTGACAACATCACTGTTTCCCCCGTACTGGAGGTCCGCTGCCTTGGAGTAACCCTTGACTCTGCCCTGTCCTTCAAACCGCACATCCAAGCTCTCTCCACCTCCTGCTGCCTCCAGCTCAAAAATATTTCCAGAATCCATCCCTTCCTCAACCCTCACTCTACTAAAATGCTTGTGCATGCCCTCATCATCTACCGTCTCGACTAATGCAACATCCTTTTCTGTGGCCTCCCTGCTAACACCCTCGCACCTCCAGTCCATCCTTAACTCTGCTGCCTGACTAATTCATCTCTCCCCGCTACTCCTCCGCTTCTCCCTTCTGCAAATCTCTCCACTGGCTCCCACTCCCTCAGCGTATCCAATTCAAATTACTAATACTGACCTACAAGGCCATCTATAATCGTCTCCCCCATATGTCTCTGAACTAATCTCCTGATATCTTCCCTCACGTAATCTCCGATCCTCCCAAGACCTCCTTCTCTCCACACTTATTTGCTCCTCACCCAACCGCCTCCAAGACTTCTCCCGAATAGCCCCCATCCTCTGGAATTCTTTGCCCTAACATGTCCGACTATCAACCACACTCGGATCCTTCAGACAAAACCTGAAAACCCATCTCTTCAGGAAAGCCTACAGCCTGCAATGATCCCCGCTGCCTCTTTACCACTACTGGAGCTACCGCCTCACCATCACTGGACTGCTAAAACCCCCAACCTACTGTCTCCTTCCCCGCCATCCTGTAAAATGTAAAGCCCCCGTCTCACACAGCGATCTCGCTACCAAGATCGCTGCTGAGTCACTAGTTTTGTGACGCAGAAGCGATCTCCCCAGCGATATCGCTGTGTGTGACATTCAGCGACGATCAGCCCCCCTGCTGGGTATCGCTGATCGTCGCTGAATGGCCTGGACATTTTTTTGATCGCTGGTCTCCCGCTGACAGGCACGCATCGCTGCGTGTGACAGGCGGGAGACCAGCAATCCGCTGGTAACAAAGGTACACAGCGGGTTTCCAGGCGCGGGGCTGTGCCTAGAAACCCGCTGTGTACCTTGGATACCAGCGTGCTGCTGCAGGGAGCTGGTAACCAAGGTACACAGCGGGTTTCCAGGCACCGCGCAGCGCCTGGAAACCCGATGTGTACCTTGGTTACCAGCTTCCTGCATGAGGGCGCTGGTATCCAACGTACACTGCGGGTAACTTAAGCGATGTTACCCGCAGTGTCGCTGTGCTGATCGCTGCCTATTTGGCAGCTCAGCAGCGATCCTGATCGTTGTCGGGATCGCTGGTGTATCGCTATGTGAGACCCGGGCTTAAGCCTGCAAGGGCAGGGTCCCCTCTCCACTCTATATCAGTCTGTGATTGTTAGTTTTACTGTGATATCTGTAATCTGTATGTAAACCCTTCTCATGTACAGCACCATGTAATCAATGGCGCTATATAAATAAATAATAATAGCTTCAATGCCTTCATCTTGCAGGAACTGTTACACACTCCAGCCACATGAGGTCTGGCATTGTCCTGCATTAGGAGGAACCCAGGCCAACTGCACCAGCATATGGTCTCACAAGGGGTCTGAGGATCTCATCTCGGCACCTAATGGCAGTCAGGCTACCTTTGACAAGCACATGGAGGGCTGTGTGGCCCTCCAAAGAAAAGCCACCCATACCATTACTGACCCACTGCCAACGTCATGTGAAGAGTTGCAGCAGCAGATCGCTCTCCACAGCGTCTCCAACTCTGCCACGTCGTCACATGTGCTGAGTGTGAAAGTGCTGCGTGCAATCCTCACAGACGTGTGCCATTCTGGAGTTGTTGCACGACTGCCAGGATGGATCTTTAGACCAGGTCTGGAAGGAGATCCCCCAGGAGAACATCCGCCAACCTATCAGGAGCATGGCCAGGCATAGGGAGGTCATACCAGGCACTTGGCCACACACAATACTGAGCAATAATTTTTGACTTGTTTCCACTTTAATTTTGTCTAGTTTTGATTTTCATTTTGACTTGTTTCCACTTTCATTTTGGGGGTCTCTCCAAATCCAGGCCTCCATTGGTTCAAAAATTTGATTTCCATTGATGATTTTTGTGTGATTATGTTGACAGCACATTCAACTTTGTACAGAACAAAGTATTCAATGAGGATATTTCATTCATTTAGATCTAGGATGCGTTATTTGTGTGTTCCCTTTATTTTTTTGAGCAGTGTATATAAAACAGGAAAGGGATGCATAAAGATATCCAAGGAATTGATAATGGCAGTCAGCAGCGTTCAAATTGTGATTAACAAATGGAAAATCAGGGGCTCTGTAAAACAAAACCACGGTCAGGTAGACAAACAAAAATTTGATCCACAACTGCCAGGAAAATTGTTCGGGATGCAAAGAAAAACCCACAAATCAGCTGAAATACTGGACTCTCTGAAAACTAGCGGTGTGGCTGTTTCAAGATGCACAATAAGGAGGCACTTGAAGAATAATGGGCTGCATGGTCGAGTCGCCAGAAGAAAGCCATTACTGCACAAATGCCACAAATTATCTCATTTACAATATGCAAAACAGGACAGAGACAAGCCTCAAAACTTCTGGAACAAGGTAATTTGGAGTAATGACACCAAAATTGAACTTTTTGGCCATAACCATAAACGTTGTATTTGTAGAGAGGTCCACAAGGCCTATGATGAAAGGAACACCATTCCTATTGTAAAGCACGGAGGTGGATCACTGATGTTTTGGGGATGTGTGAACTACAAAGGCACAGGAAACGTGGTCAAAGTTGAAGGAAATATAAATGTAGCATGTCATCAGCAAATACTGGAGGCAAATTTGCAATCATCAGCCCGAAAGCTGCGCATGGGACCTACTTGGATGTTCCAACATGACAATGATCTAAAACGCAAGGCCAAGTGGACCTGTCATTGGCTACAGCAGAACAAAGTGAAGGTCCTGGAGTGGCCATCTCAGTCTCCTGACCTCAATATCATTGGGCCACTCTGGGGAGATCTCAAGCGTGCAGTTCATGCTAGACGGCCCAGGAATTTACAGACTTGTGATATAAGAGACTAGCATTCCCCAACAGGTGACAATCCTGCAGCTGTCAGCAGTACTCTCAGCAAGTTAACTATAATCAGCCACAATCAATGTTGGCCCAGACCATGACAGTTTAACCCCTTAGATGCTGCTGTAAATAGTGACTACACCATCTGGGACTTCTTCTTTAACCCCATTGGCATTTTGAGAGCATGATCATGTGGTCCTGATATTTGTCATGGCAGTTCATGACTAAATAACAGCCTTAGCGTCTGACACAGCCGTGACACATGCAGCTGCGGTGGTGATCCGCTGTTCACCCGGCGCGATCCAGGAAGCTGGGTTCCCGCTGTAGCTTATTCGGCAAGCGCTATAGCTTGCCGCATAAGCGGGGAACCGAAGATATTTGCTCAACTCTATTCACAAAGTAATAAGCAGCCATAAAGAGGCCAATTTCCTCATCCACAGCATCCCTTCTAACATATCTGCATGGACTTTATTGAATTGAATAGATGTGAGGGGAAGAAGTACTGTTTAGTGATAATAGACAGATTCAGCAAATGGATTGAAGTGTTTCCATCTACACATCCTGACTCGGGGACTGCAGCAAAAGCCCTTGTAAAAGAGATAATACCCTGGTCCGGTATTCCAGAGAGAATATACAGTCACAATAGTTCACATTTTGTGAATCAGGTAATATCTCTGTTAGCTATAATATTGTCTATTGAATGAAAGAACCATTGTGCATATAATCCCCAGTCAGCAGGTTTGGTAGAAAGGCATAATGGTATATTTAAAACTAAACTAAATAAGACTATGTAGGAATCAGGAAAGAATTTGCTTTATAGTCTATCCTTAGTAATTTTGAACATGCATATCATTACAACCGCTACTGGATTAACCACTTTTGAGATATGTGGTAAACCTTTCCTACTCTCGCAATTAAAACCTTTTAAGGTAATAGAAAAGAAACACTGGTACATGCCAACATTGGAAGGACCATACCAAGTTTTGTTAGCCACACCGACAGTAGCTAAGATGGCAGGAAAAAATTTGTGGATACACCTATCGCATTGTAAAATATTAAGACTTCTGAGGAAAAAAGAAGGCACAGAGCAGGAAACAGCCCAGCCTCCTGAAGCATAAGTCTGGTTATGAAGGGGGGATCTCTAAAAGGGAGAATTCACCTCAACCCAGTGAAGAATCCAATTCCCCTCTCCCAGTGGACAGAGGTTGGGTGGGATCTTTAGAGTTAGGACTGGTAGAGTTCCAGAACTAAAAACCATGTTTCTAATAATAATTCTGGTAATTGTAGGTGCTATCTAGGAGGGATATTCATATGGTGCAGGGACTTTGTACCCAACTCTAGTGGGAAACACAGATTGCACTGCTGCTGCTGAAAAAGTGAACACTGTGAAATTGATCTTTGAGGAAGGAATAACCTACAGTGGAGGTTGATATTTTTTCTCTAGTAAGAGGACACTGTGGAAGTAGGGATGATGCTGCTAATTTGACATGGTCAGACAAATATATTTGTTACGTTTTTTGAAATTCAAGTGCAGGGATTGGAACTAAGCATTCTAGAGAACAGATAACAGTTTTGGGTATGAATTACAATTAAATAAAGGGTTACAACAAAGATTTAAAGTTATCCAAAAGACTACGTCAGAATGTAAAGGTCCACAAAATTGTAACAAACTTCTAATTACCCTACATACACCTGAAAGAGGGGTTCAAAGGGTGTATGACATAGCAGTATGTCTATCTGAAACAGATCCTATTGGAAATTTCTTTATCGTGGTAAAAGAAAGGGAAAATAATACAGTAGAACAATTTATAGATAAAGATATAGGACCTGTTGTACAGTTGTATGAGGTTAATTATGAGAATAAATTGGCTCTGGAGACAGGCTGCACTGAAAATAATGGTTAAAATGAATGAGGTACACCACACCAACCATAGAAAGAAATAACTGTGTGGCATGTGCTAAGAGCTCGACCACAATTGGGCACTGCACCTTTTACACTTAGTCACGACCAGGAAAGTCTATAGAGCGGATATATGGTGGGTATGCTGGCACAGGAAACTGAGGCCTATCCTCTCTTACAGATGGAGGGGGAGTTACGCTTTGGTACAGATCCTGATGTCCTTCTACCTGTTCAAGAGAGGCAGTGACAAAAGGTCCAATGACTGTACAGGTCCTTCTCAAAAAATTAGCATATAGTGCTAAATTTCATTATTTTCCATAATGTAATGATTACAATTAAACTTTCATATATTTTAGAATCATTACACACCAACTGAAATTTGTCAGGTCTTTTATTGTTTTAATACTGATGATTTTGGCATACAACTCCTGATAACCCAAAAAACCTGTCTCAAAAAATTAGCATATCAAGAAAAGGTTCTCTAAACGACCTATTACCCTAATCTTCTGAATCAACTAATTAACTCTAAACACATGCAAAAGATTCCTGAGGCTTTTAAAAACTCCCTGCCTGGTTCATTACTCAAAACCCCCATCATGGGTAAGACTAGCGACCTGACTGATGTCAAGAAGGTCATCATTGACACCCTCAAGCAAGAGGGTAAGACCCAGAAAGAAATTTCTCAACAAATAGGCTGTTCCCAGAGTGCTGTATCAAGGCACCTCAATGGGAAGTCTGCTGGAAGGAAACAATATGGCAGAAAACGCTGTACAACGAGAAGAGGTGACCGGACCCTGAGGAAGATTGTGGAGAAGGACCGATTCCAGACCTTGGGGGACCTGAGGAAGCAGTGGACTGAGTCTGGTGTAGAAACATCCAGAGCCACCGTGCACAGGCGTGTGCAGGAAATGGGCTACAGGTGCCGCATTCCCCAGGTAAAGCCACTTTTGTACCATAAACAGCGGCAGAAGCGCCTGACCTGGGCTACAGAGAAGCAGCACTGGACTGTTGCTAAGTGGTCCCAAGTACTTTTTTCTGATGAAAGCAAATTTTGCATGTCATTCGGAAATCAAGGTGCCAGAGTCTGGAGGAAGACTGGGAGAAGGAAATGCCAAAATGCCTGAAGTCCAGTGTCAAGTACCCACAGTCAGTGATGGTGTGGGGTGCCATGTCAGCTGCTGGTGTTGGTCCACTGTTTCATCAAGGGCAGGGTCAATGCAGCTAGCTATCAGGAGATTTTGGAGCACTTCATGCTTCCATCGGCTGAAATGCTTTATGGAGATGAAAATTTCATTTTTCAGCACGACCTGGCACCTGCTCACAGTGCCAAAACCACTGGTAAATGGTTTACTGACCATGGTATTACTGTGCTCAATTGGCCTGCCAACTCTCCTGACCTGAACCCCATAGAGAATCTGTGGGATATTGTGAAGAGAAAGTTGAGAGACGCAAGACCCAACACTCTGGATGAGCTTAAGGCCGCTATCGAAGCATCCTGGGCCTCCATAACACCTCAGCAGTGTCACAGGCTGATTGCCTCCATGCCACGCCGCATTGAAGCAGTCATTTCTGCAAAAGGATTCCCGACCAAGTATTGAGTGCATAACTGAACTTTATTATTTCATGGTTTTTTTGTTTGTTTTTAAAAAACACTTTTATTTTATTGGACGGTTGAAATATGTTAATTTTTTGAGACAGGTTTTTTGGGTTATCAGGAGTTGTATGCCAAAATCATCAGTATTAAAACAATAAAAGACCTGACAAATTTCAGTTGGTGTGTAATGAATCTGAAATATATGAAAGTTTAATTGTAATCATTACATTATGGAAAATAATGAAATTTAGCACTATATGCTAATTTTTTGAGAAGGACCTGTATGTGGAAAGAGTGGAACACAGTTAAGAGGAACAGTCTAGAGGGTCCTTCATTTCACAGATCTATATAGATAAAATAGTACCAAGGGGGGGATGTCCCGAAGGAATCCAAGGCAAGAAATCAGATTGCTTCAGGATTCGAGTCCTTCCTGGCAATAAACAAGAATGTAGATTGGATAAATTATATACACTACCACCAGCAGAGATGTGTTAACTATACTCGAGATGCAGTTAAAGGCATTGCAGAACAACTAGGTCCAACTTCCCTGACCGTTTGGCAGAATGGCACTTGATATACTGCTAGCAGAAAAAGGTGGTGTATGTAAAATGTTTGGAACCTATTGTTGTACCTTCATTCCCAATAATACAGCTCGTAATGGTAGTATAACCAGAGCCCTAGAAGGCCTGACATTCCTATCAGAGGAATTAGATGAAAATTCAAGAATAAATGACCGTATTACTACGTTCAATAATTCAAGATAAACATGGCACTCAGAGAATCAAAAAAAGGGATGTCGGTGCCAAAGTAGGGTCTCCAGCCCAAATATAACAGTAAAAATAACTTGGCACTCAAAAATGAAATGAAAGAAGTATTTGTTGCTTGTGGTTTTTCCTTTTATTTGCATCCACAGCTAATAAACGTGATGTACAAAATAATGAACGTTTTCGGCCATACAATAGCCTTCCTCAGACAATATGTACAGAAAAGAACTGGAATGCAACTCAAAGTATATATGAGAAAGCGCTGATCTGGCTCTCATATCTTGCTGCATGCACCTTCAGCGTCCTCACTTTGCTACATTGTTAGCCTACAACGCTGTCATCCTTACCTCAGTAAGGCGCATTTCTAGCTCTTTGAGCAGGGTCCAATTCCTCGGAAGTTCTGTTATGCTCTCAGTTACAGCGCTATTCTCAGCTGAATTTAACCGACAGCGCTTTCTCATATATACTTTGAGTTGCATTCCAGTTCTTTTCTGTACATATTGTCTGAGGAAGGCTATTGTATGGCCGAAAACGTTCATTATTTTGTACATCACGTTTATTAGCCGTATTACTACGTTGTTTGAGGGATGGTTTGCTAGATGGACAAGACTGATTACTTCAGTTCTGTCTTCGGGAGTGACTGTTACAATTCTTGTTACCTGTGGTTGTTGTTTTGTACCCTGCATAAGAGGTCTATTTCAAAAAGCTGATTGATACTTCATTAACTAAAACCATGTACCAAGATATTGGCCATACTGAAAATACCTATGAAACTGTGGAAAATACCCCACTTGAGATGGAATAAGATGTACACCCACCTTGGTGTCAAGAAGAAGATGGGCTCCTACACCTTGGAGCTAAGAAAATGACCTTCAGTTATGACAGTAGCAATATACTTGAAGAAATGATGAAATACTAAATAATAACAGGAGGGAATGTTATAATAATTTAGCCTTGATTAATTATATACGAGTAGTCTCTTGATAATGAAGATTTCATTATATTATTATTATAGCGCCATTTATTCCATGGCGCTTTACATATGAGGGGTATACATAATAAATACAAGTACAGTAATCTTAAACAATACAAGTCACGACTGGTCCAGAATGAGAGAGGACCCTGACCGCGAGGGCTCACAATCTACAAAGGATGGGTGAGGATACAGTAGGCGAGGGTAGAGCTGGTCGTGCAGCGGTTTGGTGGATCGGTGGTTACTGCAGGTTGTAGGCTTGTCGGAAGAGGTAAGTCTTCAGGTTCTTTATGAAGGTTTCCATGGTAGGTGAGAGTCTGATATGTTGTGGTAGAGAGTTCCAGAGTAAGGGGGATGCGCGGGAGAAATCTTGTATGCGATTGTGGGAAGAGGAGATAAGAGGGGAGAAAAGAAGGAGATCTTGTGAGGTTGCGTGCAGGTAAGTACCGGGAGACGAGGTCACAGATGTATGGAGGACTCAGGTTGTGGATGGCTTTGTATGTCATGATTAGGGTTTTGAACTGGAGTCTTTGGGGTTATGGGGAGCCAGTGCAGGGATTGACAGAGAGGAGAGGCCGGGGAATAGCGGGGGGACAGGTGGATTAGTCAGGCAGCAGAGTTTAGAATAGATTGGAGGGTGCGAGAGTGTTAGAGGGGAGGCCACAGAGCAGGAGGTTGCAGTAGTCAAGGCGGGAGATGATGAGGGCATGGACTAGGGTTTTTGCAGATTCTTGGTTGAGGAATGTACGGATCAGTGAAATATTTTTGAGTTGAGTTATATCATTCACTATATATGATTTTGCTTCATTAAGTGATGTTTTTTGCTTTGCTATGTGTTTTTGCTAGAAGGGTTCAACTAAAGTTAACGTCTGTAAGGGAAACATAAATTCCAAGATAAGCAAACAATAAGACCGTTTCCTATTGTTTTTTTATTCCAGATGGGTATTCTTCCTTATATACTTTCCTGCACTAGTTTTAATATTATATGCTATGGAAAGTTAATTGACACTATAGTTCAAATGGTTACGTCAGTATAACTATATAAACTGCTGTAAATGTATATTGGGCAGAAACTCCTGTCTCCATCTTCATTGAGGTGATTAGAGACTGTCTCCTTGTATACAAGAATAAAGCTTTGATCCGAAAGCAGATGTTTCCCGTCTTCCATTGGCAGAGAAAATTCTCCTGACACTGCGCCCTCTAAAGACGATGGTGAACTGTGCAGTTTTACTGCTTTTTTTTCTCTAGAGAGAAACCATAGGTTTCTATGTGGAGTCTAAAAAAGCTTGTAAAAAACTGCAGTTACTTAGGTGCAAAATCAAAGCTTTTCTGTACTATAAAAACCACATTAATAATGCTGTTTCAAAAAACGCAAATAATGGGGAAAAGCATAATATTTGCAGCAAAAAATTAATAATCACTGCCCCCTCTAACATCTGCAAGTGTCGAAAAAAATGGTAAATGGGTGTGACTAAGGGCATACTCAAAATTTGCTGCGGTGCGCTATGGCCACATAATTTATCACTGTTCTGTAAAAGTTGGGATGTATGTTATTCTCTTTCATCCCTATATGTCCAGATCATAAAAAAAATTTGGAGGTACACTGTACAAATTCTGGATATTGCACATCATTTCCAATATTTGTCCTTGAGTTTTGAATTTTCAGGACTTTCACAAAAATCATGGCAATAGTGTGGGCACGTAAAACAGAATTTTATTTCCTTGAATAACTATTTCCTAATCTAAAAAACAAGTCAAGATCCGTGTATATGAGAATTCATTTTTTTCTGGCATAGTTTTAGACATCACCATTCAAAAATGATTTGTACACTATGAGGTCACCTAGGTGTTGAACCTGATTTTTGAGTTCTATAATGTTCAAGTGACCTCAACCTATCTGGCAAGAGGAAAATTGATAGTAACTGGTGGTGTTTTACCACACACTGCAGTTTTAAACTTCTGAATGCTACTTAAATTTAGGGATGCGCAAGTACTAAAATGCTCGTTACTCGAACTTAGCAATTCCTATTGCTTTTGATGCTCATTTCAAATAGCGAGTATAATGGGAGTCAATTGGAAATCGGACCAATTTTCCGACAGACCCTTCAAGGAAGTATATGGGGCAGAGAAAATGTTGAAATGGATGGAAAAAGTGCTGAATGGAAGAACAGCATGGGGAGGACCCCTGGAAGCATCTCTGACTCCCAGATCACTGCTGAGAACAATGGTGTCACACTTTTAGTCCACTTGAAGAACTGACAATATGTTATGGACTGACCTGGGTTGGAGTAATGGTATTGCAACCACTAGTGGCAGCATGTAGCCAGGGATTTCCAAGGAGTCAGTACACAGGAGAAGCAATGTAGTTTAAAGGAGCAGCACATAGCGTAGTCATGGATAGCCAATGAGTCGGTACACAGGAGCAGCAGTAAAATCTTAGAATGAAGGAGCAGGTTAAAGAAACCGTGACTAGAGGCTGGTAGCTCAATAACCTCGCAAGGAAGGCAGTGCAATGGCAGGTGAAAATGGGTGCTCAATCAGGGTAAAGCCAATCAGGAACTCAGGGTGGAGATGCTCAGAAACAACACAGGTACAAGTATCTGGGTTAGAAAGAAACTGTCCAGCGAGCTGAGTGCTCAGGGGGAAGAGGTGCTGCCTGGTGCACAAGAGCTGCTGGGTTGAGTCCTCACAGTACCCCCTCCTTCCAGGATGGCCTCTGGATATCTCAGGCGTTGGCTTCTCTGGATGTCTCTGATGAAAAGCTCTTGTAAGCCTGGATGCATGAACGGTGCCCTCCGGCTCCCATGAATTATCTTCTGGTCTGTAACCCCTCTATTCCCCCAAATATTTCAGTCTTCCTCTAAATCTTTAGAGTCCAGAATTTTATCCACAATGTTGTCTTCTTCACCATGGACTTTTTCTGGTGGACGAGGTGGCTGAATTCTACCTGGTAACGGGTTCTCACTGAATGGTTTGAGCAAGGATACATGGAACACAGGGTGAATTTTCAGGCTGTTAGGAAGTTTTAACCCCTCTCTGACATCTGACGTACTATCCCGTCCATATGACTTGGCACAGTTAGACCATGGACGGGATAGTACGTCATGGCGATCGGCCGCGCTCACGGGGGGAGCAAGGCCGATAGCAGCCGGGTGTCAGCTGATTCTGACAGCTGACACCCGGCACGAAGTGTCAGGAGCGTTCACAGACCGCTCCCGGCACTTTAACCCTGCGATCAAACAAGATCGCAGCGTTCTGGGAGCAGGCAAGGGCTGACAGCCCCTCTGCCTTTGGATCGGATACCCCGCGGCGCGACGCGGGGTTCCGATCGCTGCCATGGAGACTCGATGTCGTCATGATGACATCCAGGTCTCCAGAGCTGAGAAACTTCCTGTCATGCGCAGTGCATGTCAGGAAGTCTCTCATGTCGGTCTGCACTGAGTGCAGCGCTGACAGCTTCTGTAGCATGCAGCTGCTGCTTCATCTGCATGCATATAGAAGTGATCAGCCTGCACAAAATGAATTAATCAGCGAATATTGTAAATTCGACGAACATAATCCGAACCGAAATATTCGCTCATCTCTAACAATGATGAGATCAGGGTCTCTGCCTCTACATTATGGTACTCTCAGATTAGGTGGCAAAAATCCATTTAAGGCCCTCGTACACATTAGACTAATGTTGGCCAAACCCATATCGGTCAGCTCAGCTGACAGTCTCGTGTATGAGATCCCCTCAACTCTCCTCTGACAGATGATGTTGGGAGATAAGTATCTATCATATCCTACAAAGATACTCTCCACCCAATAGCTAAGGTGATAAAACTATCCACAGCTGAGACCCCATTCTGAAAGGTGTAAATAGTAGCAACACTAATTTGCAAATCAACTTGACACTTAGACACAAAGTCTATATTTTTTTCAGTATATTTAGCGTTTTTTTAGATTGGGAAACACAGATTGCAAGTATTTAGAAACCACATACAACCCCAAGCACATTATCCTTTGCAGCAGCTTAAAAGCATTTCATGATCACAGTAGATTCAAAACGATTAAATAGAAATCTAGTTTCTGGATTCATGCAAAACAGTGATCTTACATTTGGCACAAGAAATTTTATATGCATGTTCCTCTCCAGAAAAGGAGACGGCACAGAGTGGGGCAACATGTCGTGTGTCACTTATGCTCTGTTTTGGGACAGAGAAGGTTGGGATCTATGGACTATGGTGTCCATCTCTCTCCATTTAGGAGTGACATATGCAGAAGGTAGACCTACAAAGACTTCCCCAAACATTGCATAGTAACACACATAACCAGCTCCACTTTGATTACATAGCACATGTAACTAACACACAAGTGAGTGGCACTGTGGCTTAGGCTAAGACATAATGTTTTCCTATAAAATGTGCAATAGGATTTAATATTGTTTTTTTAAAAAAAATTTAAATTAATTCACCAGATGTCATCGGTGCTCATAATTGTGATCCTTGTTACTTCGCCAATAGTGATCATCATTGTGAACGGCCTGTAAAAATAATGAAATCTATCCCCCACTATTTCCAAAGAATTACCCAATTCGTCTGACTGTATCTTACTTTTTTTCATAATAGTTTTCATAAATTGATCCACATGTTAAAAAGAGTCCTCCGGGGCCACCTACTTTGTGTTTGCCTTTTAACCCCTGCAATGACTTCTGACTGAGAAGGAGCTTGCAGCAAACAAAACCTCCCCCTCTGTTCTGTCTGCATTGCGAGACCAGGCAGATAAACCATGCCCCCTTTAACAAAGTTCTAGATCCTCAGCTGAAAATGGAGGAAAATTAATAGAGAATTTTGACAGATTTCCATAAAACTGTTTTCTTAATAATTTAAAAGTTTAGTGCTTCTTTAAAAGAATACCATTTCTTGCATAATTTTTATATATATATTTTTCCCCCTGGAGAATAAGAGTCAAACACATTTAGATGCCCCATGATTCAATTTTGACAATACCTAAATTTCTGAATTTGCTTTGACTGGTCCACAAAGACAATAATAGATCTGATCAATGTAACATTGTACAATTTGATTTCCTTAGTAAAATTTGGTCCTAGGAACAAGCTACTATATTACATGTCACTTTTGTTCATTGGTGTGCTAATGGCAGAGGTAAAAATACCCCTTAAAAACCCATTAGGATTGTTTTGAGGGTCGTGGCATGAATGTCACTGTTTTTTCTTTCTGACCAGGTTTTATCTCACAAAATGGTCGCAGCTTCTGCATCAGAACTTCGAGGGTCTTTAATGCCAATAATAAGATCGTTACTCCTGCGCGATCCATGCACCAAAGATAGGATGTGTGTTCGGTCCAGTTGATGTCCCTTGGCTTCTAGGTCCTGAGTGTCATTTTCAGGGAAGTCACCTAATATAGAAATATTTATGTGTATTTAATACAGTAGGAGAAAATAGGACCTGTATTGTTTTACAGCTATGGATACCTTTGCATCTTTTTTTGCATCGCATGTATTATGTAAAAAAAAAATGCAAGTAATTGGTGATAATTACAAGTTTTTAACCATTTTGTTTGGGAGTTTGCATATAAGGGTAGGTACCCATATGTGAGAAAAAACAGTCCGATTTACGGACTGAAAAAACGGACGAGTGCCATGCGATTGTCATGCGATTGCCATGCGCTTTTTAAATGGAACATCTGTATGACATCCGTATGCAATGCGATTTTAACATGAGCTTTTACATACAGCAGTTCTCTCTATGTAACAGCTCATGTTAAAATCGCATTGTACTACACAACTGTACACATCGTTTAAAATCAACATATTCTTCATTAAAAATATATATCTATATATACACACATACATACACCTCTGGCAAAAATTAAAGAGAATCTGTCATAACTTTTTGGGCATATCATGTTAAAATATCATTCAATTCAGTGCCAACTCTGCATTATAACAGTAGTTTTGATACCCCTTGACTCCCCACCTTTGATCAATAAATACCGTTCATATTCCTCCCGCGGTGTATGTACATCAGCTCGGTCTGGTCTGATAGGCGGGGCTTATTGTCTGTCTCCACCCCCCTTCCTTGGCTTGCTGTGCGTATGATTTTCTGTGAATATTCTGCGTTTGCGTAGTTACCGTGCGTGCGCAGTATGCTTTGCCCAACTGTGGGCAAAGCCGAAAAACAGTATTGCGCATGTGCCGGCATACGCGATTTGTTGTGAATATGCTGGAGGCGGCTTCTGAGCTGGGGCTCCCTCCGGTGGTTGCTGAGCGTAATGAACTGATTAATGAATGGTCTTCAGCTGGCGCTGAATGGTAGGATATAAGTTGCCTGAGTTCCCAGCAGCCTTGCCGGTTATCAATTGTTCCTTCTGGTCTTGCTTGAAGCACTGCTAGTTTCCTGCTCTACTTCAGATAAGTGTTTGCTGTTTTTTTTTCTCTGTTTGATTTTCTCTGCCGGTTTGCTGCCTGCAGTGGACTGCAGCCTGTCCCCTTTTGGGGTCTGGCGCTGCAATTGTGCTCCGTTTGTGTCTGCACTTTTGCTTTTCTCTTTTGTTACTTTTTATTTGCTGAATAGCGTTTTGTTACACCAGAGATCTGATTTAGGTGGATGAGATCGTGTGATCTCAGTTTTTTGGCAATCAGAAGTGTTGGTATTTTTGTTAGGGTTTTTGTTGGATTGCAGTCAGAATTCTCTCCTGTACTTTTCTGTCTAGATAGATTGGGCCCCAGCGTTTGCTCATTCTATTTTCTGTCTGTGTCCGTGCTTTCTTCTTGTCTAACCGCCATTAGATGTTTGGGGGCTTCCTATTTTCTTTGGGGATCTGCTCCGGGGCAGATAGCTTTCATCTTTCTGCCTTTAGGTGTAGTTATCTCTCAGGCTGTGACGAGGCGTCTAGGATCAACGTAGGAACGCTCCACGGCTACCTCAAGTTGTGTGTTAGTTCAGGTTACTGCAATCCAATAGGTTCCAGCCTCTCTGGTGTATTACCGCTTTTGCTATTTTTTGCTATTTCTCCTCAGTTACCGAAACACAACAGCGATTGCTTTCTATGGCCCGGAAGTATTCTTCCGGTACAAAGTATACTTCCGGTACATAGAAAGCAATCGCGTATGCCGGCGCAAGCGCAATACTGATTTTATGCTTTGCCTACAGTTGGGCAAAGCATACTGCGCACGAGCGAAAGACTGTTTGAATGCGCACGCGCAGTAACTACGTGAATGCAGGAATTACAAGAAAGAAATGCAGAGAGCAAGACAGGAGGGGGGAGAGACAGACAATAAGCCCCATCCATCGGACCGGACGATTTACATACACTGCGGGAGGAATATAAACGGAGTTTATTGATCAAAGATGTGGAGTCGAGGGGTATCAAAAGTACTGTTATAATGCAGAGTTGGCACTGAATTGAATGATATTTTAACATGATATGCCAAAAAAGTGGTGACAGATTCCCTTTAGGAGACCACTTTTAAATGTTCAGTTTGTCTGATTTTTCTCTTTATAGGTATATTTTTGAGTAAAATGTAAATTGTTCTTTTAGTCTATAAACTTCTGACAACGTCACCAAATTTCCAAGTAAGAAATTTTGTATTTTTTTCTGGCAAAGAAAAATGGTCAAAATTTAACAAAAAAAACCCCAGTGCTTTGAAACCTCAAATAATGCAAAGAAAACAAGTTCATAATAATTTAGAAACAACAATACTCATGTTTTAACTCAGAAAGAGTTCTGAAATCAATATTTTGTGGAATAACCATGATTTTTAACCCCTCTCTGCCATCAGACGTACTATCCCGTCCATGTGACCCTGGACCTAATTCCCATGGATGGAATAGTACGTCATGGGCGATCAGCTGCGCTCCCGGGGGGAGCGCAGCTGATCGCCGCCGGGTGTCAGCTGATTATCACAGCTGACACCCGTGACTGTGTGTCAGGAGCGGTCACGGACCGCTCCCGGCACATTAACCCCTGGTACACCACGATCAAACATGATCGCGGTGTACGGGGCACAGGGGAGGATCGCGCAGGGTGGGGGCTCCCTGCGCGCTCCCCTGAGACCCTCAGAGCAGCGCGATGTGTCGCGCTGTTCCGAGGGTCCGTCCTCCCTCCAGGTCCCCGGATCCAAGATGGCGCCGGGGTCCTGCAGGGAGGCGGCTTCCTCAGTGCCTGCTGAGAGCAGGCACTGAGAAGCCTGCAGCGATGCCAGAGCGATCGCTGGTGTGACAGAGTGCTGTGCACACTGTCACACCAGTGATCTGCTAAAATACAGTGATGTCCCACCCTGGACAAAGTAAAAAAGTAAAAAAAATAAAAATAAAAAGTGGTAAAAAATAAAAATAAAAAAATAAAAATATTCCCCAATAAATTCATTCTTTCCTGTAAATAAAAAAAACAAAACAATAAAAGTACACATATTTGGTATCGCCGCGTCCGTAACGACCCCCCCTATAAAACTGTCCCACTAGTTAACCCCTTTAGTGAACCCCTTAAAAAAAAGAAAACGAAGCAAAAAATCAATGCTTTATCATCAAACCGCTGAACAAAAAGTGGAATAACACGCGATCAAAAAGACCGAGATAAATAACCATGGTACCGCTGAAAACGTCATCTTGTCCTGCAAAAAACGAGCCGTCATACAGCATCATCAGCGAAAAAATAAAAAAGTTAAAGCTCGCAGAATAAAGCGATGCAAAAATAATAATTTTTTATATAAAATTGTTTTCATTCTATAAAAGCGCCAAAACATAAAAAAAAGATATAAATAAGGTATCGCCGTAATCGTACTGACCTGAAGAATAAAACTGCTTTATCAATTTTACCACACGCGGAACGGTACAAACGCCTCCCCCAAAAGAAATTCATGAATTGCTGATTTTTGTTCATTCTAACCTCCCAAAAATCGAAATAAAAAGCGATCAAAAAATGTCACGTGCTCAAAATGGTACCAATAAAAACGTCACCTCGTCCCGCAAAAAATAAGACCTCACATGACTCTGTGGGCCAAAATATGCAAAAATTATAGCTCTCAAAATGTGGTGATGCAAAAAACTATTTTTTGCAATAAAAAGAATCTTTTAGCGTGACAGCTGCCAATCATAAAAACCCGCTATAAATAGTAAATCAAACCCCCCTTTATCACCCCCTTAGTTAGGGAAAAATAATAAAATTAAAAAAATGTATTTATTTCCATTTTCCCGTTAGGGTTAGGGTTGCGGCTAAAGTTAGGGTTAGGGTTGGCGCTAACGTTAGGATTAGGATTAGGGTTGGGATTACGGTTAGGGGTGTGTTAGGGTTAGGTTTGTGGTTAGGGTTGGGACTAGGGTTAGGGGTGTGTTGGGGTTAGGGTTGGAGTTAGAATTGGAGGGTTTCTGCTGTTTAGGCACATCAGGGGCTCTCCAAATGTGACATGGCGTCTGATCTCAATTCCAGCCAATTCTGTGTTGAAAAGTCAAACGGTGCTCCTTCACTTCTGAGCTCTGCCATGCGCCCAAACAGTAGTTTACTCCCGCATATGGGGTATCAGCGTACTCTGGACCACAAGAGTTATTGTGCAATTTGTCCTATTTCTCCTGTTACCCTTGGGAAAATAAAAAACTGGGGGCGACAAAATCATTTTTGTAAAAAAAAAAATGATTTTTTTGTTTTTACGGCTGTATGTTATAAAACTTCTGTGAAGCACTTGGGGCTTCATAGCACTCACCACACTTCTAGATAAGTTCCTTGTGGGGTCTATTTTCCAAAATGGGGTCACTTGTGGGGGGTTTCCACTGTTTAGACGCATCAGGGGCTCTCCAAATGCGATATGACTCCCCCAGACCATTCCATCAAAGTCTGCAATCCAAAACGTCACTACTTCCCTTCCGAGCCCCGACGTGCGCCCATACAGTAGTTTACTCCCACATATTGGGTATCAGCGTACTCAGGACAAATTGGACAACAACTTTTGGGGTCCAATTTCTCCTGCTACCCTTGTGAAAATAAAATATTGGGGGCGAAAAAATCATTTTTGTAAAAAAAAAAAGGATTTTTTATTTTTACGGCTGTACGTTATAAACTTCTGTGAAGCACTTCGAGGTTCAAAGTGCTCACCACACATCTAGATAAGTTCCTTGTGGGGTCTATTTTCCAAAATGGGGTCACTTGTGGGGGGATTCCACTGTTTAGGTGCATCAGGGGCTCTCCAAATGCGACATGACTCCCCCAGACCATTCCATCAAAGTCTGCAATCCAAAACGTCACTACTTCCCTTCCGAGCCTCGACGTGCGCCCATACAGTAGTTTACTCCCACATATTGGGTATCAGCATACTCAGGACAAATTGGACAACAACTTTTGGGGTCCAATTTCTCCTGTTACCCTTGTGAAAATAAAATATTGGGGGCGAAAAAATCATTTTTGTAAAAAAAAGAGATTTTTTATTTTACGGCTGTACGTTATAAACTTCTGTGAAGCACTTTGGGGTTCAAAGTGCTCACCACACATCTAGATAAGTTCCTTGAGGGGTCTAGTTTCCAAAATGGTGTCATTTGTGGGGGGTTTCCACTGTTTAGGCAGATCAGGAGCTCTCCAAACACGACATGGCATCCAGCCAATTCTGCGTTGAAAAAGTCAAACGGCGCTCCTTCCCTTCCAAACTCTGCTATGCACCCAAACAGTGGTTTACTCCCACATATGGGGTATCAGCGCACTCAGGACAAATTGCACAATAACTTTTGGAGTCTTGTTACCCTTGGGAAAATAAAAATTGGGGTGAAAAGATCAATTTTGTGGAAAAAAATATGATTTTTTAATTTTACGGCTCTACGTTATAAACTTGTGTGAAGCACTTGGGGGTTCAAATTGCTCACCAAAGATCTAGATAAGTTCCTTAGGGGGTCTAGTTTCCCAAATGGGGTCACTTGTGGGGGTTTCCACTGTTTAGGCACAGCAGGGGCTCTCCAAATGCAACATGGCGTCCAATCTCAATTTCAGCCAATTTTGGTTGGAAAAAGTCAAATGGTGCTCCTTCCATTCCGAGCTCTACTGTGCGCCCAAACAGTGGTTCCCCCCCACATATGGGGTATCAGCGTACTCAGGACAAATTGGACAACAAATTTTGTGGTCCAATTTCTCCTGTTACCCTTGGGAAAATAAAAAATTAGTGACTAAGAGATAATTTTTGGGGGAAAAAAATAGGATTTTTATTTTCATGCCCGGGCATTATAAACTTGTGTGAAGCACTTGGGGGTTCAAAGTGCTCACCAAATATCTAGATAAGTTCCTTAGGGGGTCTAGCTTCCAAAATGGGGTCACTTGTGGAGGGTTTCCACTGTTTAGGCTCATCTGGGGCACTACAAACGGAACATGACCCCCATCAATGTTTGCATTCCAAAACGTTACTGCTTCCTTTCCAAGCCCTGCCGTGCGCCCAAACAGTTTCCCCCCCCACATATGGGGTATCAGCGTACTCAGGACAAATTGGACAACAACTTTTGGGGTCCAATTTCCTTGGGAAAAATCAAAAATTTGGGACTAAAAAATAATTTTTGTGGAAAATTGTTTTTTTTTTTCACACCCAGGCATTAAAACTTTTGTGAAACACTTTGGGGTTCAAAGTGCTCACAACAGATCTAGATAAGTTCCTTAGGGGGTCTAGTTTCCAAAATGGTGTCACTTGTGGGGGTTTCCACTGTTTAGGCATATCAGGGGCTCTCCAAACACAACATGGCGTCCAATCTCAATTCCAGCCAATTTTAGTTTGAAAAAGTCAAACGGCGCTCCTTCCCTTACGAGCTCTGCCGTGTGCCCAAACAGTGGTTTTCCCCCACATATGGGGTATTGTCGTACTCAGGAGAAATTGCACAACAACTTTATCTGCCCATTTTCTCCTTTTACTCTTGTGAAAATAAAAAAAAGTTTGTAAAAGATCATTTTTGTGGCTAAAAAGTTAAATATTAATTTTTTCCTTCCACGTTGCTTCAGCTCCTGTGAAGCACCTGAAGGGTTATTAAACTTCTTGAATGTGGTTTTGAGTACCTTGAGGGGTGCAGTTTTTAGAATGGTGTCACTTTTGGGTATTTTCTGCCATATAGACCCCTCAAAGTGACTTCAAATGTGAGGTGGTCCCTAAAAAAATGGCTTTGTAAATTTTGTTGTAAAAATGAGAAATCACTGGTCAACTTTTAACCCTTATAATTTCCTAACAAAAAAACATTTTGGTTCCAAAATTGTGCTGATGTAAAGTAGACATGTGGGAAATGTTATTTCTTAACTATTTTGTGTGACATATCTCTCTGTTTTAAGGGAAAAAAAATCAAAGTTTGAAAATTGCAAAATTTTCAAAATTTTCGCCATATTTGCGTTTTTTTCAAAAATAAACGCAAGGTATATCGAAGAAATTTTACCACCAACATGAAGTACAATATGTCACGAGAAAACAATCTCAGAATCGCGAAGATCCGTTGAAGCGTTCTAGAGTTATAACCTCATAAAGAGACAGTGGTCAGAATTGTAAAAATTGGCCCGGTCATTAACGTGCAAACCACCCTTGGGGGTGAAGGGGTTAAAAACAGCTTTCATGCGTCTTGGCATGCTTGCCACCAGTCTTTCACACTGCTTCTGGCGCAAAAATTTAAGCAGTTCTTCTTTGTTTGATGGCTTGTGACTATCCATCATCCTCTTGATTACATTCTAGAGGTTTTCAATGGGGTTCAGGTCTGGAGAATGAGCTGCCCATGACAGGGTTTTGATGCGGTTGTCTCTTAAATTTTGCCAGAGCTGTGTGTACAATATATATATATAAAATATTAGATAGATAGGTCGATAGATAGATATCAGAAAAGGATAGAATAGATGGTTTACATACAGTAATTACATACACAATAGGTAGCTATATAGATGTGTGTGTCAAATACAATTAGTATAGTATGTGTGCAGGTTACTGTAAATGTATTTAAACAAAACATTATTTTTGGAAAATATGGCGTGGGCTCCCACGGAATTTTCCAGTTCAGAGAGGGAAAGCCAGCAACTGGGTGCAGATGTTTATAGCTTGGGAAGCGGGTAATACCCATGGAGCTTCCCAGACTGTTAATATCAGCCCACAGCTGTATATTTAGCCTTTACTGGCTATTAAAATATGGGAACCCCCCAAAAAAACGACGTGGGGTCCCCCTATAATTAATAGCCTGAAAAGGCTATGCATACAGCTGCGGGCTGATATTCATAGTCTAGGAAGGGGCCATGGATATTGGCTGCCCCCGGCAACAAACACCAGCTCATAGCTGCCCCAGAAATGGCACATCTCTAAGATGTGCCAATTCCGGCACTTAAGGCTGGGTCTCACATAGCAATACACCAGCGATCCCGACAACGATCAGGATCGCTGGTGTATCACTACATTATCGCTGCTGAGCTGCCAAACAGGCAGCTCAGGCAGCGATCAGTACAAGCGACACTGCGGGTAACATCGCTTAGTTACCCGCAGTGTACCTTGGATACCAGCGCCCTGATGCAGGGAGCTGGTAACCAAGGTACACATCGGGTTTCCAGGCGCTGCGCAGTGCCTGGAAACCCGCTGTGTACCTTGGTTACCAGCTCCCTGCTTCAGGGAGCTGGTATCCAAGGTACACAGCGGGTTTCTAGGCACAGCCCCGCGCCTGGAAACCCGCTGTGTACCTTGGTTACCAGCGGATCGCTGGTCTCCCGCCTGTCACACGCAGCGATGCGTGCCTGTCAGGGTGAGACCAGCGATCAAAAAAATGTCCTGGCCTTTCAGCGACGATCAGCGATACCCGGCAGGGGGGCTGATCGTCGCTGAATGTCACACACAGCGATATCGCTGGTGAGCTCGCTGCTGTGTCACAAAACTAGTGACTCAGCAGCGATCTTGGTAGCGAGATCGCTGTGTGAGACTGGGGCTTTAGCCTCTCACTTCCCACTGCCCTGTAGCGATGGCATATGGGGGATTAGTAATGAAGATGTGTCAATTAGATACCCCCATTACTAATCCCATAATCAAATAGTAAATAAAACAGACATCGATTAAAAAATCCTTTATTTAAAATAAAAACACAGACTCCTTTATTGTTCTTAATTAAACCATACTTACAAACACACCTAATCCATGCGAAGCCCACGTTCTCCTGTAATAAACATAAAATAATAAAGCAACAATATACCAAACCTGTCCGTCTTTGTGTCCCATGCCGTAATCCATATCTGGGGGATGTACAGCTTACAACCAGGACGGTGCTAAGATGCAACCGCCCCGGCTGTAAACTACTGGTCAATGAATGAGATGCTGCCGGCGCAGCCTCAGTGACTAGCGGTGACGTTACTGAAGCTGCGTTCCCTTACAGGCTGACCTGCGCTGAACTCTGGAGCGTGGGAAAATGAACTGGCATTTTCCCACGCTCAAGAGTTCAGCGCGGGTCAGGCTGTGAGGGAGTTGCGCTTCAGTGACGTCCCGCTAGTCACTGAAGCTCCGCTCCCTGCATCTCATTCATTTACCAGTAGCTTACAGCCGGGGCGGTCGCATCTTGGTTGTAAACTGTATATTCCCAGATATGGATAACTGCGTGGGACACAATGGACAGGTATGGTATATTGTTGCTTTATTGTTTTATGTTTATTACAAGAGATCGAGGGCTTTGGGGAATTAGCAGAGGTTGTATGGTTTAATTAAGAATAATAAAGAAGTCAGTGTCTTAATTTCAATAAAACACGGATTTTGGTAAGAACTTACCGGTAAAATCCTTTTCAGCGAAGGAAGGGAGGGAGACACAGGAATTCATTACTGATGGGTAGGCGGAGCCCCAGATCAGGATGTCACCTCAGATCAAAAGAGTGCTGACTGGCTGGCCCCTCCAGCTCGGGCTCCTCTACTCAGCTCCAGTCGTACCAAAGCTTTTAGGAAAAGAGCCAAGATCACCAGCGGAGCAACATAACCCCTTCTGAAGGAACTTCAGAGAAAAAACACAAGGATACAGGTTATGCATGCAAAGAAAGCCAAAAACCACAGAGTTCCAGGTACTACTCACGGAACCTGACTACTGCGATGAGCTGGCGATGCTGGAACAGAGCCTTAGCGCGCTGACCTCAGCCCAGATAATCGCTATCAGATAAGGGTCGCGCTGCATCTGAAAACATCAACACACTTCTGCCTTGGGAGGGTGCTGTGTCTCCCTCCCTTCCTTCGCTGAAAAGGATTTTACCGGTAATTCTTACCAAAATCCGTGTTTCAGCTGCAGAATGGAAGGGAGGGAGACACAGGAATTCATTACTGATGGGACGTCCCAAAGCAGTTCAAAAATAAGGGTGGGAAAAAACCAACAAGAGGCAGAAACCCAACAACCTTAACAACAAAGCGCAACCAGCGCTAAATACAAGTTCATCCAGAACTTTAAACTACAGCTGCCTGCAGGACCCTACGTCCGAGGGCTGCATCAGCGGAAGCACTGACGTCCACTTTATAAAACTTCGTAAACGTGTGGACAGAGCGCCAAGTTGCCGCCCGGCAGAGCTGCACTGCCGAAGCACCTTGGTGAAAAGCCCACGATGAAGTCACAGCCCTCGTGGAATGGGCTTGAATCTTAATCGGGCAAGATTCACCCTGAAGACGGTAAGCTTCCAATATAGCTGACCGGATCCAACGAGCTATAGAATCCTTGGAAGCTCGTTGACCACGCCGACGACCGACTGGAACCACAAATAGGGAGTCCGTCTTACGAAAACCTTGAGTAATAAATAGATAAAACTTCAAGGCCCGCACTAAATCCAATGTGTGTAAAGCTCGCTCTTTCACATTCTTCGGATCCGGGCAGAATGAAGGCAACACAATATCCTGGTTGACATGAAATTGTGACACCACTTTAGGCAAAAAATCACCCCGAGTGCGAAGCACTACACGATCCGGAAAAAACTCCAGAAAAGGAGGCGAACAAGAAAGAGCTGCCAACTCAGAAACTCTCCTCAAGGAAGTGACTGCAACAAGGAAAGCCACCTTCCAAGAAAGTAAAGAAAGGCTAGCAGAAACCATAGGCTCAAAAGGTTTATGCTGAAGAGCCTCCAAAACAAGGTTGAGCCGCCAAGGAGACACGGGTGCCTTCCGCGGCGGAAACTTACAAGATATACCTCGGAAAAAGGAGAGCACGTCTCTATTCGAAGCAATGGTTCTCCGGAACAATAAGGACAGAGCAGAAATCTGACCTTTCAGGGTGCTGACTGCCAAACCCTTGTCTAGCCCATGCTGCAGAAAAGCCAACAGGTTGGGAATGGAAAATTTTCTCGGGTTCCGAGAGGACCCCAAACACCACGAAAAGAAGGTTTCCCAAATTTTGTGGTAAATCCTAGTAGTAGCCGGACTTCTTGCAGCACGAAGGGTAGCAATGACCTCGGCTGAGAAACCTCTACGGGTCAAGATTTCGGTCTCAAGAGCCACGCCGTCAAACGCAGGGACATCAGTCCGGATGACAAACGGGCCCCTGAGTCAACAAGTCCGGTTGAAGAGGGAGTGGAAAAGGAGGTGCCGCCAACAGCGACATTATTGTCGAGAACCACACCCTTCTTGGCCAGTCTGGAGCTATCAAAATAGCTGGAATTCTCTCTAGTCTGATCCGACGCAGTACTAGAGGAAGTAAGGATATCGGCGGGAATACATAGATCAGCTCGAACTGAACCCACTGAGCCACTAGAGCATCCACCGCCACAGCCTTCGGGTCCTTGTACCTGGACATGAACTCGGTAATTTGGCATTGGACCTGGATGCCATCAAATCCACTTGGGGGGTTCCCCAGCGAGAGCACAGTAGTGCAAAAACTTCCGGGTGGAGGCTCCATTCCCCGGGATCCATCCTTCTGCACTGAGAAAGTCCGCTGTAATATTCTGAACCCCTGGAATATGAATCGCCGAAATGGCTGGTACACTGGCCTCTGCCCAAATCAGAATTCAGGACACCTCTACCATGAGTCTGGAACTCCTTGTCCCACCTTGGTGATTGATATACGCGACAGACCGTCGCATTGTCTGTCTGCACTCGGACTGGCAGACCGCTCAAAGGGACCGTCCAATGTTGGAGGCAAAGGAAAATCGCCCTCAATTCCAGGATGTTGATCGGAAGAACAGACTCTTCCGATGACCATACCCCTGAATCCAGAGATTGTTCCAAACACCCCCCCAGCCCGTCAGGCTGGCATCGGTGGTTATGACTGACCACTTCGGAGGGAGGAAAGACTTTCCCAGGGAGAATGCCCCTGGACGTAACCACCATTCTAGAGAATCCCGCACCGCCGAGAAATAGTGACACTGCAATCCAGCGATTGCGACCGGTTCCATCGACTCAAGATGAACCTTTGGAGAGTCCTGGAATGGAACTGGGCAAAAGGAATTGCCTCCATGGACGCCACCATCAGTCCCAGAAGACGCATACACTTCCGTAGGGACATTGCCGTTGAGGATTTCATAATCTGTACATGTCGAAGAAGACATGACTGTTTGTCTGGTGGTAGGGAAACTACCGACCGAAACGTGTCGAGATGCATTCCCAAAAAGAGGATTGTCCTCGATGGTTCCAGGGACGACTTCTCCCAATTGACTAGCCAACCGAAGTCCTTCAGAAACTGAAGAGACAAATCCCGAGCCGTCAACGCCTCCTCCTCCGAAGAAGCCACGATCAAAAGATCGTCCAGATAAGGGAGAATCGTAATCCCCTGTCTTCGAAGGATTGCCATGAGGGGCCCAGAATTTTTGTAAAGACCCTTGGCGCTGAGGCTAAGCCGAACGGCAGAGCCACAAACTGGTAATGATTCTGACCTATGGCAAATCGAAGAAAGCGCTGATGAGCCTTTCCGATGGGAATATGCAAATAGGCGTCGCGAATGTCGATTGACACCAGAAAATCGTTCTGTGACAGAGCTGCCACAACGGAGCGAAGCGACTCCATGCGAAATTTCCGGGCATGGACATGCCGGTTTAATCGCTTGAGATCCAGAATCGGGCGAAATTTGTTCTCCTTTTTGGGAACTACAAAAAGGTTGGAATAAAAACCTTTCCCTCGGTCCTCTGACGGAACCGGTATCACTACACCCTTTTGTAGCAGAGATTCGACCTCTCGCTGTAGAGCGACAACAAACTCGGGTTCCGACGGAACGCGAGATTGACAAAAAACATTTGGGGGTCGAGAAGCAAACTCTATGAAATAGCCTGCCGACACTATCCGCGTTACCCAGGAATCTGGAACGCGAGCCATCCAAGTCGCCTTGAAAAGAAGCAGGCGACCCCCCTGGACCCCTGGCGTCAATCCGACTTTGCGGGCTTCTTGTCAAGTTCCCGCTTGTCCTGGCGGAAACTCTGCTTCCAGGGAGTACGAGTTTTGAGAGGATTTCTTTCCTGAGAAGGAAGGACGACCCGATCCCCACGAGGAGTGACTAGATCGTCCTCGGCCCCGAAAGGACCGCCGACCACTATAGACACCAGGCTTACTGGACACCGAGGCCATGGCCCTACGCTGTGGTAATGCTGATTCCTTCGCCTTAGCCTTGGAAATCAGCTCTGTGAGGTCGGATCCAAAAAGATGGCCACCCTTGTAAGGTAAGGCCAACAACCCTTGTTTGGAAACTGCGTCCCCGGCCCACTGTCTGAGCCATAAAGCTCTTCTGACTGTGACCGCTGAAGCTTGCGCTTTGGCCAGCAGAGATGCCGTATCCAGACCGGCATCAAAGATATAACAGGCTGCCGTTTCTAACCATTCACAAGTTTCCCGTATCTCAGATAACGGAGATTCATTTTGCAACTCCGTCTTCAGACGTGCCAACCAGCCTAGAGAAGCTCTAGCAGCACACATGGATCCTAGCACCGCTCGGAATCCATGACCCGCAGCCTCATAGCTTGCTTTTGCCGCCAATTCCGTTTTTCTATCCAAAGGCTCCTGTAAACTCGCTTTCCCCTTAATAGGGAGTAGTGAGGATTTACTAAGCTGAGATAAAGACACATCCACATCAGGAGCAGAAGTCCAATTAGCCTTTAACTACGCAGAGCAATGATAAAGTGTATCAAAGAAATGCGTTCCATGAAAACGCTTATCTGGACACAGACGTTCCTCCTCTATTACACTATTAAGCTCATCCAGAGCTGGCAATGTTGTACGCGAAGCACGGGACTCCTGGAACATGCGTGCTGATTTACCAGGACGACTAGTTACCTCCTCCGGTAACTGCAATATATCTCTCATGGCTTCAATTAATGCCTCTGTACGCTTCGCCATAGAGGAACGCCCCTGCGGCTCGTCCGCATCTGAATCGGATATTTCTCCATCCGAATTTAAAGGGGAACTCTGCCCAATATCAGATACATCTGACTCGCTCCGTGTAGAGGCCGGTAATGGCCTGCGTCGCTTCCTCTGAGAGGAATTAGCAGACACATATTGACCTAAAAGGTCAGACAAGTTGTTGATCGATCGAGCGATATCGTCCAATTTTTCACCGCTGTCGACCGCAGCGCTAGACGCTGTGGAGGTCTGCGTATCTGAATGCCGTAATGGCACTGGGACGTGGTCCGCGGCATCTGAACTCTGTTCAGACATGTCTCACCTGTATGAGCAGGTCAAAGCGGTAATACCAGCAAAAACTATGCGTTTTTTTTTGTTTTTTTTTTTAAACGCTGAAGGGTTAACGCTTCACCAGGCAGGGTTACCCCAGCGGTATTCAGTCAAAAAATTTAGCTGGTAGAAATAACCCTCAGAGGGTTAATATTGCAAACTCACCACAATATATATATATGAAGTGTGAGCCCCAGCCAATTTTATGTCTCTAATGAGACTGCAGCTGCAGGATAGCGATCGCTGCGCTGCGGGGTGAGGAATCAGCACTCACCCAGCTGGCCGTGGTGTCTTATGAGGAGAGGAGCGGTCTGAGGAGCCCAGGAGCCTGTGTAATGGCCGCCACAGTGGGGGAGTCGCAGAGAGAAACGCCAGAGCGCGCGTCTTCCTGCTCAGAAGACCGGGAATAGTTAGGCCACGCCCCCTGCTAGCTCAAATAATGAGCGCGAACTCCCCCGCTCCTGCTCCCTCTCTGTCCTGCAGCTATCTGCCTGCGGACAAAAAATCACCACATCTACTTGTAACAGCGCTGTCACAGCAGCGCTGAAGCATACTGACATACAAGTAATAGCGCTGCTCACTCAGACGCTAAAGCACTCACACATAATAATAATAAAAAATTTTGTGTGGAGTACTCACCAGCCAAAGCGCCACAGGGACCCTCAGGGGTTTCTGGCGCTGTGCCCATGCTTCCCCCCAGGGCGAGGAACGCAGTGACCGCACGTGTGGTTTGCGTCCCGCCAGGGAAGCTCTCCTCATCCCCCAGGGCCGGCAAGGATTCTGCAGGGACTTTGAGTAAATACAGATCCGCCAAGGGAGAGGTTGGGGTACAGCAGCGCTGGTACCCCTGAGACCTCTAGACCAACTAGTGATCCAAGTCTCCTGTCCGAATATAAAATAATAAAATCTTCTGAGGAGCTGCATTAGCAGCGACCATCCTCTGAGACCTCAAACCTTAGACTGGAGCTGAGTAGGAGGAGCCCGAGCTGGAGGGGCCAGCCAGTCAGCACTCTTTTGATCTGAGGTGACATCCTGATCTGGGGCTCCGCCTACCCATCAGTAATGAATTCCTGTGTCTCCCTCCCTTCCATTCTGCAGCTGAAATAAATTTTTTCAGGGTGTCTGTTTTATTTATAATTTGACTATGGGATTAGAAATGGGGGTGTCTAATTGACGCATCTTCATTACTAACCCCCCCAACTATTACCCCATATGCCACGGCTACAAGGCAGTGGAAAGAGCCAGACTATGTGCCAGAATTGATGGATCTTACAGATGCGCCTTTTCTGGGGCGGCTGAGAGCTGGTGTTTGTAGCCAGGGGGGGCACTATCCATGGCCCCTTCCTAGGCTATAAATATCAGCTCTCAGATGTCTGCATAGCTATTGTTGGCTATAAATTATAGGGGGACCCCATGCCATTTTTTTCCGTGAAATAATAATTTATTAATTAAATATATGTCCATAATTTTGCACACCCACTATACTAATTGTATTTGTCACTGACATGTATGTATGTATATATATATATATATATATATATATACATACATATGTGTGTGTGTATATATATATATATATATAGATTATTATATATATATATATATATATATATATAATATCTATATATATATATATAGATATATATTATACATATTTGTCACTGACTACTGTATATTATATATGTATAATATATATATATATATATATATATATATATATACACAGTACAGACCAAAAATTTGGACACACCTTCTCTTTCAAAGATGTTTTTGTATTTTCATGACTATGAAAATTGTACATTGACACTAAAGGCATCAAAACTATGAATTAACACATGTGGAATTATATACTTAACAAAAAAGTGTGAAACAGCTGAAAATATGTCTTATATTCTAGGTTCTTCAAAGTAGCCACCTTTTGCTTTGATTACTGCTTTGCACACTCTTGGCATTCTCTTGATGAGCTTCAAGAGGTAGTCACCGGAAATAGTCTTCCAACAGTCTTGAAGGAGTTCCCAGAGATGCTTAGCACTTGTAGGCCCTTTTGCCTTCACTCTGCGGTCCAGCTCACCCCAAACCATCTCCATTTGGTTCAGGTCTGGTGACTGTGGAGGCCAGGTCATCTGGCGTAGCACCCCATCACTCTCCTTCTTGGTCAAATAGCCCTTACACAGCCTTGAGGTGTGTTTGGGGTCATTGTCCTATTGAAAAAAAAATGATGGTCCAACTAAAACCAACCAAACTGGATGGAATAGCATACCGCTGCAAGATGCTGTGGTAGCCATACTGGTTCAGTATGCCTTCAATTTTGATTAAATCCCCAACAGTGTCACCAGCAAAGCACCCCCGTACCATCACACCTCCTCCTCCATGCTTCACGGTGGGAAACAGACATGTAGAGTCCATCCATTCACCTTTTCTGCGTCGCACAAAGACACCGTGGTTGGAACCAAAGATCTCAAATTTGGACTCATCAGATCAAAGCACAGATTTCCACTGGTCTAATGTCCATTCCTTGTGTTCTTTAGCCCAAACAAGTCTCTTCTGCTTGTTGCCTGTCTTTAGCTGTGGTTTCCTAGCAGCTATTTTACCATGAAGGCCTGCTGCACAAAGTCTCCTCTTAACAGTTGTTGTAGAGATTTGTCTGCTGCTAGAACTCTGTGTGGCATTGACCTGGTCTCTAATCTGAGCTGCTGTTAACCTGCGATTTCTGAGGCTGGTGACTCGGATAAACTTATCCTCAGAAGCAGAGGTGACTCTTGGTCTTTCTTTCCTTGGGCGGTCCTCATGTGAGCCAGTTTCTTTGTAGCGCTTGATGGTTTTTGCAACTACACTTGGGGACACTTTCAAAGTTTTCCCAATTTTTCGGACTGACTGACCTTCATTTCTTAAAGTAATGATGGCCACTCGTTTTTCTTAGCTGCTTTTTTCTTGCCATAATACACATTCTAACAGTCTATTCAGTAGGACTATCAGCTGTGTATCCACCAGACTTCGGCACAACATAACTGATGGTCCCAACCCTATTTATAAGGCAAGAAATCACACTTATTAAACCTCACAGGGCACACCTGTGAAGTGAAGACCATTTCCGGTGACTACCTCTTGAAGCTCATCAAGAGAATGCCAAGAGTTTGCAAAGCAGTAATCAAATCAAAAGGTGGCTACTTTGAAGAACCTAGAATATAAAACATAATTTCAGTTGTTACACACTTTTTTGTTAAGTATATAATTCCACATGTGTTAATTCATAGTTTTGATGCCTTCAGTGTGAATGTACAATTTTCATAGCCCTGAAAATACAGAAAAATCTTTTTCTGTATTTTCATGGCCATGAAAATTGTAGAATCGCACTGAAGGCATCAAAACTATGAATTAACACATGTGGAATTATACATTACACTTTACAAAAAAGTGTGAAACAACTGAAAATATGTCTTATATTCTAGGTTCTTCAAAGAAGCCACCTTTTGCTTTGATTACTGCTTTGCACGCAGAAAAGGTGAACGGATGGATTCTACATGCCTGGTTCCCACCAAGAAGCATGGAGGAGGAGGTGTTGATGTGGGGGTGCTTTGCTGGTGACACTGTTAGGGATTTATTCAAAATTGAAGGCATACTGAACCAGCATGGCTACCACAGCATCTTGCAGCAGCATGCTATTCCATCCGTTTGTGTTTAGTTGGACCATCATTTATTTTTGAACAGGACAATGACCCCAAACACACCTCCAGACTGTGTAAGGTCAAATTTGACAAGAAGGAGAGTGTTGGGGTGCTACGCCAGATGACCTGGCCTCCACAGTCACCAGACCTGAACCCAATCGAGATGGTTTGGGGTGAGCTGGACCGCTCACCGCTTCAATTTTGAATAAATCCCCAACAGTGTCACCAGCAAAGCACCCCCACACCATCACATCACCCCTCCATGCTTCACGGTGGGAACTAGGTATGTAGAGTCCATCCATTGACCTTTTCTGCGTGCAAGCAGTAATCAAAGCAAAAGGTGGCTACTTTGAAGAACCTAGAATATAAGACATATTTTCAGTTGTTTCACACTTTTTTGTAAAGTGTAATGTATAATTCCACATGTGTTAATTCATAGTTTTGATGCCTTCAGTGTGATTCTACAATTTTCATAGTCATAAAAATACAGAAAAATAATTGAATGAGAAGGTGTGTCCAAACTTTTGGTCTGTACTGTAGATAAATTATATATATGTATTCTATGTGTATATATCTATTGTTTTGTGAGCTGTCAGTGTGATTTTACAGTAGCCCAACATGAATTGCTGGCTTTTCAAAGAACACCGGTGCGTAAAAATCGTACAGCACTTGCATGGTGCAAGTGTTGTGCGATTTTTTTCTCGCACCCTTTGACTTGTATTGGCGAGTCTCGTCTGAGATACGCAGCATGCTGCAATTTTTTTCTCAGTCCGATTTCAGCTGAGAAAAAAATCGCAGATGAGATGTCACCCATTGAATAACATTGTTTCGAGTGCAATCCGATTTTTTTTTATCGGGATTGCACTCGTCTGTATTTCTCGCAAATGGGTATGAGCCCTAAATACAATGCATTGCAAGCTGCCCGATGCTGTTTATTATCAATACCAGCAGCTGGGCTTATTGGCAGCTCAGTCCTTAATTCCTCCTGTCTGGCTCTGAATGCCAAATTATGATCAGAACTGAGCTCATCAAATATCAGAATTCAGATTAGACTGGCATTCAGTACAATAAGGGCAGGGAACTCAGGTGCCAGGATTTATACTAATCTGCAATGAGCAGCTTGCAATGCATTGTAATATGCAAGCTGCAGTAGCAAAATTGTCAAAACCCAAATTTTTATCACATAGAAATGAATAAATTGCTTCATGTAACTCTGGTTCAGGGTCCAGGTCAATGCGCTCTGACTATGGAAAAGAGCTGCACTTATTTTCTGAGCTTCTGGGTTCTGTTTGATTCAACTGCCTGATGTGACGTTATCCTTGTAGTGTGTGGCGCACAGTTGATGTCTCGCCAGCCCGGTCAATCATAAGCCTAGTCGGGGATCCCGAAGGTTAAGGAAAATCACGCCGCTCATTTCCATGGCCAGAGACACTAACCTGGATCGTGGACCGGGATTGTGCTAAGTGATCCACTCATCTGTAATGCAACATAAAATAAAAAAATCAAAGGCATCAGCCCTTAAACATCATATTTAAATAGGTTGTCCACTACTTTATCATTGATAACCTATCCTTAGGAAAGGTCATCAATGTCTGATTGGTTGGGGTCCGACACCCAGCACCTCCACTGATCAGCTTTCCTGTTCAAATCAATAAGAGGCGCATTTGTAGAACCCTGGCACGGCCACTATCAGAAGATTGAGCAACTTCGCAACTCAGAGGTTGCAGCCTCTGCCACCGAGAACTGTTGATTAGTCGGAAGTCTAACATCTGGCACCCCCATCAATCAGACATCCTAAGGATGAGTCATTAATGATAAAGTAATGGACAACCTCTTTAATTATCAGATTACAAGCAGGACCTGCATGATCATGGAATCATAGAATGGTAGAGTTGGAAGGGACCTCCTGGGTCATCTGGTCCAACCCCTGCTCAAAGCAGGATTCACTAAATCATCCCAGACAGATGTCTGTCTAGCCTCTGTTTGAAGACTTCCATTGAAGGAGAACTCACCACCTCTCGTGGCAGCCTGTTCCACTCATTGATCACTCTAACTGTCAAAAAGTTTTTTCTAATATCTAATCTGTGTCTCCTCCCATTCAGTTTCATCCCATTGCTTCTAGTCTTTCCTTGTGCAAATGAGAATAAAGATGATCCTTCTACAATGTGACAGCCCTTGAGATATTTGTAGACAGCTATTAAGTCTCCTCTCAGTCTTCTTTTTTGCAAGCTAAACATTCTCAAATCCTGTAACCATTCCTCATAGGACATGGTTTGCAGACCGGACACCACTCTAGTCGCTCTTCTCTGAACTTTTCCAGTTTGTTGATGTCTTTTTTAAAATGTGGTGCCCAAAACTGGACACAGTATTCCAGGTGAGGTTTGACCAAAGAGGAGTAGAGGACAAAAATGACAGGAGGAAGTGCTGTCAGCCTTTCCTAAGCTATATGCACAGTGCTCATTCAGCTCTGTGTATGTAGCAACTAGGATTATTATTATTTCTTATATAGCGCCATTAATCCCACAGCACTTTACAGACATTATCATCACTGTCCCCATTGGGGCTCACAATCTAAATTCTCTATCAGTATGTCTTTGGAATGTGGGAGGAAACCGGAGAACCCGGAGGAAACTCACGCAAACACGGGGAGAACATACAAACTCCTTGCAGATGTTGTCCTTGGTGGGATTTGAACCAAGGACCCCAGTGCTGCAGAGTAACAGCCAACGTGCTGCCCTAGATCAGGAAGCAGGAATAGTAAACCCTTTCTGCATTCTCTGGGTTTTTTTTTTAACAAACCCTTTAAAACTGATGTTACAAGTTCAGTTGGTGGTGCAAATTCCTGACACACTATAACCACCGATAAAAATATATATATTTAATTATATTAAATAATAAATTTAAAATCATAAAAATATAGTGACATCATTTTCAATAAAAATGAAAAGGAACAGAAGATACTCACTGTCTATCTGCAGAAAATTGGTCTCAAGATCAGGATGTAGTCTTCCTTGGGATACACTGTCACTTAAGTTTTTATTAAATGATAAAACATTTAAAAGCACCTGGATAAAAATAAAAATAAAGAGATAACTTACAGAAAGAAAGAATACATCTAAAAAAATAAAAACATTTTTTTAACGAAAATACCACAGTCCCACTAAAGGCCTCCACTCTCTAGATAACCCCTTCAAATTCAAGTCCTAAATCATGTACTATACTGGTTTTTAAGTGACCACTTAACACAATAAAACTTAGAAGTAAACTAGGTCCTAAGAAAAATCATACCTGGGTTATGCCAGAGAGAGCTCGTTCCCCATTGGAACCGCCAAGGGACAAGTATGTTCCGCAAAGACCCTGAGCCGGCCTCACCACTGTGGGGAGCAGGAAGGAGAGAGGCCTCTTCCCAGGCTCAACAATGTTCTGCTGCGGAAAAATTGGAGCTCTTAAATGTATATATATCTACATTTTCCTTTCTGGTGAGAACAGACTTTTGTCACAGTCGATCAAACTGTAGACAACAATGAATATCAGAAGTAGAGGAAGAAACCCTGATCCAAATATATGCTGGGCTACTTACCGGGCTTCTTTCTGTAGCTTTGATAAAACACTTGTTGGTCCTCTAAGCAATGAGTTCCTTCTATGTAGTCTTCCATATTCATGAGCTACCCCTGTCCTCCCCATTGATTGGCTGCTTTCTGCCTATGACAAGTCTAGGCAGTAGTGTGGGGGCGAGGATAGACAGAGGTCATCACTTAGAGGACTAGTAAGCCTTAAAAGAAGCCATGCAATAGACATATTGCAGGAGTCAGAGCGCCTGACCATGCTTTAGACTAGGAAGTATAAACCAGGTGACAGATTTATTTTAAAATGATATACTGATTTTCTTGAGTACTTACTGGATTTGTAGAGGAGAGGTTGGTGCTTTTATTGCTCCAAGAGAAATCCAGGATCTGGCTGTTTAGAAGGATTCCTGAAGGGGTCATAATCATACTGCCAAAGGGGCGATTTAGAGAACTAAAAGTGGAAGAAATATACATATCTAACTAATGTGGTCATGGGACTGGATGGTTACATAAGATAATGACAAACTGCACAAATCATTTTTTAATAAAACGAGCCCCCATGATATCAGGTCACTCACCTGACGACAGCCACAATGAAATCATCCGGACCAACCACTAAAGCTTGGCTTGCAGCTGGGCCAACATGTAGAGAATGGAAGGGCACGTATTCTCTAGGATACGCCGCATGGAACTCATTTATCTTCTTCCGGAAAAAACTTGCTTCCGCCTTACTAACAGAAGAGAGTTCAAGTTATGTTTAGAGCAGACAAAGTAGGCTCTTATCAACTGCGGGTAACCCCATAGCCTAACTGTAGTGTTCAGTTATTGTCATTTTTCACTCTGCACCAGGGTAATCCATCATACATGTTTTTCACTTGGGGTCCCAACAGAGCTATAGCCTTCCTTGTTTTCCATACGAACATCTACTCAATTAATGACTATTCAGTTTCCATGTGTAGTTGCATACTTTTTCCACTAGTCGTAGCTGCTGTATAGTCCTCTGGGCTTATAGTACCAAAGCTTGATCAGAGGAGAGGTTTCAATGAGTCATTTAAAGGGAAGCTAACAGCAGAAAATAACCTATTGATAAAATCATTTTTTTGTGTTAGTGGTTGTTTACACTAACTTTTCTTAGGAGTTTTTGGAGCGGAAACTCTCCAAATCCTCTTCAGAAACTCAAAAATCCTAAAAAAGTTAAGAGTTAACTCTAAGTTTCTGCTATGAAAACTTAACAAAAAGACTCAGTTTGCATATAATCTGATTTTCAATAAATGTTGGCAATGTTTATTTTTTTTTTATCTTGCATATCACAATCTGTACTAAAAATAAAAA
This sequence comes from Oophaga sylvatica, assembly GCA_033576555.1. Taxonomy (NCBI): domain Eukaryota; kingdom Metazoa; phylum Chordata; class Amphibia; order Anura; family Dendrobatidae; genus Oophaga; species Oophaga sylvatica. The sequence goes on along the minus strand of JARQOD010000003.1, from coordinate 207,815,581 downwards.
GCTAGAAGTCATGTAATTTTAGTACTGTTCACTGGTGCTTTTTTAGACTTAAGGTACTGCCACACTTAGCGATCTCGTTAGCGATCTCGATAACGACGCAGGCTAACGAGATCGTTGGTGTGATCGCTTTTAGGTCGCTAGTAGCTGCCAAACAGGAGATCTCATAAACGACTCATCAGCGGTCAGCGATCTCTTTAACGACTTTGGCGGTCGTTAAGATCTGTCATTAGCATGTACTGAGCGCTTCTGATTCATAGGAATTTCCAGCATCGCTCCTGCTCTCTGCGTCCTGCTAGCCTGCTTTGCAACTTCTGCAATCCTCTCTCTGACGCAAAAGAGAACTTACAGATATTGCAATCCACTCCGTGACGCTAAAAACAGTCATATGTGTCACAAACGAGGTCGCTCGTCGTTCGCAAAAGGTGCCAAACAAGCGATATAGGCTCACCAGCGGGATGCCAACATCAAAAAACGGTCCAGAACGCTAGTGAACAATCAGCGACATCACAGCAGGGGCCACATCGTTGCTACATGCCACACACAACGAGGTCGCTAACGAGATCGCTAAATAGTGACGTTTTAGTGATCTCGTTAGCGATCTCGTTAGCGATCTCGTTTAGTGTGGCATACCCTTTACACTTCCATTTGTTTCAGGAAACAATATATGTACATAGCCACAATGGCCACCCCACCTATCTTTTGTAATAAAACATCTAATGAACATGAACAAAGACCATTGTTAAGACTGTTTTTTTTACACAGATAGTGATATGGAAAAAAAAACATTGCCAAATTTATTTAATAAAATACAGAAAAATCTTACTTAAACAATGGGTCTTCTTTTGATGATACATTCACTTTAACAAAATTGCAACAGAGTATATGATTGAAAATTTCATGTAAGTGAATAGAGTATTTTCTATCTCATTCACAACTTCACAAAAAATCTGATAAATCTGATTTTAACCAAGCTGCATTTTACAATCCATAGCATGTTCATTCAGGAAAATCCACAGTTTATTTGTCCCACATTTGCCTTAGATTTTTAGGATTTCTGAACAGCGTCAAATAGGACTCTAAGGGTATGTTCACATGTTGCATATTTGCTGCGGATTTTGCTGTAGAAAGTTCTACAACTGTCCCATTTATCTGAAATAACCACTTTCACATGAATAAAAAAAACTATCGATTTTCAGTTGAATACATTTCTGCAGCAAAATCTGCAGTGCAGGAACTCAATCTAAAGAAACCTTTCCTTCAGGAAATTTGTGGGGTATCAAACATTAGTTTTAAAAGATCTTCACAAAGGTATCAGTGACATATTTGAAGGTTATTTTGAGTTACGGTAATTTTATCTTAAAGGAATTGTCGGTCAGAATACACTACACTGATGATCTATCCTTTGGATAGGTCATCAGTATCGAATTGGTGGTGTCTGACACCCAGGGCCCCCACTGATCACGTTACAAGCTGCGGTGTCAGTTGGATGTGCCCACAATCAGGACATATGGATTTTCACGCAGGTAAATCCGCAAGTGTTCACTCAACCATGTGGATTTACTGCATGTAATGAATAGCTGTGGGTGAGACACTACGGGGCAGAGACTAGTGTGTATAGCAAGGTGTTAAAAAAACCCAGACCAGCGCCACCGAAGTTCAATGACGCTCATCTGCATGTGATCCGAATACCCAATCCTGACTTTGCCCTCTTTGTGCCACACTGCACACACACAAATGGGTTTAAATGGCTAATAGTCACCTAAGAATCTCTGTTACATATCCAGCCACTGTGTGGTCAAAGGAAGGGTCTCCTAATTTACTGGCACATCCCAGGGCAATCTTAAGTGTCTGAAATACAAAAAAAAAGGAAGAGGCTTAATTTAAGACAAGAAAATTCATTAATTTTTCTCGCCCCGATCACCCTCAATCCTTATGAACACACATTTATGGAGTGACCTGTCAGTCAAGGGGAGCGGAGGTGGGAAGAAGCAACGAGTGTCCTGCCTTGGACTAGCCATCCAAGATCCATACAATAGTCCCCGTCCAACCCTTCTAAGTATGTTTTCTCAGAAACATGCCAGCGTTTCACAGTAAACACATCAAAAAACTGACCGGCACATCCAAACATAGATCCAGTGTGAACAGGTGCTAAAACCTAGAGTCACCAACTCATACACATTCAAGAAAAAAAGGTAGCACACTGTAGCGCTATAGCTTGCGGACACAAAATATGAAAAATATGAAAAATGAATTGCATCACTGCCTTAGAAATATGAAAATTAGAGAAGTCTTAGCGCATAAAATGGCCAATTTATGTGTACCTGTGAGCCACGTTAAGGCTCTTCTCATATCCCAGGTCCTAACTATGCCAATCCTCACTTAGAAAAGTCTGTCTGCATGGGAACATATGAATCCTCTCTTCAGACTAAAATTCATATTTTTCATATTTTCATATTTTGTGTCCGCAAGCTATAGCGCTAAAGTGTGCTACCTTTTTTCTTGAAAGCGTTTCACAGTAAGACATACATGTCGGCTTTAATGCAGCCTTCTGGTTCATGCTCCCTGTGGTTCGGGCAGCATTAATCAGATGGAAGGTTCTTTTTAACTGGAAAGGACGGGGCCTATTTCGTACACTGTACGCCACAATTTTGCTTCAAGTTTGACACAAAGAAAGCCAACTGATAGATGGTGTGAGCATAGACTAGACAGTATAAAGATGCTCTAGATTTATCAAAAAGTATGAACAAATCTGGCTTATTTTAAAAGGGAGCCACCTTGGAAAACGCCATTTACCTGCAGAAAGTGCGGCTGCTGTAAGCACACCCCGACACTTTGATTGACAGCCGGCTCTTTGTAACGTAAAGGTTCAATATAATTGTACAGGACAGTTTCTTGGATTTTTATTGCAATGCATATTGCTACCAAGTAATGTAGTTAGATTTTATGTGTCATGGTGGATGTCACTTTTAAATACAGTATTATTGGGGCCTAGAAATGTTTTTTCTGCTTAACGATTAGCTTGGCGGAAACATATAAAAATGTACATTAAAATTAGAAAAAAAAATACTTAAAATATTTACAATGTGATATTTCTGGTTATGAATTCTGTTAAATGCAACCCTGTCTGGAGGCTGAATCCTAAGGAAAGATTTACATTTCACAGCAATCGTTATAATTCACTCATTTCTGAGTAGGGTTATTCTGCAAAATGTTAATGTCTAAGGCTGCAATACTGAAATATTCTGATCTTGTTCTGAATTGTCAAGTAAAATGGTGTCATTGCTGTCATCTATCTCTACATCCTAACTGTCCTGCATAATGTACAGTATATGTGTGGACATTGATGTATTTGGTGATTCACATCCACACAAGGTCTGACAACAGATCGCATGTTTCACCACTGCAGCATATGTATTGTAAATGGCTACTCATTAATGGGGTTAAATTGACGATTGGTAGGACCCCACCGATAACTAAAACAAGTCTCCTATACATTCCCACAATCAAGGTGAGCTCGAGTATGAATGAAACGGTGGTCAAGGATGCCTACTGCCAATACATTCACACTTTGTGGGACTGATTAAAAACAGCATGCTTGGAAGGGTGAGGAGGAATGGGGGACTCCTGACCTGTGCTCAAGTGATTTTAGGGGGCCTTGGAGAATGATACCTGTGGATATAGGATAAATGTACAGTACAGACCAAAAGTTTGGACACACCTTCTCATTCAAAGATTTTCTCTATTTTCATGGCTATGAAAATTGTAGAATCACACTGAAGGCACCAAAACTATGAATTAACACATGTGGAAGTATACATTACACTTTACAAAAAAGTGTGAAACAACTGAAAATATGTCTTATATTCTAGGTTCTTCAAAGTAGCCACCTTTTGCTTTGATTACTGCTTTGCATGCAGAAAAGGTGAACGGATGGACTCTACATGCCTGGTTCCCACCGTGAAGCATGGAGGAGGTGGTGTGATGATGTGGGGGTGCTTTGCTGGTGACACTGTTGGGGATTAATTCAAAATTGAAGGCATACTGAACCAGCATGGCTACTACAGCATCTTGCAGCAGCATGCTATTCCATCCGGTTTGCGTTTAGTTGGACCATCATTTATTTTTCAACATGGCAATGACCCCAAACACACCTCCAGACTGTGTAAGGGCTATTTGACCAAGAAGGAGAGTGTTGGGGTGCTACGCCACATGACCTGGCCCCCACAGTCACCAGACCTGAACCCAATCGAGATGGTTTGGGGTGAACTGGACCGCTCACCGCTTCAATTTTAAATAAATCCCCAACAGTGTCACCAGCAAAGCACCCCCACACTATCACACCACCTCCTCCATGCTTCACGGTGGGAACTAGGCATGTAGAGTCCAGCCGTTCACCTTTTCTGCGTGAAAAGCAGTAATCAAAGCAAAAGGTGGCTACTTTGAAGAACCTAGAATATAAGACATATTTTCAGTTGTTTCACACTTTTTTGTAAAGTGTAATGTATAATTCCACATGTGTTAATTCATAGTTTTGGTGCCTTCAGTGTGATTCTACAATTTTCATAGTCATGAAAATACAGAAAAATCTTTGAATGTGAAGGTGTGTCCAAACTTTTTGTCTGTACATTATGTAATGGGAAAACCCATTAATGAGAACTGTTAAGTCTAGATACCAGGGTACATACAGTTAGGTCCATATATATTTGGACAGAGACATTTATCTAATTTTGGTTCTAGACATTACCACAATGAATTTTCAACAAAACAATTCAGATGCAGTTGAAGTCCAGACTTTCAGCTTTCATTTTAGGGTATCCACATTAAAATTGGATGAAGGGTTTAGGAGTTTCAGCTCCTTAACATGTGCCACCCTGTTTTTAAAGGGACCAAAAGTAATTGGACAAATGACTCCAAGGCTATTTCATGGACAGGTGTGGGCAATCCCTTTGTTATGTCATTCTCAATTAAGCAGATGAAAGGGCCGGAGTTGATTTGAGGTGTGGTGTTTGCATTTGGAAGGTTTTGCTGTGAAGGAAACATGCGGTCACAGGAGCTCTCCATGCAGGTGAAACAAGCCATCCTTAAGCTGCAAGAACAGAAAAAAACCATCCAAGAAATTGCTACAACATTAGAAGTGGCAAAATCTACAATTTGGTACATCCTGAGAAAGAAAGAAAGCACTGGTGAACTCATCAATCCAAAAAGACCTGGGAGCCCACGGAAGACAACAGTGGTGGATGATCGCCGCATACTTTCTTTGGTGAAGAAGAACCCGTTCACAACATCAACTGAAGTCCAGAACACTCTCAGTGAAGTAGGTGTATCTGTCTCTAAGTCAACAGTAAAGAGAAGACTCCATGAAAGTAAATACAAAGGGTTCACATCTAGATGCAAACCATTCATCAATTCCAAAAATAGACAGGCCAGAGTTAAATTTGCTGAAAAACACCTCCAGAAGCCAGCTCAGTTCTGGAAAAGTATTCTTATGAGACAAAGATCAACCTGTACCAGAATGATGGGAAGCCAAAAGTTTGGAGAAGAAAGGGAACGGCACATGATCCAAGGCACACCACATCCTCTGTAAAACATGGTGGAGGCAACGTGATGGCATGGCCATGCATGGCTTTCAATGGCACTGGGTCACTTGTGTTTATTGATGACATAACAGCAGACAAGAGTAGCCGGATGAATTCTGAAGTGTACCGGGATATACTTTCAGCCCAGATTCAGCCAAATGCTGCAAACTTGATTGGACGGCGCTTCATAGTACAGATGGATACTGACCCCAAGCATACAGCCAAAGCTACACAGGAGTTCATGAGTGCAAAAAAGTGGAACATTCTTCAATGGCCAAGTCAATCACCAGATCTTAACCCAATTGAGCATGCATTTCACTTGCTCAAATCCAGACTTAAGAGGGAAAGACCCACAAACAAGCAAGACCTGAAGGCTGCGGCTGTAAAGGCCTGGCAAAGCATTAAGAAGGAGGAAACCCAGCGTTTGGTGATGTCCATGGGTTCCAGACTTAAGGCAGTGATTGCCTCCAAAGGATTCGCCACAAAATATTGAAAATAAAAATATTTTGTTTGGGTTATGTTTATTTGTCCAATTACTTTTGACCTCCTAAAATGTGGAGTGTTTGTAAAGAAATGTGTACAATTCCTACATTTTCTAACACATATTTTTGTTCAACCCTTTACAAATTAAACGTTACAATCTGCACTTGAATTCTGTTGTAGAGGTTTCATTTCAAATCCAATGTGGTGGCATGCAGAGCCCAACTCGAGAAAATTGTGTCACTGTCCAAATATTTCTGTCCCTGACTGTAAATTATAGACCATTAAAAATGTCATTGTTACTTAATGGGGGTTTTCCATCTATTATAAATTGGGTCAAGGTGGGAGTATTACAATAAGTAATAAAAAAAAATCCAACAATGTTCCTTGCCATTCTGTCCTCCAGTGATGACATCCCTAGCATCACATTACTGCTTCAGCTGATCACTAGCCCCAGGGGCACACTGCAGACTCCAGTGATTTGTAGCAGTGGTTCAGGGGAAAGTCCAGGATGTCATTGCTTCCAGCACCAGTCACTGTTCCATTTACTGCAGTGATAATTCCCCAAACTTCCCATTTAACTGCTGCAGCCAATCACTGGGCTCAGCGACTTGCTCTCTCTACATAGAGCTCAGTGATTGGCTGCACCGTTATACAAGTGACGTCACTGCTGCAGCCTGTACGCAATCACCAAGGCAGCGGTGGAGGTGCTGCACTTGCCTACGAAGGGTGGTTCATTTTATTATTTTGAACATGGCCAGAATGATTTAAATAAAAAAATGAAAGGGGGAAACACTTTTAAGCTTTTGTGTATTGCAGGAAATCTCTTCTCAGAAATGAATGAAGCATAATGATTGCTGTAACACGTGAACAGGACTTTTGGCTTTAGACGCCATCGTAGCTAGTATTAAATCTGATAAAAAAGAGACACAAAATACATGATTGTTTTACTATTTCCATTAATTCTGTATCTTAGGCTAATTTCAGACACACACTGAACTTATCGGATCAGTCACGTCTGCAAATTGTGAACGTGCATGGCCCCTTGTGACGCTCCATGAGCCCAAACACACAACGGACTGGTGCAGGAACCCTCCTTATACATGCACTAGTCTAGTCCACTACCCGGACCAGACTAGCCATGCTGTGGAAAAATCGCCTTTGTGCACCTGCGCTTAGACTACAGCTGGTCCATGTGTGGTCTTTTGCACACATGGAAAGCACACAGACTGAAAAAAATGTAGGCACATAGCGTTACACCACCAAGAAAAACATGTAAGCCTCAAACTCACCTCTGCTATCCAATGGAGGGCACTGGAGCGAGACGTGTGCTTGGTCAAATTTGCCCCTTCCAGAATATTGAGGGCACTTATAAGAGCAGGACCTGCATGAGGAGCAGGAGGGGCAAACACAAGGTGACCTACAAAGGAGACAGTAACTGTAGTAGGGAAAGTTCCTATGTAGAATTATTTAGGTAATTGATCGTAGAGGTCATATTCAGCATTAGGAGCTATTTACAGCATGACTCGGAGATCCTCCAAATACTCATTAATTCTTATGACATGGATAGGAGTTTATGATGTACATACCTTGATATATAGTATGTACAGGCTTCTCAACAGAAGCATTATAGTTAGCAAAGTCTTCTTCTGCCATTACTCCACCTTGAGCGTTAACCTGAATAAGAAACACAGACTTTACTTTTAGCAAGGTTAATCCTTCGTTCTTCTGTAGATGCCATGCACTAACATGTCATTAGGGCAAGCTACTGTGAAAAAAACCTCATCTGGCAATGGCAGAGGTTATTACTGATGAACTCACTAAGGCTGGGTTTTCATATAGTGGCATGTAAACGATTGGGTGCCACTGGTCAAAATTACTGTCATGGTGAACAGTTAACCCTGCTGTTCTGTTCGGGTCATAGTGACCCGTAGAGAATTTGTGAGGCCCTGTAGATTTTTTTTCTATATGTTTCTAAAACTTGATTTTATTTGACTTTTCCTCATTTGGGGGGACCTATCTATGAGTATTTTTTTTTTTTTTTTAAGGTTTACTGTTTGCTACACACCGATTTGTACACTTGTCTTGTTCGGGTCATAGTGACCTGGCATCATTTTTTACAGATGTGAGGCCATATTTTCAGTGAAATAAAGGAGTTATAACCTCAGTTGGGTCTATTTATTGCATCTACTATTGTATATCAATTTATTTATTTCCTAAATTATTTCAGTGGGGTTGTACACGCGCTCTGCCGGGTGTATGCATTGAGATCTGCGCACCATAAAAATGGCTTTATATTGATTATTTTTGGTGCACAGTCTATACTAAAATGTAGAGCGCATCCAGAGAGATCACTAGGTGTGCACTACACGTGTATATTCTGCGCAGAACGGACTGCGCAGAACGCGCTGTGTAAAAGGGCCTTATTTTTTGTAAAGCTGAGCTATAAAGGCCTGCAAATTATTTTTTTTTGCTAAGTAAGTCTGTTTTCTGGCTTATCTCCTTGTTTTCAGAAGGGTTCTTATCTTCTCTGATCTAATCAGTACACATATGCTAGCATTAGGGTTACCCTTATCGCTAACGGATCGCTAAACGTCCTATTTAGGATCCTAGCGATGTTGTTCATCGCAGTTCAGCGACACTTCCTGCTGTATTCGTCGTCGCTGGAATCGTTCCGACATTCATTGGCGTACCGCTGGTAAGTATCTAATCGTGTTACTTTTTTACATTCGTACTTTTGTACCGCTTGTTAAGATCGTAACGCGATAGGTCGTACTATATCGCAAAGGCATTTACGATATAAAACACCCCAGCGATCTCATTAGTTGCAACTCAAAGTAGCTGTTTAGTGTGCAGTACTTTGCTTTTATTTCATTTGAATCACTGATTTGTCCACTTATTGCTTTTACAGGTATCTATTTTCATGCTTTTCTTACAAGTATTACATGTTCTGGATGCAAAAAAATCTTATGCAAAGCCCATGTTTATTGTTCTTCATGCAAGAATACATAAATTAATATTACCATGTAAATATGTTCAAATTGAAGTGTTTATTATCTTTAATTTTTTTTCACAAAATGTTTGATTTGCTTGTTTTGGTTTTTTTTTTTTTTACCACATATGTGTAGTTTGCTATTTTTCGTTTTGCTTATTACCAAGTTTTTTCGGAATAAAAAAACAAAAATAAAGATTTCAATTTCATTTTTCTTTTTTTTTTATTTCCAAACATGTGCCCATACAGTCTAGTAAGCAAAAGGTATAAAAATAATTGAGTTAGAGTATCTAAAATCAAGATTTAATAAACCGGGTCATAGTGACCCAGGAGCAATACAAGTGTATAGTACATGGGAACAAAACAGCAGGGTTAAGCAAGTTGGAGATGAAATGATCTCTAAAAGGGCTAAAGATAAAGAGGACAGACACCTTTCCTTTGTATTTTAGGCAAAAAAAAATGTATATTTTCATCTTTTACATTTTAAAAATTATAAAAAGGAAAATGAGCCAATGCAAAAGTTTTGATTCCCTGCATGATTAGTACCTAGTACAATCCCCTTTTTAAAGTATCACAGCTTGTAAACATTTTAGCCAGCCAACAGTCTTTCAATTCTTTTTTTTTTTATAAACTTTTATTAGATGATTTGACATATTAATATGCAATCAAATATATAATCAAAAACCATACATTATATGCATATATCTTGAAAATACAATGTTGCTCTCATCCAATTTCAATTTAACCTTTTGAATGTTACAACAATACTTCATTCGAACCATATACAGAACTAGAAATGAAACAATAAACAAATATTATGACCTCAATATCCCCAAGTAACCAGCTACATCCTCAAGATTGTATCATATTGTACCCTTAAATGCTACCATTAATTGATTGATCTCTGCTTGTGAGTAACTACATTCAATAAAAGTCCTCCATTTTTTGTAAAATTTTTCAGTATTCTTTTCTTTTTGGGATTCTGTATCTATTTTGTCCATCAACATTAGGGATTTTATAGTATCAATCAGTTCTGAAACACTCGGTGGTTTCTTCTCCAGCCAGTGTCTCAAGATACATTTCTTAGCTGCCAGCAGAACAATATGTACAGCATCGGGAGCACTATATATTTTATTACTTGATTCACTTATCAGGCTAATGAACTGAAAAACACATGCCTGTACATTTTTGGGTATCTCAACCTTCCAGATTCTCTGTATGTATTTAATTACCTCAGACCAGAATCTTTGAATAATTGGGCATCCCCACAAACCATGTAATAAATTGGCCCTGTGTAGACTACATTTTGGACAGCTAGTAAGATAGTGAGCAGGTGCACCACTGTAGGTAAGATTAAGGGCTCATACTCACTGGCTGGAAAAAAATGGTCCGTTTTCTGCAGGGAAAAAACGGTACAATTGTTGTAAAAAGGCATGCGATTTGCATGCAATTTTAAATCGCACCATGCGTTTTCCATCAGTTTTCCATCTGTATGCAATGCGATTTTAACATGAAGTTTTACATAGAGCAGTTATCTCTATGTAAAAAGTCATGTAAAAATCACATTGTAAAAAAAAATGTACACAAAAAGCAAATAATTATATATATAATATAATATATATATATAATATATACATATATATATATTATATATATATATGTATATAGGTCATACACTTCTACATAGTATAATAGCCGCTAATTCATCCCTGGCTATACTGTAAAATCACACTGACAGCTTTAATAAAGAATAGAAACAATACATATACACACATAGAATACATATATATATATATATATGTCATTGTGACATATATATATATACATATATTTATAGTTCATACACTTCTACATACTGTAATAGCCGCTAATTCAATTGCCGGCTTTTGTGAAATCACAGAAGCCGACATGAAATGATACATTGTTTACACGCAGTTAACCATGTCATTTCATGTATTTTGATATATGGTTTTAACTTACAATTACATAAAAGTATGTGTGCAAAATTTCAGACATGTAGGGGTTAATTAAAGGTGTAAATTCGTTGAAAAAAAATGCGTGGGCTCCCGCTGTATTTTCTCCACCAGACAGACAAAGCAAGCAAGTGGGGGCAGATAATAATAGCCTAGGGAGGGTACATTTTTTTTGTGCCCCCCCTGGCTACTAACATCTGCCCCCAGACACCCCAGAAAGGGCAAATCTCTAATTAGATTTGCCCTTTCTGGCACTTTGCCCGTCTATTCCCATTGCCCTGTAGCGGTGGCGAATGGGTTAATAAGGGGTTAAAGCCACCTTGCAATTGAAAGGTCACTTTAACCCCTCTCTGACATTAGACGTACTATCCCGTCCATAAAACCCGTGCCATTCTGCCCATGGACGGGATAGTACGTCATAGGCGATCAGCTGCGCTCCTGAGGGGAGCGCAGCTAATCGCCGCCGGGTGTCAGCTGATTATCACAGCTGACACCCGTGACTGTGTGTCAGGAGCGGTGACGGACCGCTCCCGGCACATTAACCCCTAGCACACCGCGATCAAACATGATCGCGGTTGTACTGGGGGCACAGGGGAGGATCGCGCAGGGTGGGGGCTCCCTGCGCGCCCCCCTGAGACCCTCAGACCAGCGCGATGTGATCGCGCTGTTCTGAGGGCTTCCTCCCTCCCAGGCCCGGATCCAAGATGGCGCCGGGGTCCTGGAGGGAGGCGGCTTCCTCAGTGCCTGCTGAGAGCAGGCACTGAGAAGCCTGCAGTATGCCTGTGCGATCGCTGGTGTGACAGTGTGCTGTGCACACTGTCACACCAGCGATTTGATAAAATACAGTGATGTCCCACCCTGGGACAAAGTAAAAAAGTTAAAAAAATAAAAATAAACATGTTATAAAAAAAAATCCAAAATAAAAAAAATAAAAATAAATATTCCCCAATAAATTAATTTCTTCCTGTAAATAAAAAAAACAAAACAATAAAAGTACACATATTTGGTATCGCCGCGTCCGTAGCGACCCCCCCTATAAAACTGTCCCACTAGTTAACCCCTTTAGTGAACCCCTTAAAAAAAAAAAAAAACGAAGCAAAAATCAATGCTTTATCATATACCGCCGAACAAAAAGTGGAATAACGCCGATCAAAAAGACCGATATAAATAAACATGATACCGCTGAAAACGTCATCTTGTCCCGCAAAAAACGAGCCGCCATACAGCATCATCAGCGAAAAAATAAAAAAGTTATAGCTCGCAGAATAAAGCGATGCAAAAATAATTATTTTTTATATAAAATTGTTTTTATTCTATAAAAGCGCCAAAACATAAAAAAATGATATAAATGAGGTATCGCCATAATCGTACTGACCCGAAGAATAAAACTGCTTTATCAATTTTACCACACGCGGAACAATAAAAACGCCTCCCCCAAAAGAAATTCATGAATTGCTGATTTTTGTTCATTCTAACCTCCCAAAAATCGAAATAAAAAGCGATCAAAAAATGTCACCTGCTCAAAAATGGTACCAATAAAAACGTCAACTCGTACCGCAAAAAATAAGACCTCACATGACTCTGGGCCAAAATATGCAAAAATTATAGCTCTCAAAATGTGGCGATGCAAAAAACTATTTTTGCAATAAAAAGCGTCTTTTAGCGTGACAGCTGCCAATCATAAAAACCCGCTATAAATAGTAAATCAAACCCCCCTTTATCACCTCCTTAGTTAGGGAAAAATAATAAAATTAAAAAATTTATTTATTTCCATTTTCCCGTTAGGGTTGCGGCTAAAGTTAGGGTTAGGGTTGGCGCTAAAGTTAGGATTAGGGTTAGGGTTGGGATTAGGGGTGTGTTAGGGTTAGGTTTCTGGTTAGGGTTGGGACTAGGGTTAGGGGTGTCTTGGGGTTAGGGTTGGAGTTAGAATTGGGGGGTTTCCGCTGTTTAGGCACATCAGGGGCTCTCCAAATGTGACATGGCGTCTGATCTCAATTCCAGCCAATTCTGCGTTGAAAAAGTCAAACGGTGCTCCTTCACTTCTGAGCTCTGCCATGCGTCCAAACAGTAGTTTATCCCCACATATGGGGTATCAGCGTACTCTGGACCCCAAGAGTTATTGTGCAATTTGTCCTATTTCTTCTGTTACCCTTGGGAAAATAAAAAACTGGGGGCGAAAATATCATTTTTGTACAAAAAAAAATATTTTTTTGTTTTTACAGCTGTACATTATAAACTTCTGTGAAGCACTTGGGGCTTCATAGCGCTCACCACACACCTAGATAAGTTCCTTGTGGGGTCTATTTTCCAAAATGGGGTCACTTGTTGGGGATTTCCACTGTTTAGGCGCATCAGGGGCTCTCCAAATGCGACATGACGCCCCCAGACCATTCCATCAAAGTCTGCAATCCAAAACGTCACTACTTCCCTTCCGAGCCCCAACGTGTACCCATACAGTAGTTTTCTCCCACATATTGGGTATCAGCATACTCAGGACAAATTGGGCAACAACTTTTGGGGTCCAATTTCTCCTGTTACCCTTGTGAAAATAAAATATTGGGGGCGAAAAAATCATTTTTGTAAAAAAGGATTTTTTATTTTTACGGCTGTGCGTTATAAACTTCTGTGAAGCACTTCGGGTTCAAAGTGCTCACCACACACCTAGATAAGTTCCTTGTGGGGTCTATTTGCCAAAATGGGGTCACTTGTGGGGGGTTTCCACTGTTTAGGTGCATCAGGGGCTCTCCAAATGGACATGACGCCCCAGACCATTCCATCAAAGTCTGCAATCCAAAACGTCACTACTTCCCTTCCGAGCCCGACGTGTCGCCCATACAGTAGTTTTCGCCCACATATTGGGTATCAGGTACTCAGGACAAATTGGACAACAACTTTTGGGTTCCAATTTCTCTGTTACCCTTGTGAAAATAAAATATTGGGGGTGAAAAAATCATTTTTTAAAAAAAAAAAAGATTTTTTATTTTACGGCTGTACGTTATAAACTTTGTGAACACTGGGGTTCAAAGTTCTCACCACACATCTAGATAAGTTCCTTGGGGGTCTATTTCCAAAATGGTGTCATTTGTGGGGGTTTCCACTGTTTAGGCAATCAGGAGCTCTCCAAACACGACATGGCGTCCGCCAATTCTGCAAGTTGAAAAAGTCAGACGGGCTCCTTCCCTCCAACCTGCCATGCCCAAACAGTGGTTTACCCCACATATGGGTATCAGCGCACTCAGGACAAATTGCACAAAACTTTTGGAGTCTTGTTATCCTTGGAAAATAAAATTGGGGGTGAAAAGATCATTTTTGTGAAAAAAAAATATGATTTTTAAATTTTACGGCTCTACGTTATAAACTTGTAGTGAAGCACTTGGGGGTTCAAATTGCTCATCAAAATCTAGATAAGTTCCTTGAGGGGTCTAGTTTCCCAAATGGGGTCATTTGTGGGGGTTTCCACTGTTTAGGCACATCAGGGCTCTCCAAAGCAACATGGCATCCAAACTCAATTCCAGCCAATTTTGGTTGGAAAAAGTCAAATGGTGCTCCTTCCATTCCGAGCTCTGCCGTGCGCCCAAACAGTGGTTCCCCCCCACATATGGGGTATCAGCGTACTCAGGACAAATTGTACAACAACTTATGTGGTCCAATTTCTCCTGTTACCCTTGGGAAAATAAAAAATTAGTGACTAAAAGATAATTTTTGTGGGAAAAAAATAGGATTTTTTATTTTCATGCCCGGGCATTATAAACTTGTGTGAAGCACTTGGGGGTTCAAAGTGCCCACCAAAGATCTAGATAAGTTCCTTAGGGGTCTAGTTTCCAAAATGGGGTCACTTATGGGGGTTTCCACTGTTTAGGCTCATCTGGGGCACTGCAAACGGAACATGACCCCCATTAACGTCTGCATTCCAAAACGTTACTACTTCCTTTCCAAGCCCTGCCGTGCGCCCAAACAGTTTCCCCCCCCCACATATGGGGTATCAGCGTACTCAGGACAAATTGGACAACAACTTTTGGGGTCCAATTTCCTTGGGAAAATTCAAAAATTTGGGACTAAAAAATCATTTTTGTGGAAAATTGATTTTTTTTTTTTTCACACCCAGGCTTTATAAACTTTTGTGAAACACTTGAGGGTTCAAAGTGCTCACAACAGATCTAGATAAGTACCTTAGGGGGTCTAGTTTCCAAAATGGTGTCACTTGTGGGGGTTTCCACTGTTTAGGCGCATCAGGGGCTCTCCAAACGCGACATGGCATCCAATCTAAATTCCAGCCAATTTTAGTTTGAAAAAGTCAAACGTCGCTCCTTCCCTTACAAGCTCTGCCGTGTGCCCAAACAGTGGTTTTCCCCCACATATGGGGTATTGGCGTACTCAGGAGAAATTGCATAACAACCTTATCTGTCCATTTTCTCCTTTTACCCTTGTGAAAATAAAAAAAAAGTTTGTAAAAGATAATTTTTGTGGCTAAAAAGTAAAATATTCATTTTTTCCTTCCACGTTGCTTTAGTTACTGTGAAGCACCTGAAGGGTTAATAAACTTCTTGAATGTGGTTTTGAGTACCTTGAGGGGTGCAGTTTTTAGAATGGTGTCACTTTTGGGTATTTTCTGCCATATAGACCCCTCAAAGTGACTTCAAATGTGAGGTGGTCCCTAAAAAAAATGGCTTTGTAAATTTTGCTGTAAAAATGAGAAATCGCTGGTCAACTTTTAACCCTTATAACTTCCTAACAAAAAAAAATTTTGGTTCCAAAATTGTGCTGATGTAAAGTAGACATGTGGGAAATGTTATTTCTTAACTATTTTGTGTGATATATTTCTCTGTTTTAAGGGAATAAAAATTCAAAGTTTGAAAATTGCAAAATTTTAAAAATTTTCGCCATATTTGCGTTTTTTTCAAAAATAAACGCAAGTTATATCGAAGAAATTTTACCACTAACATGAAGTACAATATGTCACGAGAAAACAATCTCAGAATCGCCAAGATTCGTTGAAGCGTTCCAGAGTTATAACCTCATAAAGAGACAGTGGTCAGAATTGTAAAAATTGGCCCGGTCATTAACGTGCAAACCACCCTTGGGGGTGAAGGGGTTAAGCCAGGTTAATAATTGAGAGCTGTCAATTAGACAACTATCAATTATTAATCCTATTGAAGTAAATAAAAAAACACACACACTTTAAGAATAAATAATTTTAATGAAATAAAAACACATTTTTTTGACCATCTTTTATTTTACCCTTAATCCGTGCGAAGCCCTTGATCTCCTAAAATAAAGAAAAAATAATAAAACAACATTATTCTTACCTATCTGGCGATCTGTCACGTCCCACGCTGTAATCCTTCACAAAGGGTTAACTAGCTTTGAGCCAAGCAGTGCAAGTAATGCTGCATGCTCAGCTGAAAGCTCCTGAGTGAATAAGTTCCTCTCCCGGTGACAGGAGAGGATGTGATTACTGTGGGAAGCTTAATTGATTGCGTCCCACTTTCACTTTAGGTCAGGTCACTGAAGTGAAAGTGGCAATAAATCAATTAAGCTCCACTCATTAATCACTTCCTCTCCTTTCGCTGGGAGAGGAAGTTATTCATTCAGGGTGTTACAGCTAGCAGGCAGCATTGGCTGCCTGCTAGCTGTAACCTGTTAACCCTTTCGGATGGATTACAGCGTGGGACCTGACTGTGCATCAGATTGGTAAGAATAATTTTGCTTTTTTATTTTATTTTTATTACAGGAAATGGTTTTAGCAGGAAAATAAAATATGGTCAAAAACTGTGTGATTATTTCATTAAACTTCTTTTTTATTAAAGTGTGTGTGTTTGATTTTTCTTTCATACAATAGGATTAATAATTGATAGTTGTCTAATTGACAGCTCTCAATTATTAACCTGGCTTAAAGTGACCTTTCAATTGCAAGGTGGCTTTAACCCCTTATTAACCCATTCGCCACCGCTACAGGGCAATGGGAATAGACGGGCAAAGTGCCAGAAAGGGCAAATCTAATTAGAGATTTGCCCTTTCTGGGGTGTCTGGGGGCAGATGTTAGTAGCCAGTGGTGGCACAAAAAAAATGTACCCTCCCTAGGCTATTATTATCTGCCCCCACTCGCTTGCTTTGTCTGTCTGGTGGAGAAAATACAGCGGGAGCCCACACATTTTTTTTCAACGAATTTACAACTTTAATTAACCCTACATGTCTGAAATTTTGCACACATACACTTATGTAATTGTAAGTTAAAACCATATATCAAAATACATGAAATGACATGGTTAACTGTGTGGAAACAATGTATCATTTCATGTCGGCTTCTGTGATTTCACAAAAGCGGCAATTTAATTAGCGGCTATTACAGTATGTAGAAGTATATGAACTATAAATATATATATATGTATGTGCCACAATGACAAGTATATATATATATATGTATTCTATGTGTATGTATCTAGCGTTTTGTGAGCTGTCAGTGTGATTTTACAGTAGCCAGGATGAATTGCCGGCTTTTCAAAGGAGACTGGTGCATATAAATCGGACAGCACTCGCATGGTGCGAGTGCTGTGCGATGATTTCTCGCACCCATTGACTTGCATTGGCGATTATCATGCCAAAATCGCATCAAATCGCAGCATGCTGCGATTTTTTTCTCACACCAATTTCTGATGAGAAAAAAATCGCAAATGAGAACTCACCTATTGAATAACATTGGTCAGATTTGAATCCGATTTTTTTCGTCTGATTATCATCCGTTTTCGGCGCCAGTGAGTATGAGCCCTAAAAGCGTATATCGCTTGGTGTATCAGTTTATAATGCATCTCTCTCCACTGCTCATTAATCATTACCTTTCTTATTTTTTTCCATCCGCTCAGTATTTTGTTACCCAAGTCTTCATCTGGAATAGATTTATACCAGGTTTTAAATATTTTTGAGCAACATGGTGACTGAATCTGGACACGAATATAGTCATAGATGCTGGAAAGCGATTCCAGGTCTGTACTCTGCCCCATCATGGAATCAAAATTGTTTGTTCTTTCTCAACCTTCCCCAGGTCTTTCACCAAATTTGTGTAATGTGTCGTGATCTGTAGGAATTGTAAGTATTGATTATTTTGTAATCCAAATTTGCCCAAAAATTCAGACCAACTCAATAATCTTCCCTCTGCCGGTTGTAAGATATCCCCCAGAACCCCGATTTCCTTTTCCTTTCATTCCTTAAAAAGTTTATTTTGTGTTCCTTGTGAAAAGTTCGGGTCTTTCCAAATCATCAAATATTTGGAGACACAGAAAGGGAGATTGAACAGTTTCCTAATAGCTTTCCATGCTCCCAATGTATCTCTGAGCAAACTGCTTGCTTTTACATAGTTTGGTAGATGAGCAAATTTTGTATGAAAGATTGTGTTGAGGTTCAAAGGACTGGCTAGTTCCTTCTCTAGCGCTAGATTGGAAAAATATGATGTGTCCTGTAGCCAGTCCCTAATGTGTCTCATCAAAGCTGACAAATTATATATTCTAATCAAGGGCATCTCAATTCTTGTTTGAGGGACCTTCATCCATTCTTCCTTGGAAAATTCTACCAGTTCCAGATTCCTGGGTCATTTTGCATCCTCTGCTATTTTGATATCTAGCCATAGATTTTCAATGATGTTCCGATCAGAGGACTGTGAGGGCCATTGTAAAACATTCATCTTGCGCCTTTTGAGGTAGTCTATTGTGGATTTTGACGTGTGTTTAGGATCATTATCCATTTGTAGAAATCATCCTCTTCTCAACTTCAGCTTTTTTAAAGATGGTGTTATGTTTGCATCAAGAATTTGTTGAAATTTCATTGAATCCGTTCTTCCCTGTACCCGTGAAATGTTCCCCTTGCCATTGGCTGCAACAAAACCCCAAAGCATCATTGATCCACCCCCATGCTTAATTGTTGGCAAGATGATCTTTTACAGAAATTCTGTGCCCTTTTTTCTCCATACATACCTTTGATCATTGCGGCCAAAGAGTTCTAGTTTAACCTCATCAATCCACAGGACTTGTTTCCAAAATGCATCAGTCTTGTTTAGATTTTTTTTGCATACTTCTGATCTTGAATTTTATGGTGATAATGCGGGAGATGTTTTCTTCTGATGACTCTTCCACGAAGGTCATATTTTTTAATGTGTCTCTGAACAGTAGAATGTACCACAAATTCAAAGTCTACTACATTTTTCTGAAGGTCATTTGTAGTCAAGGTGGGTTCTGATTTGCCTCTCTAGCAATCCTATGAGCAGCTCTCACTGATATTTTGCTTGGTCTTACAGATCTTATCTTGATCTCCACTGTTCCTGTTAACTGCTACTTCTTAATTACATTTTGAACTGAGTAAAGGATAACTTGAAAATGCTTTGCTATCTTCTTATAGTGTTTTCTTGCTTTGTGGCCTCCACCATTTTCATTTTCAGAGTACTAGGCAGATGCTTAGAAGAATCCATAGCTGCCGTTTTTTGGTACAAGGTTAGAAGAAGCTGGGTTTTTAGAAAGCTGGGAAATTTGCATCACCTATCCTTTCCTAATGATCATAGTGAACGAGCCATAATCATAACAGGCTAATTAAGATCTGAAAACTTCGTCAAGACTATCTGAGCACACAAATCTCCAAGGGTTCCCAAACTTTTGCATTGGCCCATTTACCATTTTGTAACTTTTAAAATGAAAAAAAAAAAACAGGGTTTTGGTTACTTACCGTAAAATCTGTTTCTCGGAGCGCTCATTGGGGGACACAGGAACCATGGGTATATGCTGCTGCCACTAGGAGGCTTACACTATGCATAAAAAAGGTTGGCTCCTCCTCTGCAGTATACACCCCACCGACTGGCACCAAGCTAATCAGTTAGTGAGAAAGCAGTAGGAGAACAACATGACAGAAAAAACATCAAAACAGACAACTCAATCATAACAATAACAACCAGAAGAAAGGACAGGAGTTGTAACAAAAAACATATGGGAGGGTGCTGTGTCCCCCAATGAGCACTCCGAGAAACAGATTTTACGGTAAGTAACCAAAATCCTGTTTTCTCGATCGCTTCATTGGGGGACACAGGAATCATGGGACGTCCCAAAGCAGTCCCTGGGGTGGAAGAAAATGGCAAGAGACTTCATTCAGGTCTGCAAAGTCCCCAATGCCGCCTGCAAGATCCTTCTGCCTAGGTTGGCGTCCGCCGAAGCGTAGGTGTGGACCTTGTAAAATTTGGCAAACGTGTGGATGGAAGACCAGGTTGCCGCTTTGCAAAGTTGTAGGGTGGATGCCCCATGGTGAACCGCACAGGAGGCGCCTACTGCCCGGGTGGAGTGAGCCTAATTCCAGAGGGGGGCACTCTGTTCTTAACCCGGTAAGCCTCCAATATTGCAGTCCTAATTCAACGCGCAATCGTAGCCTTGGAGGCCGGCAGACCTCTCCGCGCCCCATCTGGAATGATGAACAGAAGATCCGACTTCCTGAAGGAAGCAGTCCTTTCCAGGTAGATCCTCACTGCCCGGACCAGGTCCAGTCTGTTCAACGAGCGCTCCAGAGAATGAGTCGGAGCAGAAGGAAGGCAGGACAATATCCTCATTCAAGTGAAAAGTGGATACCACCTTGGGAAGAAAGGAAGGCAGAGGCCGCAACACAACCTTATCCTGGTGAAGAAACAGGAAAGGGGGGCGACAGGACAGAGCCGCTAATTCTGAAACCCAGCTGATAGAAGTGATCGCCACAAGAAAGGCCACTTTCCAGGACAAAACAGAGAGGGGGACCTCTCTGAGAGGTTCAAAGGGAGCACTCCTCATGACCTCCAGAACGAGATTGAGGTCCCAGGGGTCCACAGGATTCCAGTATGGGGGAGTCGTATGCGCCACTCCCTGAAGGAAAGTCTTGACTTGAGGACGAGATGCCAAGGACTTCTGAAAAAAGATAGAAAGGGCTGATACCTGCCCTTTTAGAGTAGCAAGAGAGAGGCCAGAGTCCAGTCCCGCTTGGAGAAAAGCCAAGACGGCTGGGAGCGACAACTTCATTTGCGGGATGACATTGGACTCACACCAGCGAAAATAGGCCTTCCAGGTTCGATAGTAGACCCTAGAGGACGAAGGTTTTCTGGCCTGGATCATGGTGCGAATCACCCGATCGGAGAGACCGGATGCTCTCAATATCGCGGTCTCAACAGCCACACCGTCAAATTGAGCGACCGAGAACTAAGGTGGCAGATCGGACACTGTGACAGAAGATGTGGCCTGTCTGGGAGTTTCCAGGGGGCGTCCGCCAGAAGATTGACGATGTCTGCGAACCAAGACCTCCTGGGCCAATCTGGGGCGATCAGAATGACCGGCATCCCTTCCGCCTTGATCTTCTTCAGCAATCTGGGAAGGAGGGGCAGGGGAGGGAATAGATAGGGAAGAGCGAACTGCGACCAAAGAATGGTCAGAGCATCGGCGTCCAACGCGAGAGGGTCGCGGGACCTGGAGATGAACTGAGGAACCTTCCTGTTCAGCCGGGACGCCATAAGGTCCACATATGGAGTCCCCCATCGAAGAAAGATCTGATGGAAGGCGTCTGGATGCAGGGACCATTTTCCTGCCGCGAGACCCTCGCAGCTGAGGAAGTCGGGGGCCCAGTTGTCCACGCCGGGGATATGCACAGCGGATATTGCCGGAACCGTCGCCTCCGCCCAATGAAGGATCCTGGACACCTCGGCCATTGCCAGGGAACTTCTGGTCCCTCCTTGGTGACTGACGTACGCCACGGCCGTGGCATTGTCTGTCTGAATTCTGACTGGCAGGCCCTGAGAAGTGTTTGCCAGTGAAGGAGGGAGAGAAAGATGGCCCTGATTTCGAGGATGTTGATCGGTAGGGAGGATTCCTGTGCTGACCAACGACCCTGAGCCGTTAGGTGGCGAAAAAACTGCCCCCTAGCCCAGAAGGCTTGCGTCCGTCATTATAACCTGCCAGTGGACTGGCAGGAAGGACTGGCCCTGGAAGATAAGGGGGGATGACAGCCACCAGTTGAGAGACTGCTTGACTCTGAGAGAGAGACGAAGAAGACGATCCAACGACCGGACAGACCAGTCCCACTGAGACAGGATAGCTCGCTGAAGAGGTCTCCAGTGGAACTGCGCAAAGGGGATTGCCTCTGAGGCTGCAACCATACTGCCCAGCACCTTCATTGCTGACCGGAAGGAAGGAAGCTGAGGGCCCTGCAGAGACCGAACTCCCTGCTGGAAGATTGCCCTTTTCTCCTTGGGGAGAAAAACTTTCGCCTGTCGGGTATCGAATAGCATGCCCAGGAAGACCAGGCTGTTGTGAACGTTTTGGAGACGACTTTGGAGCTGAAGCTCCCTCTGGTGGTTGCTGAGGGTATTGAACCTATGTTGAATACCAAGAGTCCTACACCCACAGATAACGAATGAGTGTCAGGTGGTACTGACTGGCCTGATATAAGTGAGCTGACTCCCATGATCCTCGCCGGTGATCAATTGTGCTTCCTGGTTTAGTTTGGAATTCAGCTTGCTTTCCTGCTGTCTCCTGCTTGTGTTCAGATAAGTCTCTTTCAGTTTTTTTTACTGTGGTTTGAATTCCTTGCTTTTTGCTGCATTGCTTTTTGTCTTCGGCCGGGTCCCCTATGGGGGCTTTGGCTGGTCTCCGTTCGTTTTTTTGTATTTGTTCATTTGCTCAGTTCTTGTGATATTTTTCTGCTGGGTAGCTATGTGTCCACACCAGAGATCTGATATAGGTGGTCGAGACCGTGTGGTCTCAGTGTTTTTGGATCACAATTGTTGGAGTTTTTCCTAGGGTTTTTCTGGGTTGCAGAAAGTATTCTCTCCTGTGCTGTCCTACCTAGACAGTTTTGGGCCCCAGCGTTTGCTCAATCTATTTTCTGTCTGTGTTCGTATTTTCATCTTGTCTAACCGCCATTATATGTTTGGGGCTTCCTACTCTTTTGGGGTCTACTCCGGGGGAGTTAGCTTTCCTCTTTCCATCTTCAGGGATAGCTATCTCTCCAGCTGTGCCGAGGCGTCTAGGACCACCGTAGGTACGCTCCACGGCTGCTTCTAGTTGTGCGGTTAGTGTAGGGGTCTACAACCTATTAGTTTCCAACCTCTCTGGTGTTAGGCTGCCTATGCAGTTTTTTGCTCCTGCCTCCTCAACTACCATAACATAACAGAATCACTGGCCCTACTGAAAATTCTATGATACTCAATAGAAGGCAAAAATAGTAAAGGAAAAAAAAAAAAAGTTGTAAGAGTTGTCAGAATTTATTTATTTTTTTCCTGTTTGTTGCATTTTTTCCCTCTTTTTCTCTGGGGGCTGAGGAGGAATTTTTTCCCAATGGAGGGCAAACATTTGTCCGATCGTGTGGAGCAGCTTGCTGCTGAAGTTCGGAGTATTGCTATCTATCTTGCTGGGTTGCCTGCTGTGGAACCTAGGATCCCTCTGCCGGATTTATTTTGGGGGATCGGTCTAAGTTTTTGAATTTTAAAAATAACTAAGTTGTTTTTTGCTTTAAAGCCTAAATCCTCAGGGAACACAACGCAGCAGGTTCAAATTGTCATCTCCCTGTTGCGCGGTGACCCTCAGGATTGGGCCTTTTCCCTGACACCTGGGGATCCTGTTTTGAATGATGTTGATGTGTTTTTTCAGGCTCTGGGTTATTGTATGATGAACCTAATGTTACTGATCAAGCTGAAAAAACCTTGTTGGCATTGAATCAGGGTCATGAAGCCGCTGAGCTGTACTGTATTATCAGAAATTCAGATAGTGGGCAGTCCTTACTAAATGGAATGCTCTGGCAGCTCTTTTTTGGAAGGGTTTGGCAGAGACTGTAAAGGATGTTATGGTGGATTCCCTGTCCCCTCTGGTCTAAATGACTCTATGTCATTAGCTATTCAAGTTGACATACAATTGCGCGAGCATAGAAATATGCGTGAGATTGTGATGCCTTGCGGGCCAGCCCCTGAGCCCATGCAGTGTGATGGAGTGACTTCTGGGCACAGCGTCATGAATTTCATAAGTGTAATAAGTTGTGCTACTATTGTGGTGACGCTTCTCAAGCTATTTCCGTCTGCCCCCAGCGGGGAAGACGTTTTGCGCGCTCAGTTGTTTTGGGTAGTGTTCAGACTAAATTTCTGTTGACTGTTACCTTGATTTGCTCCATGTCCACATTTTCAGCTCAGGCTTTTGTTGATTCAAGGGCAGCTATAAACCTGATGGAGTTTGAATTTGCCAAACATTGTGGTTTTCCTATGATACCCCTGCGGGAAGTCTGTTCCTTTGCTGGGCATTGATTCTACCCCCTTGGCGGAGAATAAACCCCAGTTTTCTACCAGGTGATAATGCGGGTTGACCTGGACCACCAAGAGAATTGCAAATTTTTGGTGTTACATAATTTACATGACATTGTTGTACTGGGGTTTCCTTGGTTACAGACTCACAATCCTGTTTTGGATTGGAAGTCTGTGTCTGTGACCAGTTGGGGTTGTCAATGTGTTCGTACTGACACTCTGTTTTTTCTGCCCCCCCCCAGTGTCAAGATGTTTTTTCTGCCTCCCCCCAGTCTCAGGATGTTCCTAACTATTTGACTGATTTTTCTGATGTGTCCAGTGAGAGTAAGTCTGCATCCTTACCTCCTCATAGGAGTTATGATTGCGCTATTGACTAAGTGCCCGGTTGTAAATTTCAAAAGGGTCGGCTCTTTAATTTATCTGTACCCTGAGCATGAGGCTATGCGATCTTATATCAAAGAGCCTTTAAGAAGGGTCATATCAGACCATCCTCTTACCCTTGGGCGCCGGCTTTTTCTTTATGGCCAAGAGGATGGCTCATTGAGGCCATGCATTGATTATCGTCTCCTGAATGAGATCACTGTTAAATATCAATATCCGTTACCCTTGATTTCTGACCTATTTTCCAGAGTGAAGGGTGCTTGTTGGTTTACCAAGCTTGATATCAGGGGGGCGTATAATCTTATTCGCATCAAGCACAGAGATGAATGAAAGACGGCGTTTAATACCCCAGAGGGGCATTTTGAGTACCTAGTGATGCCTTTTGGGCTCACTAATGCCCCTTCCATCTTGTTTATTTGGACAATATCTTGATTTTTTCCAATGACTGCGATTCTCATGTGGAACATGTTCGGACTGTATTCCGGATTTTGAGAGAAAACGCATTGTATGTGAAGTGATCAAAATGTCTTTTTTGGCGT
>JARQOD010000003.1:207674707-207790267 GCA_033576555.1 Oophaga sylvatica | reverse complement strand
TTTTATTTCCGACCTCCCTGTCTCTCAGAGAATGACCGTTATTTGGGTAATCTGTCATAGATTTTCCAAGAGGATACATCTTGTGCCACTACCAAGTTGCCATCCTCCTCCGAGTTGGTGCCCTTGTTTTTTCATCAACTGGTTCGGTTGCACAGCGTTCCAGAGAACATTGTGTCTGACAGAGGAGTCCAGTTTGTTTCCAGATTTTGGAGGACATTTTGTTCCAAACTGGGAGTTCAGCTGTCTTTTTCCTCTGCGTTCCACCCTCAGACCAATGGACAAACTGAGAGAACAAACCAGACCTTGGAGACTTATTTGAGATGTTTTGTGTCTGCTGATCAAGATGACTGGGTCTCTTTTTTGCCTTTGGCTGAGTTTGCTTTGAATAATAGGGCTAGTTCTGCCACCTTGATGTCTCCATTTTTCTACAATTTCGGGTTTCATCCTCGATTTTCTTCAGGGCAGGTGGAGGCTTCTGTCTGTCCTGGTGTTGACTCTATTGTGGAGAGAATGCAGCTGATTTAGGATCAAGTAGTGAATAAGCTGTCTCTCTCTCAGGAGAAGGCCCAGCGGTTTGCCAACCGACATAGGACTGATGGTCCTCGATTTAAAGTGGGTGACTTGGTTTGGTTATTGTAAGGAAAAGGTTGTCGCCATTTTGTATAGGGCCTGTACCAGCCTCCATTTTGTCAGTTCACACAGCCACAGACTTTTAGCTACACAGGGCCTATTAGCATATTCAGTACGGCCAGCTTTGATGTCCACTGTGAATCAATAGGCCTTTACATGCTAATTGGTTTAGGCTAGGGTCTGAATAAGATGGTCAGTCGTATGGTAATTAGCTCAAGCTCAAGCCATTGTTTCCTGCTCCATATCAATTGCAGGCCAGTTAATATGCGGGCTTCAAAGCAAATGGGGAAGGGCCTAGCAGGTTTAAAAAGCTGTAGCCAGGAAGAGGCTGGTCTCTCATTCCATTTCACACACAGAAGCCAAGAAGATGGTCTAGGAAAGGACCAAAAGAAAACGGATTTGTCTTGCCAAGGGTGCAGCAACATATGCTTTGGGGACTATCCAGTAACTGAAGACTACTACCTGGGAATGGCAAAGCCCCTGCCTTCCCATGACCATACTACAACCCGGTAATATTGATCTATAGCTAATACCTTTAAGCCTTGTACATTATTGTTGTATTTTTACTCTGACTGCCATTCCATTGTAGTTACGTTGTATAGCTTTACTGTATATTTCTGTAATTATCTAGTGCGCCCTTAAGGCAAATTAAACCATAAAATTAATCTTGGGCTGATGCTTTTACTCTGATCACGAATCTTAGAATACCCAGTGGGTAGCAGGACACCTTCCCCGGCGGCCATTTGCTCTAGGTGCAGTTCTCTTACTGACCTGAGAGACAAAGGGGGGCGCCGGAGAGCTGTACCTGTGGAGTTACGTCCCATTGGTGACGTGGGAGGAAAGGGATCGTCGGTCACATTTGGTAGCGGCGGTGGTATCAGAAGCTGTGATACCCGGGCTACCGTGTGGCGGCCGGCTGAGTTCCTCACAAATTGGTGGCAGCGGTGGGATCAGAGTAATAGTGTGCGTGGGACCCCTACTCCCAGACACTAGAGACTACCAGCAGTACTTTCACTGCTGGGGTCTTAAGGTCAGCCCAGCACTAGACGGTCAGAGTGTAAATATAACAAGTTGTGTGCAAGGTAAGGGTTGCAGCTGTGTTTCAGTAACCAAAGGTTCCCAAGATGGCGGAAGGCACCAGGAGTAGGGCAAAGGGGGAGGCCAATGCTGTGGCCTATGAGGGGTTCGATACCGATGAGGGGGAGCTCAGCCAGGGCTCCCCAAGGAGCCCGACCCCCGTGCTCAGTCTCACAGTGGACTGTGCACCCCCTGCCCGTCCCAGCCTGTCCAGATCGGAGACCCTCTTCCAAGCGGCTATGGCACAGCTCGAGGCTGGTAATGACTCCGCCTATGACAGACTCCTGGTGGCGGCAGAGAAAGCAGCAGAACGTGAGCAAGCAGCAGCAGAGCGTGAGCAAGCAGCGGCAGAGAAAGCAGCAGAGCGTGAGCAAGCAGCAGCAGAGCGTGCAGCGGAGCGGGAGCATACAGAACGCCGTGAAGCTGCGGAGCGCCGGCACCGACTGGAGATGGCTCAGCACGGGCCCCCACTGGACGCACCAGGCCCACCGGAGACAAGGGCTCCCAAGGTCCGGGCGGAGGACTTTCCCTTGCTTGAAAAGGATGGAGACCTGGATTCCTTTTTGCTGGCTTTTGAGAGGACATGCCTCCAACATCATCTGGCCCCGGATCAGTGGGCAAGGTACCTGACCCCCCGTTTGAGGGGTAAGTCCCTGGAAGTTTTGGGGGACTTACCTGCCGGGGAGGAGCAGGACTACAACAGCATCAAGCGGGCCCTGATCCAGCACTACAACCTCACCCCGGAGTCGTACCGCAGGAAGTTCAGGAGCCTGCAGCGGGGTTCAAAGGACACCTGGACCGACCACATGCGGGCCCTGCTGAGAGCTGCGGAGCACTGGACCTCGGGTCTAGAGCTCACTACCCGCCAGGAGGTCCAGGAACTGTTTGTCGTGGAGCAATTTTTGTGGAACTGCCCAGAGGACCTCCAGCAGTTCCTCCGTGACCGGAAACCAAAGGGGGCTTCTGCTACAGCCGCCCTGGCAGACGAGTATGCCAACAACAGGGCGCCGGAGCCAAAGAAGCCTGCCAGCAGCACCTGGAGAGGGGGTAAGCCCAATCCTGCCCCAGCCCCATATCCAGCCCCCAGAGTGCAAGGGGTGTACCCCCCTGCTGCCCTCTCCAGGCCAGGAACAGAACCCAGACGTTGCCATAATTGCAATCAGCCAGGACACTTTAAGGCTGCATGTCCCCAGCGCCAGAAGGCCCCATCCCTGTCCCAGAAACCGTCCACTGTTTTGTGTGTGGGAGGGGGTGGTGGGAGGTCCCTAGACAATTACCAACCCGTCACCATCGGCCGCTCAGCGGTCATGGGACTGCGGGACACAGGCGCTGAACGAACCCTGGTACGCCCTGAGGTGGTGTCCCCTCAAGACTTGGTACCTGGGAAAACCCTTTCCGTCTCCGGAATTGGAGGCGTTGAACCAGCGCTGCCCGTTGCCAAGGTGTATTTGGATTGGGGTGCCGGGAGGGGGATGCGGGAGGTGGGAGTAACGCCGAATATTCCTGCAAATGTGTTGCTTGGGACCGATTTGGGGCGGCTAGTGTCCCAGTATGTGGCCGCTGAACCCCCAAGTCCGGCTCCCCAAGAATGTCATGACTCTACTGTGAATGCTAATGTTAATGTATTGAATGTGCCTCCAACAGTGGAGGAGGGAGTGAAACCTGATGGTAAGCCATGCACTGACACTACACACACAGGGCTCACAGTGAGGACAGGTGAGGAGGCTGTAGGGGAGAGCTCAGAGGTGGAGGGAGGGGCTGCTATGGGCAGTGTAGGGCCCCTAAGTGAATCCAGCCTGCTGAGTCTAGGGCCCCTGCAGGAAGAGGAGCAGGCCATGGGGGGAGGGGGCGTCCCGGGAGAGGAGCCACCAGGTAGGACCCCAGGTCAAGAGTTCCCCACATCCGGGATGTCAGGAAGTCAGGGAAGTCTGCCTGACCCGGCGACTTGGTCAGAGGAGGAGGGAAAGCAGGCGCTACCCGTGGTCTCAGCGGTCGTGGCCGCTGTTACCAGGAGTGGGAGCGCTGAAGCCCAAGGAGCCTCGCGGAGGTCCGACGGTTTCCCCCTCTCTGACCAAGTGGCTGCCGAGTCACAGTGGCCAGGAGACCGATCCCGGGGAACTGACAGAGGACAGGGCAGTCTCATCAATTCTTGCCATATCTAGTCAGGGATTTCAGGCAGCGTTGGAAGCTGACCCTAGCCTGAAGACTCTCAAGGAACAGGCGGCACAGCCTCCCCTGGAGTCCGACCGCGAGCGAGTGGTCTGGGACCAGGGACGGCTGTACCGGGTAACGGTCCAGCAGGGTTCACCGGAGGCGTGGCCCAGGGACCGACAGTTAGTGGTGCCCCATCCGTTCAGGGCGGAATTGTTGCGGATCGCACACGAGATTCCAATGGCCGGACACTTAGGGATCACTAAAACCAGGGCCAGGCTAGCTCAGCATTTCTACTGGCCTGGAATGAGGACCGAGGTGATAGCCTACTGCCGTTCGTGTGACACCTGTCAGAGGGTGGGGAAGGCGGGGCCGCGCTAAAGCCCCACTGGTAACTCTGCCCATCATCGAAGAGCCTTTCTCGAGGGTGGCTGTGGATCTCATTGGACCTCTGTCCACTCCCAGCCGCTCCGGGAAATGCTTCATACTAACGGTAGTGGACTATGCCACCCGGTACCCGGAGGCGGTAGCTTTGTCGTCCATTCGGGCCGACAAAGTGGCCACTGCCTTACTGGAGATTTTCTCCAGAGTGGGGTTTCCCCAGGAAATGCTCACCGACCGAGGGACCCAGTTCATGTCGCAGCTGATGGAGTCTCTCTGTAAGCAGGTACAGGTGCAACATCTGGTGGCCAGCCCGTATCACCCACAGACCAATGGCTTGTGTGAGCGGTTCAATGGCACCTTAAAGCAGATGCTGAAGATGTTGGTCGACTCCCACGGGAGAGACTGGGAGCGGTATCTCCCACACCTGCTGTTTGCCTACCGGGAGGTTCCACAGGCCTCAACGGGGTTCTCCCCCTTTGAGCTCCTGTACGGGCGACGTGTACGGGGGCCCCTTGCTCTGGTGAAGGAAGCATGGGAAGGGGATTTAGCCACCCCTGGAGTGTCGGTCATTGAGTATGTCGTGCGCTTCCGGGACCGAATGATGGCCTTGACGCGGCTGGTGCATGACAATATGGCCCAAGCTCAGGCTGACCAGAAGCGATGGTACGACCAGAATGCTTGTGAGCGGACCTACCAGGTGGGTCAAAAGGTGTGGGTACTGGTCCCCGTACCACAAAACAAGCTTCAGGCGGCCTGGGAGGGTCCATACCTCGTGCACGAGCAGCTCAACGCCGTCACCTACCTGGTCACCCTGGACCACGCCAGTGGAAGGAGGAAGGCCTTCCATGTGAACATGATGAAGGCCCACCACGAGCGGGAGGCTTATGCCCAACCAGCGTGCAACCTTTCAGAGGACAGAGAGTCAGAAATCCTCGTGGATCTGCCACCGTAGCCAAAGAGAGGGTGCGGTAGGGCGCACGGGGGAACACAGGAATGTGATACCCCCTAGCGCCCTCAAAAGCAGGGAGGTGTAAGGAAAAGGTTGTCGCCATTTTGTATAGGGCCTGTACCAGCCTCCATTTTGTCAGTTCACACAGCCACAGACTTTTAGCTACACAGGGCCTATTAGCATATTCAGTACGGCCAGCTTTGATGTCCACTGTGAATCAATAGGCCTTTACATGCTAATTGGTTTAGGCTAGGGTCTGAATAAGATGGTCAGTCGTATGGTAATTAGCTCAAGCTCAAGCCATTGTTTCCTGCTCCATATCAATTGCAGGCCAGTTAATATGCGGGCTTCAAAGCAAATGGGGAAGGGCCTAGCAGGTTTAAAAAGCTGTAGCCAGGAAGAGGCTGGTCTCTCATTCCATTTCACACACAGAAGCCAAGAAGATGGTCTAGGAAAGGACCAAAAGAAAACGGATTTGTCTTGCCAAGGGTGCAGCAACATATGCTTTGGGGACTATCCAGTAACTGAAGAATACTACCTGGGAATGGCAAAGCCCCTGCCTTCCCATGACCATACTACAACCCGGTAATATTGATCTATAGCTAATACCTTTAAGCCTTGTACATTATTGTTGTATTTTTACTCTGACTGCCATTCCATTGTAGTTACGTTGTATAGCTTTACTGTATATTTCTGTAATTATCTAGTGCGCCCTTAAGGCAAATTAAACCATAAAATTAATCTTGGGCTGATGCTTTTACTCTGATCACGAATCTTAGAATACCCAGTGGGTAGCAGGACACCTTCCCCGGCGGCCATTTGCTCTAGGTGCAGTTCTCTTACTGACCTGAGAGACAAAGGGGGGCGCCGGAGAGCTGTACCTGTGGAGTTACGTCCCATTGGTGACGTGGGAGGAAAGGGATCGTCCGTCACATTTGGTAGCGGCGGTGGTATCAGAAGCTGTGATACCCGGGCTACCGTGTGGCGGCCGGCTGAGTTCCTCACAGTTATCCTCAAAAAATATCCCTGTGAGGGTCGCGTCTCCAAAATTTAAGCCAAGGTTCATTGGACCTTATAAGATCGTGGAGATTATTAATCCCGTTTCCTTCCGTTTGCTTCTTCCAGGAACATTCAAGATTCACAACGTATTTCACAAATCTTTATTGAAGAGATTTGTAGAGCCAGTGGTTCCTATGGCTGCGCCTCCTGATCCTGTTTTGGTTGAGGGCAATTTGGAGTATGTGGTTGAGAAGAGATTGGATTCTCGTTTGGCCAGGCGGAGACTCCAGTACTTGGTGAAGTGGAAAGGCTATAGTCAGGAGGACATGGGTGTTTGCTTCTGACATTCATGCTGAAAGACTGGTCCGTGCCTATCACCGAGCTCATCCTGATCGTACTGGTGGCACAAGTGAGGGTTCGGTGACCCCTCCTCAAGGGGAGGGGTACTGTTGTGAACGTTTTGGAGACGACTTCGGAGCTGAAGCTCCCTCTGGTGGTTGCTGAGGGTATTGAACCTATGTTGAATACCAAGAGTCCTACACCCGCAGA
This sequence comes from Oophaga sylvatica, assembly GCA_033576555.1. Classification (NCBI taxonomy): domain Eukaryota; kingdom Metazoa; phylum Chordata; class Amphibia; order Anura; family Dendrobatidae; genus Oophaga; species Oophaga sylvatica. Next base: position 207,783,528 of record JARQOD010000003.1, on the reverse strand, counting down.
TAACGAGTGGGTGTCAGGTGGTACAGACTGGCCTGATATAAGTGAGCTGATCTCCCATGATCCTCGCCAGTGATCAATTGTTTTTCCTGGTTTAGTTTGGAATTCAGCTTGCTTTCCTGCTGTCTCCTGCTTGCGTTCAGATAAGTCTCTTTCAGTTTTTTTTACTGTGGTTTGAATTCCTTGCTTTTTGCTGCATTGCTTTTTGTCTTCGGCCGGGTCCCCTATGGGGGACTTTGGCTGGTCTCCATTTGTTTTTTGTATTTGTTCATTTGCTCAGTTCTTGTGATATTTTTCTGCTGGGTAGCTACGTGTCCACACCAGAGATCTGATATAGGTGGTTGAGACCGTGTGGTCTCTGTGTTTTTGGATTCAGAAGTGTTGGAGTTTTTCCTAGGGTTTTTCTGGGTTGCAGAAAGTATTCTCTCCTGTGCTGTCCTATCTAGACAGTTTTGGGCCCAGCGTTTGCTCAATCTATTTTCTGTCTGTGTTCGTATTTTCATCTTGTCTAACCGCCATTATATGTTTGGGGGCTTCCTACTCTTTTGGGGTCTACTCCGGGGCAGTTAGCTTTCCTCTTTCCATCTTCAGGGATAGCTATCTCTCCGGCTGTGCCGAGGCGTCTAGGACCACCGTAGGTACGCTCCACGGCTGCTTCAAGTTGTGCGGTTAGTTTAGGGGTCTGCAACCTATTAGTTTCCAACCTCTCTGGTGTTAGGCTGCCTATGCGGTTTTTTGCTCCTGCCTCCTCAGCTACCATAACAAAACACCAGGCGTTGGGATGGAACAAGGCAGGACTTCTTCCTGTTGACGATCCACCGAAGCGGGCCAGGGTGTCGAGAACGATGAACAGACTTTCTTGGGCCTAGGGGAGGGACGAGGCGTTGATGAGGATGTCGTCGAGGTATGGAATGAGAACCAGGCCTCTGATTCTCAAGATGGCCATCAATGCCACCATGATCTTGGTGAAGACCCTGGGAGCGGTCGCAAGGCCGAACGGCAGGGCGACAAACTGAAAATGGTTCTGCCGAACTGCAAATCGCTAGAACCTCTGATGAGCTGGGCAAATCGGAACGTGGAGGTAAGCGTCCTGGATGTCTATGGAGCACAGAAATTCCTGTGTCTCCATGGAAGACATTACTGAACGAAGAAACTCCATACTGAAGTGACGCAGGCGAACCCTCCTGTTCAGCAACTTGAGATCCAGAATGGGACGAACCGCGCCCCCCTTCTTTGGCACAACAAACAGGTTTGAATAGAAACCTGTGAAGCGTTCTCGCTGTAGAACGGGGACGATAACCCCAGAACTGAGAAGGGAGTCGATGGATACAAAGAAACCCGGGACCAAAGTAGGATCCTTTGGGGGGGGCGGGATTCGAAAAGCCGATCTCGTGGACGGGAAGTGAACTCTATTTTGTATCCAGAGGATACAACCTCCCTGACTAAAGCGTCTTCCACCAAGTCGAGCCAAACGTCCCTGAACAGCAGGAGATGACCGCCGAATTTGGGAGGGACGCTGGGCTCTACAACCGAGTCATGCGAGGAAGATCTGCCAGGTCTTGACCTGGCGTATCTACCTTGGGAGTTGTGGGAACGCCAGGAAGGAGTGGGTCTGAAGGAAGCTTTCTTCTTGACCTGGCGATTCTGCGGCCTGCGCTGACCGGAGGAATCCTCTGACGTCGGGAAACGGCGAAAGGGCCGAAAGGAGCGGAAATGTCGCCTTTGAACGGGTCTGCGAAGCTTGGACTGAGGGAGAAGGGAACTCGTGCTTCCGATTGCCTCTTTAATGATCTGATCCAACCTAGAGCCGAACAGACGGTCTCCCTGGAAGGGGAGGCCTGTGAGCGACTTCTTTGACGAAAGGTCTGCTTGCCAAGCTTTTAGCCAAATGTTCCTCTGGATGGCCACAGTATTGCTGGATGCCTGAGCAGCGCAAGACGCGCCATACAGTGAGGCCGATACTAAATATTGCCCAGCATGGGAAATCTGGTTGGCAAGCTCAGCAAGCTCTCTCTGAGGGGCTCCAGTCATGATGCCCTTGCGGAGTTGTTTGGCCCATCTGGCTATGGCCTTTGAGACCCAAGTAGAGGCAAAGGCGGGACATAAGGTAGAGGCGGCCGCTTCAAAGGCTGATTTTGCCAGCAATTCTATAATTCTATCGTTGGCATCCTTGAGGGAAGCTGCATTAGAAAGTGGAAGGACCATATTGGTGGATAGTCTGGAGAACCGGCGGGTCCACTGCAGGGGAAATCGTCCAGTTAGTGGTAAGATCCGGGGGAAAGGATATAGGATGCCGAGGCGCTTCCCTCTTTGAAAACGCCTAGTCGGATTCTCCCTCTCCTTCTTGAGTATCTCCATGAACTCAGTATGTGGGGAAAAGACCTTGGAAGGTGGTTTGAACTGTCTAAACGAAACCGCCTGATCTGCGGATTCCGTAGCGGTATCTTTGATGCCTAAGGTCTGATTGACTGCAACAATCAGGCTCTGCACCGTATCGGTCATCCTGGAGGCCTGTTCTGAATCCAGGTCCGACTCATCTTCCGAAAGCGCGTCCGAAGACGCTTCGCCTGACTCCGGAGAGGAGGGCGCTAGAGAGGGATCACGCCGTGAAAGGTCGTCTGGTGAGGCGGAGCGAGAAGAAGACCTAGAACGGAGCTCCAGTCTGGTTCTCTTACGGCCTGGGTTGGAAGGACCGGGCTGCGAACCCTGTGACTAGCTGGTGATCGCGGGTGTTAAAAGGGGGAATCTGTCTAATACGGATACTAGGGTCTGCGACACCCTGGTGAGGTCCGCCACAGATTGTGACAGAGAAGAAGCCCACTCCGGGGCAGGAGGCTCAGAACCGCCTGGGGCAGAAGGGGATTCATGGGTGGGTACCGTGGGGTCGCTGCAGGCCTGGCAGAGGGAGATGACTGACCTGAAGGGAGTATGCCATTACAAGAAGAGCACACAAAGTGTCTGACCAGGGTGGTGGAGGAAGAGGAAGGTGGAGGGCGAGCAGGCTCTCCCTTGTGCTTAGGCATGGTGAACAATCCCACTAACTGATGCCAGAAGGTTGGGGGACAGAAGGGAGACAGAGGAGAGTGTCAGCTCTGCAGGGCAGAGAAACTCACGGTTATCTTATGTGCTGCTCCACAGGTGTGACGAAGCGGTAGTCAGAGGCTCTAAGACGACTTGTGCACCAGCCGAAGATGGCGTCTAGCAGAGGACCCAGCAGTAGAAAAATAAAAAGCGTGCACTGCTGAGAGAAAACGCACTCTCAGTGGACGAAGAGGGGGCGGAGCAAAGAGTAGTGATTTGGGGGCAATATGGCTGCAGCTCCAGCCCACAGTAACGCTGGGAGAGGTGGGCGGAGCCTAGGCAGCGCTGGGAGGAAGGACGGGCGGGAGAAAAGCCCGCCCGGAAGCTAGAGGGGAAGGGGGCGGAGCCGGCAGAAAACTAGGCCTGAGGTGAAGCCGGGGCCTCAATTACAGATCGCGGCCGCTGATGGAGGGGGGGGGCGGCGCAGAGGTCACCCGATCTCTTCCCAAGGACCCCACAAGAAGCCGCAATCCAGGGCCCCCACAAGGGGCTCGCAGCGGCGCGACCAGGCGCCTGGAGCTGCAAGGTGGCCCCAAAGAAGGCAAGGTGGCCCCAAAGAAGGAGAAACTCGGAGCCTATAAAGGACTGCCATCTGATCCCCCGGGTGAGCTCAAAGGGTGCGGAGAAGGAGTCCCCCTGATCGCTAACTTCTCCCCTTTACTCTGCTCTATAAAAAATCTTTCTTTTTTTTTTTCTTATTAAAAGCCTTGTCTTCTTCTTTTCTTCTGTCTTCTCTGGTATCTAGGTGGGAAAGAGGGACAATACCTCTGATGAGAGTCGGACGTCCTGGCATCTAGTTGTAGGACGTATGTGTCTCCTCAACCGACAGGCTCTGGTGGGCGAGTAGGTGGGAGACGGAGGCAGGCCGGGTCATCCTTCCTTTTCCAGATCACCTGAACACACGTCTGTGTTAAGGATCTTTTTCGGGGTCCTGCCGTGAGAACAGACATATGAGGATACGGGGTGGCAGTACATGCCGTACTCAGTCTCTGCGTGGGAGTACAGTAGTGACTGTTCACACTGTATCCCTCGGGAAAAAACCTGAAAAGGAACGACGCACATTAGGTAGATATGGGTCTCAATAGAGACCTGTGTCCACCACCTACTGACACTAAGCTAAAACTGATTAGCTTGGTGCCAGTCGGTGGGGTGTATACTGCAGAGGAGGAGCCAACCTTTTTTATATGCATAGTGTCAGCCTCCTAGTGGCAGCAGCATACACCCATGGTTCCTGTGTCCCCCAATGAAGATATCGAGAAAATGACAATATATTTTTTTTTTTTGCCTAAAATACAAAAGAAATGTGTCATCTTTAACTTTAAGAGTTTTAGAGATCATTTCATCTTCAACTTGCTTAACTGTTCACAATGACAGTAATTTTGACCATGGGTGCCCAAACTTTTACATAACACTGTACATAAGCCTTAGTGACGCAACTGATGACTGCTTTGGTCCAGTGTCTATAGCCAAATCAAAAACTGCTGAATGCAATGTTTTTTAATCTGGAACTAGTATACTTACCAACATCTTGGTTGGTAAAATGTGGACCTTTCAAGGAAGTGTGTCGTCACAAAACTACCTCTTGTTTATTTCAGGTTTTTAGTGCTACAGGTGAATGTTTTTAATTTTGACTTTTTTTTTTCAAATCAAAAAATAAATTAATTAATCTTGCAATTTTAGCACTGGCCACAAAGGCTGTTTTTAGACTTGGATTTCCTGTCTTTTTAGGATAGTTTACAGCAGTTTCTATACATTCAGAGGCAGGATTACAATGCCTGAAAACACCAGTATTTAAACTAAGAACACAGGATCCACCAATCACAAGTGATCATGTTCCCCGTCTCTTCACAATTTTTTCAGCACACCCTCATTAGATGTTTTGATACAAAAGATAGGGTCAGAGTCTGTTTATTGCTGCTAATGTACCTGTTGTTTCCTGAAACTGGAAATTAGAGTCTCAAAATAATACAAGTTGGCCAATGTCAAAATTGGAAGATTTCTGATTTTTATTTTTAATAAAGATTGTGATATGGAAATAAAAAATTTACATTTTTTTTAAAAATACACTTAGCACAAAAAGACCTAATTAAAAAAAACAGGTGATTTTCTGAAGATGCCTTTCTTTTCAGTCTTACTTGTATTACTGCCCTAATGGATGACCAAAACCAGACAAGAACGCCCAGTGGTGGAATTTCGGACAGACGCATAACTTTGGAAGGCTCTTTCCTTAAAATTAGGAACAGACCCACAAGTTTAGGGCTATTAACAACTATGCTAGGTGACCGACCTTTCTCGGCATCTGACATGCCGGATGACTGGATACGATCCAAAAGAGATCATGTGAACAGTTACATAAATGGAAACAAGGCCTAAGACTAAACTGTGGCATAATGAAATTTTTTTACAAAGCAAGATAGGATCCTTAGGTTAAAATGTAGTAGCATCCTAGTCATTAGCAGGTTAGGTTGGGGACCTTGACTTGCAAAGGGTGTCCCAGAAGCAAGCTCTGGAATCCTACCCTATTCTCACACTTCATCCTATATCTAATCTGATTATAGCATGTAATCAGTTTACAATGGCAGAACATTTTACATGGGTTTCTGAGCTTACGAAATGTTACTATTGCTCCACCAGTGACACCTTGTTTGCTGGAGCAATTTCTAATAGATCTCTGATAGAATATTTTGAGTATTTAGAGATTATGTCCCAAATTCCACATTTAGATTAATTGGTTATTCTTAGCATAAAGTGACAAATTAAAACAGGCAAGGCATTAGATGTGTCAAATAATCATCTTCTAAAGTAAGAAGATCCTCATTTCGGATCTCACCTCATTCACCATTTCTCGTGTTACGTTGCTTGAATAGAATGCATCTACCCCTCTTTTTGCTACATCATGCAGAATGGCTGCCAGATCAAGCCTTCTGACAAATGTTCCCGCTGTTAGAGGCAAGCCATGTGGGAAGAAAATATCTTGAAAAGTGTTTGATAGTTCATCTTCCTTCAAGTCACTGATGGCCTTAGCTGTCAAATTGAAATAATCCAATGGTCACTGAGGTTTCAAGAAACTTTGGAAAAAAACAATAGTACAAACAAATTTTGCAATATACAGGGAAATATGCTTCTTTCTGCTCTTATGAACCACTTCTTTCCCCCCCCACCTCCTTAACTTATATAACTGGTAAGATCTATTTTATTTAAGATATCATCGACTCACTGAAGGATCAGATTACAACTGCATATTAATGTCTATAAAGAAGGGAGGGAGGGAGAAGAGGTTGAGAATGAAATAACAAAACAGACACAGAGAGATATGGTGCTGCAGCTTTCTAGCAGTGACGTAGGTCTGGATTCACAGTTACACAGCTCAGTGCTGCTGCATAAAGCTCCTCCATGATTCTAACACTAAACTAAATGGGAGTCTTGTCAAACATTCATATATATATATAGTGATTGCAGGGTCTCCCAATAGCAAGACAACATATTTTAATTGACCCTTAGTCTGAGATGTCAGTTCTTCTGGCTCGCCTGTTCAAGTAAATATAAAGTAATAATTCTGGAGCACGTTTTCTTAGCACTCTAGTCCTCTATTATTCCTCTAGAAATGTATTAACAAATTGATACGTGGGTGTTTTCCTTGTCATTGGGGTGTGTCCCTAGGAAATGGTAATGGTTAGATGTAAATTTGTACATACATGAACATGAGGAGTAACAGAGAAATGGTGTAAAGCAGAGTTCCAAGAAAAGATGCCCTATGGTTATTTTGGGGGGAATACAAGTATTTACTAAAACAGAAATGTCGGTATTTGTAAGTACTATATAGCTTCATTAAAAAACAAAATGTCTGCCTTGTCATCAGCCAAACATCATCAGTTTGCATTTGGGCTCCATGATGCTTCCCTCCTGATGACTCGAATAACAGAGCCTGTTTTAAGATCTTTTAATGGCTAACTGAAAAGATGGTAACAAATTGCAAGCTTTCAGACTACTCAGGTCTCTTCATCAGGCAACCTGAGTAGTCTCGAAAGCTTGCAAATTGTTACCATCTTTTCAGTTAGCCATTAAAAGGTATCAACCACTGAGGACTCTCAATTCTAAATATTTTTCTATCTACTGACTAACACGGTACAAAGATATACATCTTTACTGTTTTAAGATCTTAATTTATTGTTAATTCCGTTTTCATGTTTTGTTTTTTTTTACATTTTGTATGACTTTACAAGATAAACATGTTAACATTGGTAAGCATTACACTTTTATATAATTACTGGAATAAATGCAAAAAAAAACAATGTAATAAATGGGGGAAAATTTTCAAGTTAAATGTGCCAAAATTCTGTGAGCCAAAAACTACCTGCTTAGCGGAATTAGGAGGCTTAGCCTAACGTGAGACGCCGTGCGGCAAAACTTTGATACACAATAAGCCAACTAATGTGCAGTATAACCTTCGGATAGACAGACTAAACATATGACAGCATGAACGGCTAGGATACAGAATTGTTGAGTATTAGCGAAATTACGCCCCAATATGTCTACCCTTCACCAAGTTAATGGCAGGTGAATATCCTCAGAATCTATAATTCTATCTACATCACCTACAGTGACCTTATTTATGAGCAAAAATGAGCAGAAGTCATAAAAAATAAGGAGTTTAAGCCAAGCTGGTTCAACCAGTTCTTCCTGGCACCGAGTGAAAATCTTGGATTTTATTTAATCACTATGTATTTAGTTGGTAAAGTAATATCAGTCTGTAAGCCTTCAGTAATATGAAGCTGAGGACATTTTTAAATAGGTAGAATAACAGGTAGTGATTGAGAAAACAAATTATCTGTCTGACGATCTGCAAGACTCACTGCATTCCCTCCATACTTTACTAGTGATCAGCAGAGGGGGGCACGCGTTAGGTAAAGTGGAGGGGTTTCGCTTGTCTCGACTTTTTGCCGACTGAGAAGGGGGTAAAGATTCTTGTTGTAGCAAGATGCCTACCTGGTAGTAACAATGCATACTTATGGTGGACCTATACATTAGACTAAAGTGATCCCACCAATCAGTAACTGCTCTGTAATAAAATGTTCAGTGCTGCTTTAATTAGAGGTATGAGATGATACGATAACACACGAGACTCCAGTCTTAGTCAATGAGGGGGGCTTGGGAGGTCCCACATAGCATGCAGGTGTTCCACAGCCAAACGTTTAAACCTGACATTTGCACTTTCGCTAAAAGTTAGGTCCTTACCCCAAAAGCGTTTTTCTAATTAGTGTTATTTGATCAAATGATCTACCTGTGGCTGCCTACTGTTTTCCTTAAAAAGGGGCATCCACAAATAGGAGCTAGGTACTCTTTCAGTAAATACATTACAATTAGGTTCCCTTTTGTTTAGTATTATACAATTATGGGGTGCTCGAATGTGACAAATATGAATCAGAAGGGCAACTTATTCATGTCAATCTAGGCTCCAAATAAAGAAATACTTTTTTTCTGATACTAATATATCTCCTTACCCAAGTCATGTGTTGTGTTAAATCCTCCACTGGCAACTTCTTCTACCTTTGATATAACATCTAACCATGGCAGCCTGAGAAAATTAATTGATTGGAATTAAATTAGAATTCGACATACCATGTATACATGATATTTTACAACTGAGATTGGAAGGTTAGAAATAGAGATTAAGATTGAGTGATAAAAAGCTGTGCACAGCAGTGCAGACTGATATATATGTGATAGATAGATACTGTAGATACAGGTGCTTCTCACAAAATTAGAATATCAAAAAGTTAATTTATTTCAGTTCTTCAATACAAAACGTGAAACTTATATATTGTATAGAGTCATTACAGACAGAGTGATCTATTTCAAGTGTTTATTTCTGTTAAAGTTGATGATTATGGCTTACAGCCAATGAAAACTCAAACGTCATTATCTCAGTAAATTAGAAAAATTAACAAAAAACACCTGCAGAGGCTTCTTAAGTGTTTAGAAAGGTCCCTTAGTCAGTTTCAGTAGGCTCCACAATCATGGGGAAGACTGCTGACTTGACAGATGTCCAGAAGGAAGTCATTGACACACTCCACAAGGAGGGTAAGCCACATAAGGTCTTTGCTAAAGAAGCTTGCTGTTCACAGAGTTCTGTATCCAAGCATATTAATGGAAAGTTGAGTGGAAGTAAAAAGTGTGGTAGAAAAAGGTGCACAAGCAATCGACATAAGCGCAGCCTTGAAAGGATTGTTAAGAAAAGGCCATTCAAAAATTTGGGGGAGATTCACAAGGAGTGGACTGCTGCCGGAGTCATTGCTTCAAGAGCCACCACACACAGACGTATCCAGGACATGGGCTACAAGTGTCGCATTCCTTGTGTATAGCCACTCATGACCAATAGACAACGCCAGGAGCGTCTTACCTGGGCCAAGGAGAAAAAGAACTGGACTGTTGCTCAGTGGTCCAAGGTGCTGTTTTCAGATGAAAGTAAATTTTGCATTTCATTTGGAAATCAAGGTCCCAGAGTCTGGAGGAAGAGTGGAGAGGCCACAATCCAAGCTGCTTATGGCTATTGTGAAGTTTCCACAATCAGTGATGGTTTGGTGAGCCATGTCATCTGCTGGTGTAGGTCCACTGTGTTTTATCAAGACCAAAGTCAGCGCAACGGTTTACCAGGAAATTTTAGAGCACTTCATGCTTCCCTCTGCCGACAAGCTTTTCGGAGATGGAAATTTCATTCTCCAGCAGGACTTGGCACCAGTCACGCTGCCAAAAGTGCCAATACCTGGCTTAAAAACAACAGTATCACTGTGCTTGATTGGCCAGAAAACTCGCCTGACCTTAACCCCATAGAAAATCTATTGTCAAGAGGAAAATGAGAGACACCAGACTCAACAATGCACACGAGTTGAAGGCTGCTATCAAAGCAACCTGGGCTTCCATAACACCTCAGCAGTGCCACAGGCAGATCGCCTCCATGCCACGCCACATTGATGCAGTAATTGATGCCAAAGGAGCCCCAACCAAGTATTGAGTGCATTTACTGAATATACATTTCAGTAGGCTAACATTTCAGATTTTGTAATAATTTTTCAAGCTGGTGTTATAAAGTATTCTAATTTACTGAGATAATGACTTTTGGGTTTTCATTGGCTGTAAGCCATAATCATCAACATTAACAGAAATAAACACTTGAAATAGATCACTCCGTGTAATGACTCTATATAATATATGAGTTTCACTTTTTGTACCGAAGAACTGAAATAAATTAACTTGCTAATGATAATCTACTTTTGTGAGAAACACCTGGAGATATGTGATAGATAGATAGATAGATAGATAGATAGATAGATAGATAGATAGATAGATAGATAGATAGACCGACCACACATGTGTACTTACTTTCCATACATATTGTGAGCTTTGGCCAACCCTTTCAACATGCCAGGAACACCAACCAGAATACCCGGCTAATACATGAAGAGAGAGGTGACACATTAGTAGACAGACATAATCATTTATGCATTAGTTCTTGTAAGTAAAATTGTACAGATATGCATTTATATGCAGACATACAGTATTGTGCAAATGTTTTAGGCAGGTGTGGAAAAAATACTACAAAGTAAGAATACCTTAAATATAATAGTGTTAATAGTTTATTTTTATCAAATAATTGCAGTGACCTCTCTATCTTGGCATGCATTTTTCTAGATACACTTGCACATAATTTTTGAAGGAACTCGGCAAGAAGGTTGTTCCAAATAACTTGGAGAACTAAGCACAGATCTTCTGTGGATACAGACTTGTGCAAATCCTTCTGTCTCTTTGTGTGACCCCGACAGACTCTATGATGTTGAGATAAGGGGTCCGTGGGGGCCATATCATCATTTCCAGGACTCCTTGTTCTTAATTTGCTGAAGAATAAATTTGGAGCCAATGAGACGCCTTCCTAATAGTATTACTTGATGGCTAAGTATCTGCCTGTAATTCTCGGCACACAAACAAGACCAAAGTGACTCAATTATGCACAAAAACATAGGAACAGGAGTGCAGAAAATGGCAGCAGGTCATCTGTACTAATAAGTCAAATTGTGAAATATTTGGCTGTAACAGAAGGTAGTTTGTGGAAGGGTTGGAGAGAGTGATATAATAATGAGTGTCTGCAGGCAACAGTGAAGCATGGTGGAGGTTCACTGCAAGTTTGGAGATGTATTTCAGAAAATGCAGTTGCGTATTTGGTCAAGATTAGTGGTGTCCTCAATACTGAGAAATACAGGCAGATACTTATCCATCATTCAATACCTTCAAGGAAGCGTCTGATTGGCACCAAATATATTCTGAAGCAGAACAACAACACAAAACATAAAGCCAATATAATTAAGAATTCGCTTCAGTGTAAAAAAGAACAAGGAGACCTGGAAGTGCTGATATGACCCCCACAAAATCCTGATGTCAACATCATCAAGTCTGTCCTGGATAACCGGAAGAGACAGAAGGATTCTCACAAGTCTGAATAAACTAAAGATTTGTGGTTAATTCGACAAAATATTTGGAACCACCTAAGTTTCTACAAAAACTGTATGCAAGTGTACCTAGAAGAATTGATGCTTTGATGCTGCTTTGAAGGCAAAGGGTGGTCACACCAAATACTGATTTGATTAAGATTTCTCTTTTGTTCATTCACCTTACAGTTTGTTAATTGATAAATATAAACTATAAACACTTCTATTTTTGAATACAATCCTACTTAGCAGCCTTTTTTCCACACCTGCATAAAAGTTTTGCCCAGTACTTAGACAGCTAATTGGCATTGGATTGCTGTTGACAGATCCTGTCATCTAAGGCCCCTTTACACCGGCCAATCATAATTCAGAAGAATTCTTATTGCCATGCATTGATGGGTGCAAGCATACTCGGTCGTCAGCTAATTGATTCATTTACACAGGCCCTAAAATTGTTGTCGGAAGCACATCTTGTGTAAACAGGGGATGTGCTGCCGACAATATGCAATCTGTATGGGCACCACGCTTGATCCTCATGCCTTGGCCCATGTAAATGGAGCTTTAGTGAGCACCAACGGACTAGTTATTTGCTTGTTATGGGCAGAAACTTTACATTTGGTTCTTCCAATAACCCAACATTACACTATGTTGATTCACCCACGCTGGAATTTTCGGTTATTTGCTATTTTGTTTTCCTCCCCTGGAAAAAGCTGTACCAGATGTTAGCGGCAGTTATGTCTCAGCCCTCATCTTTCCGATAGGCTGATAATTATGGAGTATGGTAGAAGCAATTATAACTTACTTTGTGTTTCCAATACTGCAAAAAATCATTTTGTATTCCAGATGGTGCTGTCTCCCGAAAATCAATGACGTCTGTCACGTTGTTTCTTATGTCATGGACCAGCATCACACCACCTCTGATAAAAAAATAACATAGACAAGCACTGACTATGTAATAATATCTTTTATAAAATATGGTGCAGTGATGATACATACTTTTCCAAACAAGTTGTTATTAATTCCACACAAAAGATGAAAACTGGAAACTGATATTTGCAACATTTCACAATTTTTTATCACTAGGTGGCACTGTTTTATTGATTTCCTAACATCAGGGTATATACCTGCAGTAATATGTACAGTCATGACCAAAAGTTTTGAGAATGACACAAATATTAATTTTTACAAAGTCTACTGCTTCACTTTTTCTAATGGCAATTTGCATATATTCCAGAATGTTATTAGAGTGATCAGCTTAACAGCAATTACTTGCAAAGTCAATATTTGGCTAGAAAATAAACTTTATCCCCCAAAACACATTTCAACATCATTGCAGCCCTGCCTTAAAAGGACCAGCTAACCTCTTTTCAGTGATTGCTCCATTAACACAGGTGTGGGTGTTGATGAGGACATGGCTGGAGATCAATCTGTCATGATTAAGTATGAATGACACCACTGGACACTTTAAAAGGAGGCTGGTGCTTGGCATCATTGTTTCTCTTCTGTTAACCATGGTTATCTCTAAAGAAACACGTGCAGTCATCATTGCAATGCACAAAAATGGCCTAACAGGGAAGAGTATCGCAGCTAGAGAGATTGCACCTCAGTCAACAATCTATTGCATCATCAAGAACTTCAAGGAGAGAGGTTCCATTGTTGCCAAAAAGGCTCCAGGGCGCCCAAGAAAGACCAGCAAGCGCCAGGACCGTCTCTTAAAAGTGTTTCAGCTGCGGGATCGGGCTACCAGTAGTGCAGAGCTTGCTCAGGAATGGCAGCAGGCAGGTGTGAGTGCATCTGCGGAGACTCTTGGAGCAAGGCCTGGTCTCAAGGAGGGCAGCAAAGAAGCCACTTCTCTCCAGAAAAAACATCATGGACAGACTGATATTCTGCAAAAGGTACAGGCAGTAGACTGCTGAGGTACTGGGGTAAAGTTATTTTCTCTGATGAATCCCCTTTTCGATTGTTTGGGACATCAGGAAAACGCCTCATTCAGAGAAGACAAGGTGAGCGCTACCACCAGTCTTGTCTCATGCCAACTGTTAAGCATCCTGAAACCATTCATGTGTGGGGTTGCTTCTCAGCCAAGGGAATCGGCTCTCTCACAGTCTTGCCTAAAAACACAGCCATGAATAAAGAATGGTACCAGAATGTCCTCCAAGAGCAACTTCTCCCAACCCTCCAAGAGCAGTTTGGCGATCAACAATGCCTTTTCCAGCATGATGGAGCACCTTGCCATAAAGCAAAGGTGATAACTAAATGGCTCAGGGAACAAAACATAGAGATTTTGGGTCCATGGCCTGGAAACTCCCCAGATCTTAATCCCATTGAGAACTTGTGGTCAATCATCAAGAGACGGGTGGACAAACAAAAACCTAAAAATTCTGACAAAATGAAAGCATTGATTGTGCAAGAATGGACTGCTATCAGTCAGGATTTGGTCCAGAAGTTGATTGAGAGCATGCCAGGGAGAATTGCAGAGGTCCTGAAGAAGAAGGGTCAACACTGCAAATATTGACTTGCTGCATTAACTCATTCTAACTGTCAATATAAGCTTTTGTTACTCATATGTTTGCAATTATTATATTTCTGTCTGTGATAAAAACATCTGTCAAACACATATAAAAACCAGAGGGCAGCAGATCATGTGAAAATATAATATTTGTGTCATTCTCAAAACTTTTGGCCATGACTGTAGTGGCAGAGTAACTTTGATACACTCAGTCTTTATGTGAACCTATCATCCAACCATCTCAATAGTGTTTATTTAGTGAAATTCCTAAATCCACTAACAATGTCTAAAGAAAGATCCTGATGTAAGGTAACAACCCAAAAAAGAGAGAAAGCTATTGGCAGAATGACAGAGGTTTGAATGTTCACTTTTCGGTCCACACTTCTCATCGTGAGCCAAGCAAACAGGACTTATTATTAGTCTCTGGCCTCCTCTCTTTAAGGGATTGCCAAAAATTGGGAAAAGGGTCTGGGTCGGCTTTTTTTTCGAGGACTGCACCATTCTGTCTTTCGATTGTTTCTGATATTCAAGTGCCACACTAATCAATGGACATGGGTGGTACTGCTTATAAAAAAATCCTTTTTTTTTTTTTTTTTAATACTGGGCAATTCCTTTAAATTTTACCATGGAATTATTTATAATAAAAGACCACAAATAAACGGTAATTACTCATTGACACTTACCCTCCAATGCCTGATGTATGTGGATTAACAATCCCAAGACACAGGGCAGTAGCAATGGCCGCATCCACAGAGCTCCCCTTTTCTCCAACACTTCAATACCCAAAGCTGTACAATGCGAAGCATCACTCACTACTGCCCCTTGGTGGAAGATCTAGAGGGGGCAAATATCAAGTTATACATTCTTTTTTTCATTATGCGTATTAAAGCAACCGCACACCCTGACAACCATGAAAAGTGAATTTTTCATGTATAGTCACTCTTCCTTGTGTCCACCATTTATCTCCTGCTGCTTCCTCCTCTGAAATTGGTGATTTGGTCCTTCTGCATACAAGATAGCCACCATATTGACACATGAAGCAGTGGTTGGTCTAAACCAGGCCTCCACAACACAAGAAAGTCATGATTCAGGCCTACCTTTGCGTTTTTTATGCCACTGAAACAGCCATCTTGGATGCAGGAGGACTATAACATTGATCTCAGGGGAGGGCTCAAACAGAAGACACCAGGTAGGGTGGCCATGTATGAGAAAATGGATAGTCTCTTTTCAGTACCACGGAGGACCATCACTTTAAGTATATGTATTCATGCACATTTTTGTCCGTGGGGTCAAAAACTTAAGGGGTTATAAAACATTGTACCTAAAGAGGCTTGGACTGGCCCATAGGGAACAGGTGAATCCCCAGGTGGGCCCCTGTGTAGGAGTACCCTACTTACCCCCCAACATTAGCAGCAGTTGGCCCAATACACATGATTCACTATATATAGACAAAAGCAACTTTTCATCATTCATCCAGAAGACTACCTAATGTATTATTATATAGAAGCATATGGAAATTTGTTATAGAGGGTAATGTAATATTTGCATATAGCTGAAAAGTGAGTCCCCAAAGTCAATGTTACTGGTGGCTCTTGCCACCCCAGTTCAACACTACATAAATATGCCTAAAATGGCAAATTATACAACTTATTAATTAAAAATGGCAAATTATGCAGCCAACAAATATAGTTCAATATTCAACCATGTTCCAGTTTGTAGATATCTGCTCCAGTTGCGGATCCCAAGAGGTCTAGTCTGACTTGTCTGTGAAGGGACTGGCTGACTGGTTTACTTCAGTAACTCAGTCAGGCCCCATTTCTGTCTATGCATGGACTGTGACAGAGTGGAGGGCTGGCTATGCTATGGAAGTGAGTCAGCCAGTCCCCTTCATACATAGCACTGATGAGGTTTCCTATGTCAAGCACAAGCCAAAAGTGGAACTCCCAGGACTGGAAGTGATGTCCACAGATTGGAGCACATTGTATAATTGAGCTGCTTTAGTAAGGTGTATAATTTGCTATATTTAAAGCTTAACCATCAATTTAATTTTTATTTCATAAATCAATAGTACCTACACATCAAAATAAGCAACTTTGTAATATATCAGAAAAATTACAGTAGCTTCTTTCTCTAACAGGATTGATCGGTCATTATCAAAATTCTCAATTCTGAGGTAAAATCTGTATTCAGCGAAGACAGACTTTCCCATTGCAGAGAATGACTGATCAATTTTGTCAGAAAGAAGCAGATTTCTCCGATAATACAGTATATTACAAAGTTGCTTATTTTCATGTGTACTATTGATTTATGAAACAAAAATTAAAATGACGGTTACTCTTTCAGTTTATGTTTTTAGCTGTAATGCCAGACACAGCCTTCAGACAAATTTGGCAAAACTGTAAAACAAAAACTGCCCTTGTGGCCTATTGCAACTGAACACAGTGGTGCTTTCATTTTACCGTAAGTGATAAAAAAAAAGTGAACACTGAGCTCTAATTGGTTGCTATGGGCAACTAAGACCGGTTTACTCAGTCTTAATAAATGAGGCCAGTGTGTCATGAGACTCCTGTTTGGTTTTGATGGCGGTGATAGCTTACTGGAGGGAGGAACATAGGTGACACAATATTGTCAAAGCTGAAATGGACATTTTATTTCTGTTTCCATAATTTGGAAAACCACAGATGACAAAGAGGTGTGTACCAATGACAAATATCTAATAGCTGTATGATAGATTCATAAATATAAAGTCACTAGATGGAGGCCTGATGCTATTGCATCGGGAGGGCGGTAGTGTCACGATGGGGGCAGGCTTTTCAGCGTTGAGAATCTCACCCCCCTAGGTGCTCACCCACCTATCCACTCTCTCTTCCCCCATGTGCTGACTTCTCCCATCTGTGCTCTCTTCTTTGACCTGTCTACCCCATGTGCTATCCCCCTTGTCTGCTGTCTCTCTCCTTCCTGTGCTGTGTTCTCCCCTCATGTGCTGTCCCGTTTGAGCTGTCTCCCCCAGTGCTCTGTCTCTCTCACCCCTGTGCCTGACCGTGTACAGAACATACCACAGCTCCTGGGCAGGGGAGGAAGCAAAAGACAATACTGACATTACAGCAGGAGATTGCAGAGGATACATTTTGTGAGGTAAAATATTGTTTAAAAACAGTCAGTGAAATATTTTACCTCACAAAATGAATCCTCTATGATCCCCTGCTGTAATGTCAGTATTGTCTTTTGCTTCCTCCCCAGCCCAGGAGATGTGGTATGCCCCGTACACGGTCAGACACAGAAATGAACTTTCGTTTGTGGGAAAACCCCTTTAATATGACCAGCCTCCTCTGCCACGAGGCCACGTCGTGCATCTGCCGCCAAGATCAGCCGAATGATTCACTGCGCCTGTGCTGAATTCGTGCATGCGCAGTGCGACGGTGTTCCGCTGTTGGTACCGCACAAGAGGCTGTGAGAGTGTGAGTGTGTGAGTCTGAGTTGAATGTGAGTGTGTGAGTCTGAGTGTGTGTGTGTTCTGCTGGTGATACTGTGCAATAGGTTGGTACCAGCAGCAGTTTCCATATTGAGAAACCCATCACTTGGGTGTCCTAATATGGCAGTCGGTGAACTTCCTCCGCTTGGAATTCTGGGATACGGTAACATCTGGACAGAACAGGAAATGAAAACATTACAAGGCAATTATATATATAGATAATATATAACAAGAGTCATACAATTTTCCAATATATATTATTTATAAATTCCTCATATTTTAAAGAATGTAAAGTGATTTTACTTTGAGTCATTTAATAGGAACCATGTGTACTGGTTGTGTGAGGAGGACACACAGCTACCCAGCTCAGTACAAGACACAACTCTAATAACTGTACTGTAGCAAGCCAGCTGTCCATCACATAACCAGGACAGGGATTTTATCCACTAGCAGTAAACTATTAGGCTATGTTCTCATGTTGCATTTTTGCTGCTTTTTTATGTAATTTAAAAGCTGTTTTTTACAGTACCAGCAAAAGTTATGAGATTTCAGAAATTTCATGCACACACTTGCTTGATTTTCCTGACTGAATTGGAAAACTGCTGCGTTTTTGAAAACTGCAGCACGACAGTTCTTTCAGCGTTTTTGCAGCATTTTTTCTCCCATATAAAGGAATGAGTAAGGCACAAAACCTGCGCTTTGGCTGCTTTTTTTTTACTGCTAAGAGATCAGGTTTTGTCTGCAGAAAAAACCAACATGTGAACATAGCCAAAAAATTTGACTGATAGCATGCAGAGATTCTTGAAATCACATCACAACCAGGGAATTGATCAAATGTTCAATCATGCAATAGATAAGTTTAAGAATTGAAATCTTGAAAGAGTGAAAATATACTAATATACAGCAAAAAATATTATATTAAAGAATATAAAAGGTAGGAAAAGAAAACCTCTGATTTCTAAATACCAGTTACATCTTCTCTCTTACCTGAGGATCCCCAAAATATATCTGCATTATAAGTGCTATTGTGACACCCAGAGCAAACGTAATGCAGGCAGTTATGATGACAGTAAGACCATCCTGTCGACAGCTGCAGTCTGAGCTGAAAGGGTCCTTGACGGTTTCTCGAAGTGGGGAGGCGTCTTGGCTTCCATTTCCGAGGATGAAGATGGTAGTCGCTGCAGACGAGCCGACTTAAGGAATGCGTCTGGATCTACAAAAATAAGTACATATCAAAAATTCCCCAAAAATTCACAAAAGCGCATCGTCACTAATGTATGACTTATTTTCTATGAATTTCAATGTTACCCAAAGGCAATAAGATGGATGTAAATGATAATCTGGAGTTCTTTGTCCGGGGTCTATGATTTAGACGATGTGAAGGTCTGGATACAAAGCCGGTGATAGTGGAGACGTGGTTTTCTGTGTCTTACGATGATGAGTTTGAAAACTCAGAGCTCAACGTTCTAGGACAATGTCGGTGACGATATGAAGTTCTGTCCTCCAGGATAGTAGGGAGAATGTTATGGGCTTCCCCTTCCCAGGCTCATGTAGCATGGCGTTCCAAGGTGATGCTATTCATCATATAGGTAGTTGTATTGTTGATGTGGAGTTTTCCGATCAAAGACTATATTAGTGATGATAGTGAGTCCTGCATCCCCAATACTATGATTTAGATGTCAGGAAACCAGGGTAATGATATTCAAGAGGGACAGTTTGTGTCCAAGGACAATGGTAATTTTGTTGTTCAGCCACAAACGCTTCTAGATAATTAAATAAACTAGAAAATGTGACAAAAGTCCACCTAATGAGGATCCTGGTCCGACTATAACATTCAGCAGATGCTTCCCCTCCTACAAGCCTTCTGGGGAACATTAGAACCTCAGACTGAGATCTTGGGATTAGCAAAGGTGTTCAAGAGCGATCAGGTTTCTATAGTAAATCCCTAAATTTAACTCTTTGTACTTCTATTGTACGTCTTACAGGAGAGTGAATTTATAAGACATACTGTATATAACATGCCTACTGGACTACTTTTTGGGGCTGTCTTATTCTTCTGGACCCTAAAACATAAGGTAGTGTTCTCCAACAACTCAATTTACAATAATGGCCACATGTTGTAATGTATTTGGAGACACTTGGTCAAAGTGTTTATGCCACAAAGTGGAATATCACAAAAATGTTGTGACTTTTGCTGTTTTCAAGCCAGTTTTGTGCAACTTTGTCAAAATGGGCAGAGCTGGGGAAGTGCCAAGGAAAGACCGAGCGTGGCTACATTTGTCTGTTAATTAATCAAAAATAGCAGCATTCCTTACACCAGCAGTGTCTCTGAAGTAACATTACCGGCAAGACGCATGCCACTGATAAGATGCGCACAATTAAGTGGATCACACCTCTTAACGAATTTAGCGTATCTTATTCGTACATGTGTTTCATTAAGATCGGTGTACCAGGGGCAGTATTCGGCAGCTCGCTCATAACTGAATGGGCGTCCTCAGATGCACCTTCAGTTGATATCTTTTGTTGTGCAGGACTGCTTCCTGCACTGCAATAGGAGCCACCAACCAATCAGAGGCCAGCAGCATGTCTCGGGCGTATGATGTCACTGTCATGGGCCAGCGTGTTCGCGCCTCTAATGGTTGAGGAAGAGACGCT
The DNA here is from genome assembly GCA_033576555.1 of Oophaga sylvatica. Classification (NCBI taxonomy): domain Eukaryota; kingdom Metazoa; phylum Chordata; class Amphibia; order Anura; family Dendrobatidae; genus Oophaga; species Oophaga sylvatica. The sequence goes on along the minus strand of JARQOD010000003.1, from coordinate 207,763,334 downwards.
GATGGACCCAACCAGGTAAGGATAAACTGTTTTGTTTTTTTTACTGAAATCCGCAATATGGGCGAAACATATGGAGGGGCAGGGTGATAGTATATGGGGGCAGCATAGAGACATATGGGGGGGCAGGATGAGAGGATATATATGGGGGCAGGATGGAGACATATGAGGGGGGCAGGATGGAGACATATGGGCCAGGATGAGAGGATGTATTGAGGGGCAGGATGGAGCCCTGACCTAAACCCAATTGAGCATCTCTGGAGACCTGAAAATGGCTGTCCACCAACGTTCACCATCCAACCTGATGGAACTGGAGAGGATCTGCAAGGAAGAATGGCAGAGGATCCCCAAATCCAGGTGAAAAAAACGTGTTGCATCATTCCCAAGAAGAGATTAGATAAATGGAGACATAGAGTCAATGCTAATAATAAAACATCATAATTTTTTTTAGCTATATTATAAAATTCCTTTAAGAAAAGGTCTGATAAATAACATAAAATATCAGAACCTTTTCTTAAAGGAATTTTATAATATATCTAATAAAAATTATGATGTTTTATTAGCATTGACTCTATGTCTCCATTTATCTAATCTGTCTATTATCTATTCAACCTTAATAACTATGTTACTATTATTAGTCGCAGCTGCCTTGCAATTTAAAAAGGTGGATTCTTACCACCATCAATTAATATAATATGATTTGGAGGTATTTTTTGTCATATCATTCCCAAGAAGACTCATGGTTGTACTAGCTCAAAAGGGTGCTTCTACTCAATACTGAGAAAAGGGTCTGAATACTTACTTATGACCATGTGATAGTTCAGTATTTCTTTTTTAATAAATTTGCAAAGATTTCTACATTTCTGGTTTTCATCAGTCAAGATGGAGTGCAGCGTGTACATTAATGAGAAAAAAATGAACTTTTTTTGCATTTACCAAATAGCTGCAATGAAACAAAGAGTGAAAAATTTAAAGGGGTCTGAATACTTTCTGAACCCACTGTATGTAGTATGGTGTGTATACCTATACAGTATTGTACGTACACCTATTCTGATCCTTGGGCTTTCCATAACATCCAATGTGACCTGATTGCCATCTTTGTATAAAGAAAAGTGTGTGTACCTTTACAGTACTATATACAGAAGAGTAAGTGTATCTGTATAGTACTATATATAAAGCAGTGTATGTACCTGTAAAGTATTATCTATTAAGCTTTGTGTGTACCTGTACAGTACTGTATACAGAAGTGTTATGTACCTGAACAGAATACCATAAACCTGTACATTAGGCAGTATACCGTGTGTACATGTATAATGTATACACAGCAATGTGTGTGAGTGTTTTAGTGTACATTATGCTGTATTATATGCACATCAGTGTGTACATATGCAGTAGTGTATAATATACATATAATTGCTGTGTATATACTATAAAAGAATGGTTATATACAATTCTTTCATATAGAAGACGGGTATGCATCCACATACTACCACTCATGGGGGGCACATTCTGAACATTCCAGTCCCACATACTTTTCACACCCATAAAATGATGGCACATGACTTTGTCTCAAGATATCAGAATATTGGCAGTGAAGGCATGCTAAGTCTCAGACTTTACATCACAATGACGTAAGCACACGAGAGATGTACAGATAGGGCACAGGGGAATGGTCAGATGGACAAGAAAACAGCGGAGACTAAGATACACTATAAGGGCTAGTTCTGTGGCCGAATCCAGCCTCAGGTAAGAACTATATCGGACACTCTTGCATTGCTACCACAAAGCACATACATAACTAAGACTTACACTGTCCTACATCACAAGAGAGATACAGGAGTATAATGTTTTAACACAATGATCTTATTGTGAGTCCACAGGAACCTGCAATGTAATTTCACCTCAAATCTAGTATATACCTATATAATACGTATAGTACTATGCACAGGTTTTCAAATTAGTGCTTCTGTATTTTATTATAAAATGATACATGAAGTGAGGCATTAATGTACATTAATACACGTACTGAGATGAGATATACGGGTACATGTAATGGGAAGGTGATATACACTGGTACATGTAGTGAGAGGGTGATATACACTGTTACGTGTAGTGAGTAGGTGATGTACACTGGTACGTGTAGTGAGTGTGGTAATATACACTGGTACGTGTAGTGAGTGGTAATATACACTGGTACGTGTAGTGAGGGGATGATATACACTGGTACATGTAGTGAGGGGATGATATACACTGGTACATGCAGTGCGGGGGTAATATACACTGGTAGGTGTAGTGAGGGGGTGATATACACTGGTACATGTAATGGGAAGGTGATATACACTGGTGCGTGTAGTGAGGGTTGTAATATACACTGGTACGTGTAGTGAGTGTGGTAATATACACTGGTACGTGTAGTGAGTGTGGTAATATACACTGGTACGTGTAGTGAGGGGATGATATACACTGGTACATGTAGTGAGGGGATGATATACACTGGTACATGCAGTGCGGGGGTAATATACACTGGTAGGTGTAGTGAGGGGGTGATATACACTGGTACATGTAATGGGAAGGTGATATACACTGGTACGTGTAGTGAGGGTTGTAATATACACTGGTACGTGTACTGAGGGTGGTAATGTACACTGGTACATGTAGTGAGGGAGTGATATACACTGGCACATGTAGTGACGGGGTGATGTACACTGGTACGTGTAGTGAAGGGTGGTAATGTACACTGGTACGTGTAGAGAGGGGGTGATATACACTGGTATGTGTAGTGTGTGGTAATATACACTGGTACGTGTAGTGAGGGTGGTAATATACACTGGTACGTGTAGTGAGGGTGGTAATATACACTGGTACATGTAGTGATGAGGTGATGTACACTGGTACATGTAGTGATGGGATGATGTACTCTGGTACACGTAGTGAGGGGTGATGTACACTGGTACATGTAGCGAGGGGGTGATATAGCAGCGCAGTATGTGAGCGAATGTCATAGACTGCGAGAAAGAGAACTATGATATGCCATGGACTTCTATAGCCCCCACCCCGGATCTGCCCCCATCCCCCCTCCCTATGCCATGGACTTCCATAGCCCCTACCCTAGATCTGCCCCTACCCAACATCCCTATCCCTATTCCCCTTTTGTACACTTGCTTTGGCAAAACTAATGTGTATTTAGTCCTGCCAATAAAGCTTCTTTGAATTTGATATACACTGGTAGGTCTAGCGAGGGGGTGCTATACACTGGTACGTGTAGTGAGGGGGTGACATACACGGGTACATGCAATGGGAAGGTGATATACAGTACACGGGTATGTGTAGTGAGAGTGATAATATTCACTGGTACGTGTAGTGAGGGGTGATATACACTGGTACATGTAATGGGAAGGTGATATACACTGGTACGAGTAGTGAGAGTTGTAATATACACTGGTACATGTAGTGAGGGTGGTAATGAACACTGGTACGTGTAATGAGGGGGTGGTATACACTGGTACGTGTAGTGAGGGGGTGATATATACTGGTACATGTAGAAAGGGTGGTAATGAACACTGGTACGTGTAGTGATGGGGTGATATACACTGGTACGTGCAATGAGGGGGTGATGTACACTGGTACGTGTAGTGAGGGTGGTAATGTACACTGGTACGTGTAGTGAGGGTGGTAATGAACACTGGTACGTGTAGTGAGGGGGTGATAAACACTGATACGTGTAGTGAGCGTGGTAATGTACACTGGTACATGTAGAGAGGGGGTGATATACACTGGTACGTGTAGTGCGTGGTAATATACACTGGTACGTGTAGTGAGGGGACGATACACACTGGTACGTGTAGTGAGGGTGGTAATGAACACTGGTACGTGTAATGAGGGGGTGGTATACACTGGAACGTGTAGTGAGGGGGTGATATATACTGGTACGTGTAGTAAGGGTGGTAATGAACACTGGTACATGTAGTGAGGGGGTGATATACACTGGTACGTGCAATGAGGGGGTGATGTACACTGGTACGTGTAGTGAGGGTGGTAATGTACACTGGTACGTGTAGTGAGGGTGGTAATGAACACTGGTACGTGTAGTGAGGGGGTGATATACACTGATACGTGTAGTGAGCGTGGTAATGTACACTGGTACATGTAGAGAGGGGGTGATATACACTGGTACGTGTGGTGCGTGGTAATATACACTGGTACGTGTAGTGAGGGTGGTAATGAACACTGGTACGTGTAGTGATGGGGTGATATACACTGATACATGTAGTGAGCGTGGTAATGTACACTGGTACGTGTAGCGAGGGGGTGATGTACACTGGTACATGTAGTGAGGGTGGTAATGAACACTGGTACGTTAGTGAGGGGGTAATATACACTGGTACATGTAGTGAGGGGGTGATATATACCGGTACGTGTAGTGAGGGTGGTAATGAACACTGGTACATGTAGTGAGGGTGGTAATAAACACTGGTACGTGTAGTGAGGGTGGTACTGAACATTGGTACGTGTAGTGAGGGTAATAATGTACACTGGTACGTGTAGTGAGGGTGGTAATGAACACTGGTTCGTGTAGTGAGGGGGTGATGTACACCGATACGTGTAGTGAGGGGTGATGTACACCGGTACGTGTAATGAGGGGGTGATGTACACCGGTACGTGTAGCGAGGGGGTGATGTACACTGGTACGTGTAGTGAGGGGGTGATGTACACCGGTACGTGTAGCGAGGGGGTGATGTACACCGGTACGTGTAGTGAGGGAGTGATGTACACCGGTACGTGTAATGAGGGGGTGATGTACACCGGTACGTGTAGCGAGGGGGTGATGTACACCGGTACGTGTAGCGAGGGGGTGATGTACACCGGTACGTGTAGCGAGGGGGTGATGTACACCGGTACGTGTAGTGAGGGGGTGATGTACACTGATAGATGTGGTGAGGGGGTGATGTACACCGGTACGTGTAGCGAGGGGGTGATGTACACCGGTACGTGTAGTGAGGGGGTGATGTACACTGATAGATGTGGTGAGGGGGTGATGTACACCGGTACGTGTAGTGAGGGGGTGATGTACACCGGTACGTGTAATGAGGGGGTGATGTACACTGATAGATGTGGTGAGGGGGTGATGTACACCGGTACGTGTAGCGAGGGGGTGATGTACACCGGTACGTGTAGTGAGGGGGTGATGTACACTGATAGATGTGGTGAGGGGGTGATGTACACCGGTACGTGTAGTGAGGGGGTGATGTACACCGGTACGTGTAGTGAGGGGGTGATGTACACCGGTACGTGTAATGAGGGGGTGATGTACACCGGTACGTGTAGCGAGGGGTGATGTACACCGGTACGTGTAGTGAGGGGGTGATGTACACTGATAGATGTGGTGAGGGGGTGATGTACACCGGTACGTGTAGTGAGGGGGTGATGTACACCGGTACGTGTAATGAGGGGTGATGTACACCGGTACGTGTAGCGAGGGGGTGATGTACACCGGTACGTGTAGTGAGGGGGTGATGTACACTGATAGATGTGGTGAGGGGGTGATGTACACCGGTACGTGTAGTGAGGGGGTGATGTACACTGATAGATGTGGTGAGGGGGTGATGTACACCGGTACGTGTAGTGAGGGGGTGATGTACACTGATAGATGTGGTGAGGGGGTGATGTACACCGGTACGTGTAGTGAGGGGGTGATGTACACTGATAGATGTGGTGAGGGGGTGATGTACACCGGTACGTGTAGTGAGGGGGTGATGTACACCGGTACGTGTAATGAGGGGGTGATGTACACCGGTACGTGTAGCGAGGGGGTGATGTACACCGGTACGTGTAGTGAGGGGGTGATGTACACTGATAGATGTGGTGAGGGGGTGATGTACACCGGTACGTGTAGTGAGGGGGTGATGTACACCGGTACGTGTAATGAGGGGGTGATGTACACTGATAGATGGGTGATGTACACCGGTACGTGTAGTGAGGGGGTGATGTACACCGGTACGTGTAATGAGGGGGTGATGTACACTGATAGATGTGGTGAGGGGGTGATGTACACCGGTACGTGTAGTGAGGGGGTGATGTACACCGGTACGTGTAATGAGGGGGTGATGTACACCGGTACGTGTAATGAGGGGGTGATGTACACCGGTACGTGTAGTGAGGGGGTGATGTACACCGGTACGTGTAATGAGGGGGTGATGTACACTGATAGATGTGGTGAGGGGGTGATGTACACCGGTACGTGTAATGAGGGGGTGATGTACACTGATAGATGTGGTGAGGGGGTGATGTACACCGGTACGTGTAGTGAGGGGGTGATGTACACCGGTACGTGTAATGAGGGGGTGATGTACACCGGTACGTGTAGCGAGGGGGTGATGTACACCGGTACGTGTAATGAGGGGGTGATGTACACTGATAGATGTGGTGAGGGGGTGATGTACACCGGTACGTGTAGTGAGGGGGTGATGTACACCGGTACGTGTAATGAGGGGGTGATGTACACTGATAGATGTGGTGAGGGGGTGATGTACACCGGTACGTGTAGTGAGGGGGTGATGTACACCGGTACGTGTAATGAGGGGGTGATGTACACTGATAGATGTGGTGAGGGGGTGATGTACACCGGTACGTGTAGTGAGGGGGTGATGTACACCGGTACGTGTAATGAGGGGGTGATGTACACTGATAGATGTGGTGAGGGGGTGATGTACACCGGTACGTGTAGTGAGGGGGTGATGTACACCGGTACGTGTAATGAGGGGGTGATGTACACCGGTACGTGTAATGAGGGGGTGATGTACACTGATAGATGTGGTGAGGGGTGATGTACACCGGTACGTGTAGTGAGGGGGTGATGTACACCGGTACGTGTAGCGAGGGGGTGATGTACACCGGTACGTGTAATGAGGGGGTGATGTACACTGATAGATGTGGTGAGGAGACGCGAATGATACAGACATATACACGTTGGTACATGTGATGGAGAAATGAGCTGAGCGTCCATGCAGTGAGCATGCACTGTATACATGGGGTGACGATGGACACTGTACAGCGCAGAGAACACATGCACGCCTGCTCTACCTGTACACAATATTTATTACACAGCAGGTTACCCGAGTCATGCTCCCCCAGGAAAGTATCATCCTCCCCCGACCTCGGCACAGGCTCTCCCCCGGTCTCCTCCTCTGGCAGACGGGGAAAGCTGGTGATGCTCATGTAGTCTACAGGGGAATATGCGCCCAGAGATCGCCCAGGGCCCGTCTCAGCCATCGCCACCAGCCTGTGACGTCACCACTACTGTGGAGGGTGGGAGATGCAGAGCCACACAGACATCGGTAGGTGGCGCTGCTTCTGACAGTCATCAATGATGCCAGCGTTCCTCGTTTCGCATCCAGTGTGTGAACAGTTCAGGTGGCTGTCAGAACCAGAGCTGTGCAGGACAACCATGAGCAGCCACGGTCATCGTGCAGTGAGGCAACCCAGGGATACTGATGCTTGTCCTGCTTCCAGGATGTGCTCTGTGCTTCCCTAAGTGGCTACAATGAGGAGGGGGCGGAGACTGCTGCCTGCCTGTGCCTGGTACCTGGGCACTAATTGCTGTGCTGTACTCTCATGGCGTGTGCTTCATGTGTGATGGGTTTGGGCCTCCGCTAGGTCTGAGCCTCCGCTGGGTCTGGGCCTCTGCTGGGTCTGGGCCTCTGCTGGGTCTGGGCCTCTGCTGGGTCTGGGCCTCTGCTGGGTCTGAGCCTCCGCTAGGTCTGAGCCTCCGCTGGGTCTGGACCTCTGCTGGGTCTGAGCCTCCGCTGGGTCTGGACCTCTGCTGGGTCTGAGCCTCTGCTGTTTCTGTGTCTCCGCAGGGTCTGAGCCTCCGCTAGGTCTGAGCCTCCGCTAGGTCTGAGCCTCCGCTAGGTCTGGGCTGCTGGGTTTGGACCTCCGCAGGGTCTCAGCTTCAGCTGGGCCTCCACAGGGTTTGGGCCTCTGCTGGGTCTGGGCCTCTGCTTGGTCTGAGCCTCCGTTGGGTCTGGGCCTCTGCTGGGGCTGAGCCTCCGCTAGGTATGGGTCTGGGCCTCTGCTGGATTTGGGCCTCCACAGGGTCTGGGCCTCGTCTGGGTCTGAGCCTCTGCTAGGTCTGGACCTCTGCTGGGTTTGGGCCTCCGCAGGGTCTGAGCCTCCGCTGCGTTTGGGCCTCGTCTGGGTCTGGGCCTCCGCTGGGTTTGGGCCTCCGCACGGTCTGGCCTCGTCTGGGTTTGGGCCTTCGCTGGGTCTGGGCCTCCGCAGGGTCTGAGCCTCCGCTGGGTCTGGGCCTCCGCAGGGTCTGAGCCTCCGCAGTGTCTGAGCCTCCGCTGGGTCTTGGCCTCTGCAGGGTCTGAGCCTCTGCTGTGTCTGGGCCTCCGCAGGGTCTGGGCCTCCACTGGGTCTGGGCCTCCGCAGAGTTCTGAGCCTCCGCTGGGTCTGGGCCTCTGCAGGGTCTCAGCCTCCGCTGCGTCTGAGCCTCCGCTGGGTCTGTGCCTCTGCTGCGTCTGAGCCTCCGCTGGGTCTCAGCCTCCGCTGGGTCTGTGCCTCCGCTGGGTCTCAGCCTCCGCTGGGTCTGTGCCTCCGCTGCGTCTGAGCCTCCGCTGGGTCTCAGCCTCCGCTGGGTCTGTGCCTCCGCTGGGTCTGTGCCTCTGCTGGGTCTCAGCCTCCGCTGCGTCTGAGCCTCCTCTGCGTCTGAGCCTCCGCTGCGTCTGAGCCTCCGCTGGGTTGCAGTGCAGTGTATGTTTATGAGGACTGATTGTTGATAAACTATTTTCAACCAAATCTGTTTACAGGGATGAGAAACATAGCTGACGTTGGTTTCTTATTCTGAAATTAATTTTTTTGTGTTTTTTTTACAGGTTTAACAACAAAAACCACAATAATAAAACCCAACGCAGCGAGGTGCCCTCATGTGAATACACTTAAAAGCAGCTACAAAAATTATAAAACTGGCACAGAAATAATCCTGAAAGTGGCACAGAAGGACGTTATTGAAAGGGTTAAATGACTTTGGTCCACTGATCTCACAATGCAGACACACAGATAGTGATGCCGTGCATCAAACCCAGGTCCCTCCAGCCTGGCCTAAATGGGTTCTTTCAGGATTATTTTTGTGCCAGTTTTCTAATTTTTGTAGCTGCGTTTAAGTGTACTCACATCAGGGTTCCTCGCTGCCTTGGGTTTTGTTAGTGTGATTTTTATTGTTAAACCTGTAAAAACCATAAAAATAGAAACTGCCGAAAAAGAAACTAACTTCAGCATCGCCAAGTTTTTTTATACTGTCATGTGAACTTTGCCTTAGAAGGATCTCATCAATCAGTCTGAAAATTGGGAACATGTGAATTAATCTACAGCAGCACTACATGAGAAATTAAGCATTTATTCCTTTTTATTTAAAGCATGATGGGAAGAAATGAACGTTATTCTCTGGACAGCCTTGGGCTTTCAGTTATAGGGGTGGGTGACTGAAGCCGGCCGACCAACCTTTATGACTGAAAGCCGAGGCTGCCAGAAGGAATAACGTTCATTACTTCCTGGCAGTGAGACTCCCAATGTGGGCACAGGGCAACTTCACGGCACTATTAACCTGCAGATTAATCCCATATCTGCAGGTTAATAGTGTGTTTTTTATATTACAGGTTCCCTTTAAATACGTCATGTGTTGATAGATTGTAAGCTTGCGAGCAGGGCCTCACTCCTCTTGATATGTGTTGAATTACACTGCTCAAAAAAATAACAGGAATGCTAAAATCCCACATCCTAGATATCACTGAATTAAATATTCCAGTTGAAAATCTTTATTCATTACGTAGTGGAATGCAGTGGGAACAATAGAACATAAAAATGACCAATGTAAATCAAAATTAATATCCCATGGAGGTCTGGATTTAGAATGATACTCAAAATCAAAGTGGAAAATCAAATTACAGGCTGATCCAACTTCAGTGGAAATGCCTCAAGACAAGGAAATGATGCCCAGTTGTGTGTGTGGACTTCACGGACGTGTATGACCTACCTATAACGCCTGGGCAATTCTGTTGAGGCGGTGGGTGTTCTTCTGAGGGATCTCTTCCCAGACCTGGATTAAAGCATCAGTCAACTCCTGGACAGTTTGTGGTGCAATTTTGTGTTGGTGGATAGAATAAGACATGATGTCCCAGATGTGCTCGATTGGATTCAGGTCTGGTAAACGGGCAAGCCAGTCCATAGCATCAATGCCTTTATAATGCAGGAACTGCTGACACACTCCAGCCACATTAGGCCTAGCATTGTCATGCATCAGATGGAACTGAAGTCCCACTCCACCAGCATATGGTCTCACTACGGGTTTGAGAATCTCATCACGGTGCCTAATGGCAGTCAGGCTTCCTCTCGTGAGCACATGGAGGGCTGTGCGGCCTTCCAAAGAAATGCTTCCCCACACCATTACTGACCCACTGCCAAACCCATCATGCTGGAGGATGTTGCAGTCAGCAGAACGTTGTCCACAGCATCTCCAGACTCTGTCACGTCTGTCACATGTGCACAGTGTGAACCTGCTCTATCTGTGAAGAGAACACGGTGCCAATGTCAAATCTGCCAATCTTGGTGTTCTCTGACAAATGCCAATTGCTCTGCACGGTGTAGGGCTGTAAGCACAACACCCACTTGTAGACGTCGGGCGCTCATACCACCATCGTGGAGTCTGTTTCTGACAGTTTGAGCAGACACATGGATGTTAGTGGCCTGGTGGATGTCATTTTGCAGTGCTCTGGCACTGCTCCTCCTGTTCCTCCTTGCACAAAGCAGGAGGTAGCGGTCCTGGTGCTGGGTTGTTGCCCTCCTACAGCCCCTTCCACGTCTCCTGGTGTATGGCCTGTCTCCTGGTTTCTGCTCCATGCTCTGGACACTGTGCTGACAGACACAGCTACCCTTATTGCCACAGCTCGCATTGATGTACCATCCTGGATGAGCTGCACTACCTGAGCAACTTCTGTTGGTCATAGACACCACCTCATGCTACTGTATAGTACCTCTAGGGGTGAGAGCAATGATAAAATGCAAAAGTGACCAAAACATCCAAAAAAAAGATGAGAATAGAGAAATGGTCTGTTGTCCCCACCTTCAGAACCACTCCTTTATAGGCGGTGTCTTGCTAATTGCTGATCATTTGTACCTGTTGTCTGTTCCATTCGCACAACAGCAGGAGAAATTGATTCATAATTGGTGTTTGTTTCTGGAGAGGTAGATTTCACAGAAGTGTGATTGACTTGGAGTTACATTGTGTTGTGTTAGTGTTCCCTTTATTTTTTGAGCAGTGTATTATATGTTACTCTATAATGCCTCATATTGTTTATTCAAGCTCCCGCAGAATTGTAAAGTGCTTCAGAATAGATTGGCGCTATAGAAATAAAAATTATTATCATGTGGCAAGGCTCGTTAAAGGAACAATATTAACTTTTACGATTGCTACATCCAATAGGTGGCGCTAGAGTTCAATTCCGCTTCCTATCTCATGAGACTATTTGCATATAAAATTTCACAGAACAGTTTTCTTTGATTCTTTTCGCACAGGAACATATTACCCGCAGCACCATTAGGGTGCTCACTGTATACAGAGCTTACGTATTTTGAGATCAGTTTTTAGTTACACTTCTGTGCTTCTGTGAAGGACAACCCCCGTCCTTCCACGTCACCAATGTGACGTAACTACTCAGACAGAGCTCTCCGGCGCCCCCTTTGTCTCTCAGGTCAGTTAGGGAACTTCACCTAGAGCAAATGGCCGCCGGGGAGGGTGTCCTGTTACACACTGGGTATTCTAAGATTTGTGATCAGAGAAAAAGCATCAGCGCAAGATTAATTTTATGGTTTAATTGCCTTAAGGGCGCACTAGATAATTCCAGAAATATACAGTAAGCTATACAACGGAATTACAGTGGATTTGCAGTCAGAGTAAAATACAACAATAATGATACAAGGCTTAGAGGTATTAGCTAGAGGTCAATATTACCAGTTTTGGGTTGCATGTTTAGGCAGGGAGCGCTGCGATCCACAGGTGAGAATTTAGTTGCTGGACAGTCCCCCAAAACGTGTGCCGCTGCTCCCTTGGCAGATCTGTCCCTTGATCCCTTCTTAGATCGTCATCGTCTTGGCTTCTGGGAGAATAGATAGGGTCTGCCCATAGCTCACAGTTCTTAAACCTGCTAGGTCCCTCCCCTCGGTGTCAGAGGGTGGGCTAATAATCTCCACCCTTAGCCCCCTGCAGAATTTATTCCCATATATAATAAAGGGGTTAACTTTGGGGGCTTGGCGATGTAGTAAAGCGAGGAGGACGCGCTGTGGCAGAGCTCCTCGGATCCTGAAGCCCATCCTGGTGCCCTTTTTTCTCTGACTGGTACTCAACGGCATCCGACACACTTCCCCAGCTCCCAGGAGCCATCTAGTACTCGGGGTCACGCTGCGCGGTCCCAGTGAGCGGGACGCTGAGGAAGAAGCCGGCGGGAACGCAGGGCCTGGGGAAGGCGGCGGCCATTTTACTGTGCAGTCCAACAGGAAGGACGCACGAGAGGAGGATCTCAGTCTCGGGGGAGCAGTTGGAGAGGCGCAATCATTTTACTGGAGGTACCGTTGGGAGACGCAGTGTGAACTCTGAAAAACGAGCCCTGCGCTCCCTTGCTAACAATCTAGCTTCCCCTGATTCCTGTGCCTCCCACGTCATCTTGGGGATCTCTGATCACTTGCCGCTGCCCCCATAAGTGCCGTGACGCAGCAACTCAGTCTGACCCACAGAACTTATATGGTGCCTCTATCTTACTGCAGCAATTAGCACATCACTTTAATAAATTATCTGTGGCCATTTGTATCCCTATACGGAGCCGGGAGGATATATATATATATTTATATATATATATACTTATTTGCAGCAGTGCTTCTGGAGGAGAGGAACTCACTGTTACGTGGTCGTTAAATTGCCACATTGCGTCACTGCTAGTTTGGAATAAAGAGAAACTCTTTACAGCCATTTGCATAACAGGCACAACCATATCATATATCACCTAATAGTGGTGCTGCTACTCCTGGATGAGGGGACTTTCTTATTATATAGCTATTGAACCTGCCATACTACATTGTTATTGATCATGAATCGCTCAAGGGGGTCAAGCATGGCAGACAAGTTAAAGAAATTTGCAAGGCCCGACTCTTCTGATAATACACGTTCTCTCAGGAACAACTCCAAAACTTGAGATCAACGTAAAAGTCCATCCTCTGATAGTGTGGAAAGTGGCGTCACTGAGGATCTGACTCTAAGGCAGGTATCCGAGCAGTTAATGCAGGTCATTTCCCTGACCAGAACGTCTTTGACCAGAAAAAATAGAGGACGTACACTCTGAGGTGGGGCGTCTCCGACATGATATGCGGGCCATGAGGGGGCGCATTACGGAGGTGGAGACGAGAGTGTCTAACTTAGAGGACACTCTTCCACCCATGGAGGCCAAATTAACCAAGGTGTCTGGCTCTATTAAATGCTTGGAGGCAGAAGGCGGATGACCTGGAAAATAGGCTACGACACAACAACATTCGCATTATCGGTTTACCAGAGAGGTCGGAAGGTCAACAACCTGAGCAGTTCCTCGAGAATTGGCTTAACCCTCTCTGACATTAGCGTACTATCCGTCCATTAAAACCCGGACAATCTGACCATGGACGGGATAGTACGTCATAGGCGATCAGCTGCGCTCCCGGGGGAGCGCAGCTAATCGCCGCCGGGTGTCAGCTGTTTATCAAGGACACCCTTGACCCGGTGTCAGGAGGGTCCCCGGACCGCTCCCCCGGGACCCTTTAACCCCTTGCACACCCCCGATCATTTTGACGCGGGTTTTACTTGGGGGCACCGGGGGGGCAACGGCAGGGAGGGGCTCCCTGCGCGCCCCCCTGGACCCTCAAACCAGCGCGATGGGAACGGGGTTCTGAGGGCTTCCTCCCTCCCAGGACCCATCCAAGATGGCCCGGGGTCCGGAGGGGGCGGCTTCCTCAGTGCCTGCGAGAGAAACACCCGAGAAGCCTGCCCGCACTCCTGAGCGTTTGCTGGTGGGACAGAGTGCTGTTTCACAAATGTCACCCCCAGCGATCTGATTTTAAAAAAACAGTGATTTTCCCCACCCTGGGACAAATTAAAAAAGTTAAAAAAATAAATGTTTTAAAAAAAAAAAACCAAAATAAAAAAAAAAAAAAAATATCCCCAATAATTCATTTTTTTCCTTAAATAAAAAAAACAAAACAATAAAAGTACACATATTTGGTATCCCGCCCGTGTCCGAAACGACCCCCCCTTTAAAAAAATGTCCCCTATTAACCCCCTTTTTTGTGAACCCTTTTTTAAAAAAAAAAAAAAAAACAAAGAAAAAAAAAATGCTTTATCATCATACCGCCAACAAAAAAATGGAATAACACGCGATCAAAAAGACCGATATAAAAAAACATGGTACCGCTGAAAACGTCATCTTGTCCCGCAAAAAACGAGCCGCCATAAAGCATCATCATCGAAAAAATAAAAAGTTATAGCTCGCAAATAAAGCGATGCAAAAATAATTATTTTTATATAAAATTGTTTTTATTCTATAAAAGCGCCAAAACATAAAAAATGATATAAAATGAGGTATCGCCATAATCGTACTGACCCGAAGAATAAAACTGCTTTATCAATTTTACCACACGCGGAACAATAAAAACGCCTCCCCCAAAAAGAAATTCATGAATTGCTGATTTTTGTTCATTCTAACCTCCCAAAATCGAAATAAAAAGCGATCAAAACATGTCACATGCTCAAAAATGGTACCAATAAAAACGTCAACTCGTACCGCAAAAAATAAGACTCACATGACTCTGTGGGACAAAAATATGCAAAAATTATAGCTCCAAAATGTGGCGATGCAAAAAACTATTTTTGCAATAAAAAGCGTCTTTTAGCGTGACAGCTGCCAATCATGAAAACCCGCTATAATAGTAAATCAAACCCCCCTTATCACCCCCTTAGTTAGGGAAAAATAAATAAAATTAAAAAAAGTATTTATTTCCATTTTCCCATTAGGGTTAGGGTTAGGGTTGCGGCTAAAGTTAGTGTTAGGGTTGGCGCTAAAGTTAGGGTTAGGGTTGGGATTAGGGTTTTGTTAGGGTTAGGTTTGTGGTTAGGGTTGGGACGGGGTTGGGGTGTGTTGGGGTTAGGTTGGAGTTAGAATTGGGGGTTTCCGGTTTAGGCACATCGGGCTCTCCAAATGTGACATGGCGTCTGATCTCAATTCCACCCAAAATTCTGCGTTGAAAAAGTCAACAGTGCTCCTTCACTTCTGAGCTCTGCCATGCGTCCAAACAGTAGTTTATCCCCACATATGGGGTAATCAGCGTACTCTGGACCCCAAGAGTTATTGTGCAATTTGTCCTATTTCTTCTGTTACCCTTGGGAAAATAAAAACTGGGGGCGAAAATATCATTTTTGTACAAAAAAAAATATTTTTTTTTTTTAATAGGGGCTGTACATTATAAACTTCTGTGAAGCACTTGGGGCTTCATAGCGCTCCCACACATCTAGATATGTTCCTTGTGGGTTCTATTTTCCAAAATGGGTCACTTGTTGGGGATTTCCACTGTTTTAGGGGGCATCAGGGGCTCTCCAAATGCGACATACGCCCCCCAGACCTTTCCATCAAAGTCTGCAATCAAAACGTCACTACTTCCCTTCCGAGCCCCAACGTGTACCCATACAGTAGTTTTTCTCCCACATATTGGGTATCAGCGTACTCAGGACAAATTGGACAACAACTTTTGGGTCCAATTTCTCCTGTTACCCTTGTGAAATAAAAAACTGGGGGCGAAAATAAACATTTTTGTACTAAAAAAATATTTTTTGTTTTTACGGCTGTGCGTTATAAACTTCTGTGAAGCACTTCGGGGTTCAAAGTGCTCACCCACATCTAGATAAGTTCCTTGTGGGGTCTGTTTTCCAAAATGGGGTCACTTTTTGGGGGTTTCCACTGTTTAGGGCATCAGGGGCTCTCCAAATGCGACATGACGCCCCCAGACCATTCCACAAAGTCTGCAATCCAAAATGTCACTACTTCCCTTCCGAGCCCTGACGTGCGCCCATACAGTAGTTTTCTTCCACATATGGGTATCAGCGAACTCAGGACAAATTGGACAACAACTTTTGGGGTCCAATTTCTCCTGTTACCCTTGCGAAAATAAAAATATTGGGGGCGAAAAAAAAAATCATTTTTGTAAAAAAAAAAAAGGATTTTTTATTTTTACGGCTGTACGTTTATAAACTTCTGTGAATCACTTCGGGGTTCAAAGTGCTCACCACACATCTAGATAAGTTCCTTGTGGGTCTATTTGCCCAAAAATGGGGTCACTTGGGGGGGGGTTTTCACTGTTTAGGTGGCTCAGGGGCTCTCCAAATGTGACATGACGCCCCCAACCATTCCATCAAAGTCTGCAATCCAAAACGTCACTACTTCCCTTCCGAGCCCCGACGTGTGCCCATACAGTAGTTTTCGCCCACATATTGGGTATCAGCGTACTCAGGACAAATTGGACAACAACTTTTGGGTTCCAATTTTCTTCTGTTACCCTTGTGAAAATAAAAATTTGGGGGCGAAAAAATCATTTTTGTAAAAAAAAAAAAAAAAGATTTTTTATTTTACGGCCCGTACGTTATAAACTTTAGTGAAACACCTGGGGTTCAAATTTCTCACCACACATCTAGATAAGTTCCTTGAGGGGTCTAGTTTTCCAAAATGGTGTCATTTATGGGGGTGTCCACTGTTTAGGCAGAATCAGGAGCTCTCCAAACATGACAGGCGTCCAGCCAATTCTGCGTTGAAAAAGTCAGACAGCGCTCCTTCCCTTCCAAACTCTCCCAATGCACCCAAACAGGGTTTACCCCCACATAATGGGGAAACAGCGAAACTCAGGACAAATTGAAACCAATAACTTTTGGGGGTTTTTGTTACCCTGGAAAAATAAAAATTGGGGTGAAAAATCATTTTTGTGGAAAAAAATATAAATTTTTTAAATTTTAGGCTCTACGTTAAAACTAGTGTGAACCACTTGGGGGTTCAAATTGCTCCCCCAAAGATCTAATAAGTTCCTTAGGGGTCTAGTTTCCCAAATGGGGCCCATTTGGGGGGGGGTTTTTTCCACTGTTTGGCACATCAGGGGCTCCCCAAAAAGCAAAGGCACCCAAAACTAATTCCACCAATTTTGGTTTTTTGGAAAAGTCAAAGGGTTTTTCTCCTTCCCTTCCGGAGCCTGCCGTGCGCCCAAACAGTGGTTCCCCCCACATAAGGGTATCACGACTAGGACAAATTGAACAACAACTTATTGGTCCAAATTCTCCGTTACCCTTGGGAAAATAAAAAAAAAGTGACTAAAAGAAATTTTTGGGAAAAAAATGGGAAATTTTTTATTTTAAAGCCCGGGCATTATAAACTTTGTGAAGCACTTGGGGTTCCAAAGTGCTCACCAAAGACAATAATTTTCCTTAGGGGGTCTATTTTCCCCCAAAATGGGGTCACTTGTGGGGGTTTCCCCCTGTTTAGGCTCTTTCTGGGGCACTGAAATGGAACATGACCCCCATAAACGTTTCATTCCAAAACCTTTTACTACTTCCTTTCCAAGCCCTGCCGTGCCCCAAACATTTTCCCCCCCCCCACTTATGGGGTATCAGCGTACCCCAGGAAAAAATTGGACAACAATTTTGGTGTCCAATTTCCTCGGAAAAACCCAAAAATTGGGACTAAAAAAACATTTTTGTGGAAAATTGTTTTGTTTTTTTTCACACCCAGGCATTTTTAAATTTTTTTTGAACACTTGGGGGTTCTATTTTCCAAATTGGGTCACTTGTGGGGGTTTCCACTGTTTGGGGCGAATCAGAAAATTCTCCAAAGGGCGACTTGGCATCCAACCCAAATTCCAGCCAATTTTAGTTTGAAAAAGTCAAACGGCGCTCCTTCCCTTACAGCCTGCCGGGGTGCCCCAAACATGGTTTTCCCCCCACATTTTTGGGTTTATTGGCGAAACTCAGGAGAAATTGCATAACAACCTTACTGCCATTTTCTCCTTTTTACCCTTGTGAAAATAAAAAAAAAGTTTGTAAAAGATAAATTTTTGGGCTAAAAAGTTAATATTCTTTTTTTCCTTCCCCCTTGCTTTAGTTCCTGGAACACTTGAAGGGTTAATAAACTTTTGAATTGGTTTGAGTACCTTGGGGGGTGCATTTTTTTAGAATGGGGGCCACTTTTGGGTATTTTCTGCCATATAGACCCCCCAAAGTGATTCAAATGTGAGGTGGTCCTAAAAAAATGGCTTTGAAAATTTTGTTGTAAAAATGAGAAATCGCTGGTCAACTTTAACCCTTAAACTTCCTAACAAAAAAAAATTTGGTTCAAAAAATTTTCTGAGTAAAGTAGACATGTGGGAAATGTTTTTTCTTAACTATTTTGTGTGATATATTCTCTTTTAAAGGGAATAAAAATTTAAAAAAAAAATTTCGAATTTTAAAAATTTTCCCCCAAAATTTGCGTTTTTTCAAAAATAAACGCAAGTTTTTATCGAAGAAATTTTACTTCTAACGTTAAGTACAATATGTCCCCGAAAAAACAGTTTTCAGAATCGCGAATTTCCTTGAAAACGTTCCAGAGTTTAACCTCATAAAGAGACAGTGGTCAGAATTGTAAAATTGGGCCCGGTCATTAACGTGCAAACCACCCTTGGGGGTGAAGGGGTTAAAGACACTTTGGGTGATTAATTTCCCCCCTACATTCTCTGTGGAAAGGGCTCAAAGAGTCCCCACAAGACCACTCCCCGGGCATCCCAAACCAGACCCTTCCGGCGAGACTCCTTAATTCTAAGGACAGGGATGCCCATATTGTGTATGGCCGGCAAGAAGTTTCCCCCCCCAAATTTTTTAATAGCACCACAATCTTGATATTCCCTGATTTTTCTAGGGAACCCAGAAGCAGAGGCACAAATTTATGGAGGCAAGAGGCAACTTCGAGGAAAAATATTCCATACCCATGATTTACCCACCCGCCTCCGAATTGTCCATGACGGTTTCTCTGTATTTTTCACGGATCCGACTGGGGCATCTGAATGGCTACAGACCCATCTGGATTCAAATGGAAAGGAGTCATGATCTGTATGCGGATGTTCGGAACTCTCCTACCAGCTATAAATTGGAGCTCTCTCCACTAGCGTCCAAATTTAACAATACCGGACGCTGTTTTCAGTGAGGGTATCCCCTTGTTTACCTCACAATAGGAGTGCAAAATTTTGCTCCTCCACTTTTGAGACTCTTTTTCGTTTTTGTTTACAGGAACTTGGGACTATGCTCCTTTTGAAAATTTAATCTTTTTCTCTTTACCTTACTATCGTAATTGAAGTTTATGTAGGTAACTGGCTGAGAATATTCATTATGCTGCCTGTAGGGTTCAATTTGTGTGACACTGTATACCATACCAACACAAAGTGTTGAAGGTTAGGATCTAAGGACCCTTCAACGGTTGACCTAGTGATTTCCAAATTAATCACAGAACATTGCTACAACATAAATAACCAAACAGACACATGTTTCCGTCTGGGAGAATCGAAACAGATTCCTATCCCATGTATTACATAAATCATCTTTTATAGTATTTAGTGAGCTTGTACTTCAACTAATAGTATAAACCACACCTAAAAACATTTAACCAATGAAAATACAGGAAGACCTGGAAACTACAATATGGTCATATCGACGTGACCATAAAGGAACAATAGTATCTTATTCTTGTCCAAATGGAGCGGCTGGTTTTATTACAGCCCATAACCTTTACTCTACTTCTTTATAACGGCTAGAACTATAGCCTTGTTAAGTAACAGAATTTTATCTCATAAACCCAAGATGGAGTTACAAGCACAAAATGGAGCATTCAGTTTTGATCTTTCTTAATTTAGTCCTTCACAAAAGGACTATGGGGTCTGAATTAATATGCATGACCTGGAATGTGAGAGGTCTTGGGTCCCCCACCGAAAAAGAATTAAGTTTTTTTCACAGATTAAACGTCACCGCCCGCACATTGTGGCCCTGGTTGAAACACACTTGACCAGAGATTTGGCTCGTTACGTGCAGAAACCATGGGTACAAAGGTCCATACATGCGTTTCACACCACTACTCTAGAGGGGTTTCTTTGTTAATTCATAAGGACACTAGAATGGGAGATCAAGGAAGCTCGAAAAGACCCTGAGGGCGCTTTGTTTTTGTGCATGCGTTGATAGATTTGAAAGATTACGTCATAATGTGTTTTATAACCCCACCCCACCTAATATACAATTGTCAGAAAGGCGTAAGCTTTGCCTTAAATTATCCAATGCTTTAGTTATATGCATGTGAGATTTTAACATGATAATGATCTGGATAGACTTAGACTAGATGGTGAAGTACCCGGGACGGCCTGCTCTCCGTCTCCGCTATCATTGCTCATTGAGGGCAGTGGTTGGTTTGGATTTATGGAGGATACGTCATTCTGACGTGAGAGAATATACTTGTCACTCGTCCATTAGACGCACTCTATCTCGTATAAACTATATATTTGGTCCAGCAGCTTGGCAGCGTGGGTGGCAGGTGTGGAACATGTGATAAGGGCATCTCAGATCACAGCCCTATAATACTTATGCTTAGATTTGGTCAAAGGAATCGTAATTTGTTCGGGAAGCTGAACCCATTTTGGTTGAAACTGTAGGCCCCAATGACAAACTATAGACCAATTTGACTGCTTTATTTCCTTCCACCCGGAACCCCAAAATATTAACTTGTTTTGGGATACCCTTAAAGCGTATCTAAGGAGATGTTTGTCTCCACAATTTCCTATGTTAAGCTGATGACATCCAGGGAAGATGAGGAAAGGGAAAAAAACGATTGAGTGATTCAGAAGCAAATTACATAGCCAATTAAACAAATGAAAATAGAAATGAATGGCTAAGCTCCCATAGATTGTATACTCAATATATTGATACCAAGTCTAAGCGTAAATTATTTTTTACTCGCCAGTTATACTTTGAGCTGGGAAACCAGTCCAATAAGTTGTTAGCATCTATGGTGCGCCAGCACAACACATCTAATACCATACTTCAAATTAGGGAAACCAGATAAATCGATTGCGACCTCAACGGATGACATACTTCAAAGCTTCCTGAATATTATAAAACACTATATAGCTCCAGAGGGGGTTTTAGCACTCGACTGCCTCAAATATTTATCAGATGTAAAATTTCCCGCATTGAGTCACGCCCAACAAGCCTTTCTAGATGCAGACTTTACAATAGAAGAAGTACATGAAACCATAGCGGATATGCCCTCTGGGAAGGTGCCTGGGCCGATGGTTTTTCCCATAGAATGTACAGGAAATACCGAGATGTTTTGGCACCACCCTTCTGAGGGTGTTTTCAGAAGACATGGAGGGGGGCTCCTCTACCAGACTCCTTTTATGAGGCAAATATAAAAGTGCTCAGGAAGGAGGGAAAAGATCCTCTCGAATGTGGATCATACCGCCCCATATCGCTGGTAAATGTGGACTATAAGATCTTCATTAAAATCCTGGCCACTAGATTAAATTCGGTGATATTAAAAATAATACATCCAGACCAGACCGGTTTCATGCCCGGGAAAAATACATCCATTAACATTAGGAGAGTTCAGTCAGTGGTCCAGTACAGCTCCCTAGTGCCAGATAATGAAGGGGCCTTGGCTTCGCTGGACGCGGCTAAGGCCTTCGATTCTCTCGATTGGTCTTTTATATCTGATGCTTACAAAAATATGAATTCGGCCCTAAATTTAGGAAATGGATATTGTTGTGAATGTGCTAGAAATGAATTCTGAGCAGAAGCTCCCTCTGGTGGTTACAAACAGTACTGAACTATCCAATGAAGATTGGGAAGATTGGCGATCAGGTGTTACTGACTGGTCTTATATAAGGGAGGTTCCCTCCCATCAGGTTCCGGTGATCAATTGTTCTGGTCTCATCTTTGATTCCTGTTCACTTTGTAGCCTCTGTTTCGTGCCTGCATCTTCTGCTAACAGATAAGACATTTTTCTTTCTTTTTGTTTTTTGTGCTTGCTTTTTGCATTTTGTCCTGCACTTCTGTGGGGGTCTGCCGGGTCCCCTCCGGGGGCTTGTGCTCCTCTCAGTTTAGTTCAGCCACTGTTGTTTGTTCATTTGCCTTTTCCAGTTTTTTTCATGGCTGCTGTTTAGTTTTTTGTTACCCAGAGAACTAATTTAGGTGGTAGAGTCGTGTGATCTCAGGTGTTTTTGTAATTAGTAGTGTTGGTACTTTTCAGGGTTTTTTGGGGTTGCAGTAAGTGTCCTTCCTATCCTTTTCTATTTAGGAAGTTTGGGCCCCAGCGTTTGCTCATACTATTTTCCATCTGTGTCTGTATTTCTTCTTGTCTAACCGCCATTACATGTTTGGGGGCTTTCTGTGTTCTTTGGGGATCTGCTCCGGGGCAGATAGTTTTCCTCTTTCTGTCTTTAGGTGTAGTTAGCTTCCAGGCTGTGACGAGGCGTCTAGGACCAACGTAGGTACGCTCCACGGCTGCCTTTAGTTGTGGTGGTTAGTCAGGGTACTGCAATCCCATAGATTCCAACCTCTCTGGTGTATTTCCTTTTTTGCTTGCTCTCCTCAGCTACCAAATCATAACAGGATATGTGTAATGTATACGAAACCAAAAAGTCGAATATAATAAATAACTCTGTATCCGACTCATTCTCCCTGGCGAGAGGAATGCGCCAAGGATGCCCCTCTCTCCGGCCCAGTTTGCACTTGCAATCGAAGCACTGGCGATCCGCATAATATCAACTCCTGTCATTAAAGGTATAGAAATAGCGGACCGATTAGATACCATTGCTTATACAACCGATGACATGGTGATATTCATGGACAAAACAGAAAAAACACTACCCCATGTGATTGATACTATAGACACATTTAGTAATTATTCTGGATTATACATAAATTGGGATAAGTCCGCCCTGATGCCTCTCTCCCTGGGTCCAATGTGATCATCTTGAAAGGTTGTCCCCATTGCCTGTCATAACTAATTTTAAGTATCTGGGAATAAATATTTCAAAATATAGCACACTAGACTTTAAAATAAATATTTCTCCCGCTGATAGATCTTGTTAAACTTAAATTTGCTATCTGGAGTAAATTGCCACTATCTGTTCCCGGACGTATCAACTTGATTAAAATGATCCTACTCTCCAAACTCAGTTATTCCCTCCAAACATAGTGCAGTGCTGATCCTAAATCTTTTTTTCAGGACTTAGTTCATAATTTCATCCTTTATATGGGGGAAGACTAGACCTAAACTCAAACTGTCCACCTGCACAGGTCTAAACAAATGGGCGGGGCGGCACTGCCGGATTTCTTTTTATATTACTTGCCGGGCAGATGAAAGCTCTGATAGATGGATGCCTAATAATTGTTTACCTAACTCAGAGAATCATTTGGCTCATGCGGCAGGGACTGACTGTTGGGTTTCTAGAAATAGACAAACCTAATATCTCTGATTATTACCCTTACTCGTTGGCACGGTCAGTCTGGAGACAACTTAAAACGAGTAGTCCGCTTTGTTGATGTTTAGCTGAAATGCCATTATGGAATAATCCCTGTTTCCCGAAGCTTCTAAATCACCCATCCACTTAATTCTGATTTCATATAATGTTTCCTTAATCAAAGATCTATATGATCACAATGTCCAATGTCCTTTGAACAAATACAACTTAAATACAGTGTCCCAAGATCACAATTTTTTCCGATATCTACAGCTTAGATCAGCAATTCAATTGTATCTGCGCAACAGAAATGCAACCCAAGCAATATCTTCCTTCCCCCTGATTGGGATTTTTCAAATCGCAAGGCCCTCAAGGGCTTATCTCTACCTGTATATGCTGTCCACGGGCTCTGACTGCTCTATTGTCAGTAAAGGAGAAGTGGAGGGCTTTAATTCCAGATATCAAAATGAAGACTGGGAGGAGATTCTTGATTCTTCAGTCAGAGTCTCCCATCAGCCAACAACAAATGACGCAAAGGTACATAATACACCAGTCGTATTTGACCCCACTACGCCTATTTAAGATGGGGTGGTCCCAATCCTCAGAATGTTTGAGATGCCATACAATGGACGCAGATTTCATACATATGGTTGTGGGGATGCCCAATTATTCAATCCTATTGGAGCGGTGACCTCGTTGTTAACTTCCCTCTTAGGCACTCCTGTTCCTCTCACTCCATTGGTATGTCTATTTGGGGTGCTGGGGAAGAGATATGGAGACACCACGTTAAAATTCTTTTGTGGGAGACACTTTTTTTTTTAGCCAGGAAAATATTGGCCTTACGCTGGATGGGTAATCAACATCCTTCCTTAGAGCTTGGATTGAACTGGTAAATTCAATAATACCATATGAGCGGACACTATACCAAAACGGGTTGCTTGGGAACGTTTAATAAGATCTGGGATGTATGGAATGCATCTCACCTCACTATAACAGCGCGTAGATAGTGGTTTGTTATTATTAGCACAATAGCTGTGGAGAAAATAAATTGGTCTATACTCTACAGTCATTATGTCATGGAAGTTGTTTTGGCAGCAGGATAGGAAGTTAGATGTGTTAGTTGTAAAGTACTATTCAGAGATATGCGGAGCCAAGCATTTGTATAGATGAATAATGGGTTCTTGTAAATACTTCCCAATTTATCATAGGCCTCGCAAAAGAAAGAAGACCAGTGATATCGAAATCTGTATTAATATTTAATGTGCAAGCTGGATGGTTTCATCCATTATAGATGTCATGATAACTATATATACAATGCATTGGCATATTTACATAAAGTATATGTTTGTTTGTTATTGTCTAATAAACTATTTAACCCCTTAATGTCCACTGACGTGCAGAGTCCGTCATGGCAAGGTGCCAGTTCCGGCACCAGGACGGACTCTGCACGTCATGCCTTTGATCTACCACTGCGTGTAAACACGCAGTGGTAGATCAGTGCCGACAGCTGTCATAGACAGCTGACAGGCATGGTAAGCGTGCGGGGACCTTTGCCGTCGGTCCCCGCACCCACAGCGCTGTGATTGGTCAGTCAATCTGACTGACCAAACACAGCAGCGATCGTGCAGGAGAAGCTAAAATTTCAGCTTCCCCAGCGCGATCAGTGCAGGAGCCGGCGCTGCAGTGGCCAGGCTTCCTGCACTGACAGCCAGGAGCGGAGCCCCCACCGCCCCTGGCTGTTAACCCCCTGACTGCTGCGATCGAGCGCGATCGCAGAGCTCAGGGGGGAGGCAGAGGGTCGGGAGCTCCCTCTGCCTCAGATCAGCGCCACCGCAATGTATTTGCAGGGCCTGATCTCTGCCTTGATGACCCGGGGTTTCATGACAACCTCCGGGTCATCTAGCTACGGGAAGCGCTGTGATCATGTCACAGCAGCTTTCCCCATAGGTACAATGCATTGCAATGCCAGAGCATTGCAATGCATTGTAACTGCAATAAAAAGTAAAAAAAGTGAAAGTCCCATAAAGGGACAAGTTAAAAAAAATCATTTTTTTAAAAAAAATTGTAAAAAAATATTAAAAAATAATTTTAAAAAAATCCCCTAAAAAATACACATTTTATGTAATAAAAAAAAATAAAAAACAAAAAACATACACATGTTAGGTATCGCCACGTCCGTAAAAATCCCATCTATAAAAGCGTAACCCTAGTTAACCCCTTCAGTGAAAGCCGTAAAAAAAAACACAAAAAAGTAGTAAATTATACTTTTTCAAGCGGTATCACTATACCGCTTGGAAAAAAGTGCAATAACACGCGATCAAAAGTCAGATTATAAATAATCATGGTACCGCTGAAAACGTCATCTTGTCCCGCAAAAAACAAGCTGCTATACAGCATCATCAGCGAAAAAAAAAAAAAGTTATAGCTCGCGGAATAAACTGATGCAAAAATAATTATTTTTTCTATAAAATTTTTTATTGTGTAAAAACGCCAAAACCATAAAAAAATATATATAAATGAGGAATCGCCGTAACCGTAGTGACCCGAAGAATAAAGCTGCTTTATCAATTTTACCACACACGGAACGGAGGAAAAAAAAAAAAAAAAAAACAGTTCCTGAATTGCTGGTTTTTGTTCATTCTGATTCCACAAAAATCGAATAGGAAACAATCAAAAAACGTTATGCGCCTGAGTATGATACCAATAAAAAACGTCAGCTCGTCCCGCAAAAAATAAGCCCATAGATAACTCTGTCGGCCGAAATATGGAAAAATTATAGCTCTCAAAATACGGCGATGCAAAAATTTCTTACAAAAAATTATTCCAAAAAAAAGCATCTTTTAGTGTGTGACAGAAGCTAAACATGAAAAAAGAGTATAAATCTGGTATCGCTGTAATCGCACCGATCCGAGGAATAAAGTCGCCTAATCATAATACCGCACGAGGAACGGCGCAAAAAAGAAAACCAATTCTTCACCTTTTGTGGATTTGTTCATTGTGCCTCCCAAAGATCGCAGTAAGGCGATCACAGTGGTTCCCCCCACATATGGGGTATCAGCGTACTCAGGACAAAATGCACAATAGCTTTTGGGGTCCTATTTTCTCCTGTTACCCTTAGAAAAATAAAAATTTGGGGCAAAAAGATTATTTTTGTGGAAAAAAATATGATATTTTTATTTTCACGGCTCTACGTTATAAACTTCTGTGAAGCCCTTGGGGGTTCAAAGTGCTCACCACACTCTAGATAAGTTCCTTGGGGGTCTAGTTTCCAAAATGGAGTCACTTGTGGGGGGTTTCTACTGTTTAGGCACATCAGGGGCTTTCCAAAACGTGACATGACACCCGCAGACCATTTCCATCAAAATCTGCATTTAAAAACGGTGCTCCTTCCCTTCCGAGCTCTGCCATGCGTCAAAATAGTGGTTCCCCCCCACATATGGGATATCAGCGTACTCAGGACAAATTGCACATAGCTTTTGGGGTCCTATTTCTCCTGTTACCCTTATAAAAATAAAAATTTGGGGCAAAAAGATTATTTTTGGAAAAAATATGATATTTTTATTTTCACGGCTCTACGTTTATAAACTTCTGTGAAGCCCTTGGGGGTTCAAAGTGCTCACCACACATCTAGATAAGTTCCTTGGGGGGTCTAGTTTCCAAATGGAGTCACTTGTGGGGGGTTTCTACTGTTTAGGCACATCAGGGGCTTTCCAAACGTGACATGACACCCGCAGACCATTCCATCAAAATCTGCATTTAAAAACGGTGCTCCTTCCCTTCCGAGCTCTCCATGCGTCAAAATAGTGGTTCCCCCCCACATATGGGATTCACGTACTCAGGACAAATTGCACAATAACTTTTGGGTCCTGTTACCCTTTGGAAAATAACAATTGGGGGTGGAAAGATCTTTTTGTGGAAAAGATATGATTTTTTAATTTTACTGCTCTACGTTATAACCTTCGTGAAGCCTTGGGGTTCAAAGCTTTCACCACACATCTAGATAAGTTCCTTGGGGGGTCTAGTTTCCAAATGGGTCACTTGTGGGGTTTCCACTGTTTAGGCACACAGGGACTCTCCAAATGCGACATGGCGTCCAATCTCAATTCCAGCCAAAAAGTCAAATGGCGCTGCTTCCCTTCCAAGCTCTGCCATGCGCCCAAATAGTGGTTTACCCCCACATATGCGGTATAAGCGTACTCAGGACAAATTGCACAATAACTTTTGGGGTCCTTTTACCCTTTGGAAAATAAAAATTGGGGGTGGAAAGATTCATTTTAGTGGAAAAGATATGATTTTTTTAATTTTACAGCTCTACGTTATAACCTTCTGTGAAGCCCTTGGGGTTCAAAGCTCTCACCACACATCTAGATAAATTCCTTGGGGGGTCTAGTTTCCAAAATGGGGTTACTTGTGGGGGTTTCCACTGTTTAGGCACACAGGGCTCTCCAAATACGACATGGCGTCCAATCTCAATTCCAGCCAAAAAAGTCAAATGGCGCTGCTTCCCTTCCGAGCTTTGCCATGCACCCAAATAGTGGTTTCCCCCACATTATGGGGTATCAGCGTACTCAGGACTAATTGCACAATAACTTTTGGGGTCCTTTTTATCCTTTGGAAAATAAAAATTGGGATGAAAAGATAATTTTTGTGGAAAAAACATGATTTTTTTAATTTTACGGCTCTACGTAAACCTTCTGTGAAGCCCTTGGGGGTTCAAAGCTCCACTACACATCTAGATAAGTTCCTTGGGGGTCTAGTTTCCAAATGGGGTTACTTGTGGGTGGTTTCCACTGTTTAGGCACACAGGGACTCTCCAAATGCGACATGGCGTCCAATCTCAATTC
Source organism: Oophaga sylvatica (assembly GCA_033576555.1). Classification (NCBI taxonomy): domain Eukaryota; kingdom Metazoa; phylum Chordata; class Amphibia; order Anura; family Dendrobatidae; genus Oophaga; species Oophaga sylvatica. Next base: position 207,734,913 of record JARQOD010000003.1, on the reverse strand, counting down.
CAGCCAAAAAAGTCAAATGGCGCTGCTTCCCTTCCGAGCTCTGCCATCACCCAAATAGTGGTTTTACCCCCCACATATGGGGTATCAGCGTACTCAGGACTAATTGCACAATAACTTTTGGGGTTCTTTTATCCTTTGGAAAATAAAAATTGGGATGAAAAGATAATTTTTGTGGAAAAAATATGATTTTTTAATTTATGCTCTACGTTATAACCTTCTGTGAAGCCTTGGGGTTCAAAGCTCTCACTACACATTTAGATAAGTTACTTGGGGGTCTATTTCCAAAATGGGGTCACTTGTGGGGGGTTTCCACTGTTTAGGCCACAGGGACTCTCCAAATGCGACATGGCGTCCAATCTCAATTCCAGCCAAAAAAGTCAAATGGCGCTGCTTCCTTCCGACTCTGCCATGCGCCCAAATAGTGGTTTACCCCCACACATGGGGTATCGCTGTACTCAGGAGAAATTGTACAACAAATATTGTGGTTCATTTTCTACTGATACCCTTGACAAAATTTTAAAAAATTGTGTCGAAAGAAAAATTTTGGAAAAAAAGTTAAATGTTAATTTTTCCTTCCACATTGCTTCAATTCTTGTGAAGTACCTAAAGGGTTAATAAACTTCTTGAATGTGGCTTTGAACACGTTGAGGGTGCAGTTTTAGAATGGTGTCACTTTTGGGTATTTTCTGTCATATTGACCCCTCAAATTCACTTCAAATGTGAGGGGCCCCTAAAAAAAATGATTTTGTAAATTTTGTTGGAAAAATGAGAAATTGTTGGTCAACTTTTAACACTTATAACTTCCTAAAAAAAAAAATTTGGTTCCAAAATTGTGCTGATGTAAAGTAGACATGTGGAAATGTTATTTATTAACTAATTTTTGTGACATATCTCTCTGATTTAATGGCATAAAAATTAAAAGTTTGAAAATTGCAAAATTTTCAAAATTTTTGCCATATTTCCATTTTTTTCATAAATAAACGCAAGTTATATTGAAGAAATTTTTACCACTATCATGAAGTACAATATGTCTCGAGAAAAACAATCTTTTAGGGACCACCTCTCATTTGAAGTCACTTTGAGGGTCTACATGACAGAAAATACCCAAAAGTGACACCATTCTAAAAACTGCACCCCTCAAGGTACTCAAAACCACATTCAAGAAGTTTATTAACCCTTCAGGTGCTTCACAGGAACTAAAGCAACGTGGGAAGGAAAAAATGAATATTTAACTTTTTAGCCACAAAAATGATCTTTTACAAACTTTTTTTTTATTTTTACAAGGGTAAAGGAGAAAATGGACAGATAAGGTTGTTATGCAATTTCTCCTGAGTACGCCAATACCCCATTATGTGGGGGAAAACCACTGTTTGGGCACACGGCAGAGCTCGTAAGGGAAGGAGCGCCGTTTGACTTTTTCAAACTAAAATTGGCTGGAGTTGAGATTGGACCATGTCGCGCTTGGAGAACCTCTGATGCGCCTAAACGTGGAAACCCCCCACAAGTGACACCATTTTGGAAACAAGACCCCCTAAGGTACTTATCTAGATCTGTTGTGAGCACTTTGAAAACCCCAAGTGTTTCACAAAAGTTTATAATGCCTGGGTGTGAAAAAAAAAAAAAAATTTCCACAAAAATGATTTTTTAGTCCTAAATTTTGAATTTTCCCAAGGAAATTGGACCCCAAAAGTTGTTGTCCAATTTGTCCTGAGTACGCTGATACCCCATTGTGGGGTGGAAAACTGTTTGGGCGCACGGCAGGCTTGGAAAGGAAGTAGTAACGTTTTGGAATGCAGACGTTGATGGGGGTCATGTTCCGTTTGCAGTGCCCCAGATGAGCCTAAACAGTGGAAATCCCCCACAAGTGACCCCATTTTGGAAACTAGACCCCCTAAGGAACTTATCTAGATCTTTGGTGAGCACTTTGAACCCCCAAGTGCTTCACACAAGTTTATAATGCCCGGGCATGAAAATAAAAAATCCTATTTTTTTCCCACAAAAATTATCTTTTAGTCACTAATTTTTTATTTTCCCAAGGGTATCAGGAGAAATTGGACCACATAAGTTGTTGTCCAATTTGTCCTGAGTACGCTGATGCCCCATATGTGGGGGGGAACCACTGTTTGGGCGCACGGCAGAGCTCGGAAGGGAAGGAGCACCATTTGACTTTTTCAACCAAAATTGGCTGGAATTGAGATTGGATGCCATGTTGCATTTGGAGACCCCTGATGTGCCTAAACAGTGGAAACCCCCACAAATGACCCCATTTGGGAAACTAGACCCCCTAAGGAATTATCTAGATCTTTGGTGAGCAATTTGAACCCTCAAGTGCTTACACAAGTTTATAACGTAGAGCCGTAAATTTAAAAATCATATTTTTTCCACAAAAATGATCTTTTCACCCGAATTTTTTATTTTTCCAAGGGTAACAAGACTCCAAAAGTTATTGGCAATTTGTCCCGAGTACACTGATACCCATATGTGGGGGTATACCACTGTTTGGGTGCATGGCAGAGTTTGGAAGGGAAGGAGCGCCGTCTCACTTTTCAACGCAGAATTGGCTGGACGCCATGTCGTGTTTGGAGAGCTCCTGATCTGCCTAAACAGTGGAAACCCCCCACAAATGACACCATTTTGGAAACTAGACCCCTCAAGGAACTTATCTAGATGTGTGGTGAGAACTTTGAACCCCCAGGTGTTTCACTAAAGTTTATAACGTACAGCCTTAAAATAAAAAATCCTTTTTTTTTTTACAAAAATGATTTTTTCGCCCCAATATTTTATTTTCACAAGGGTAACAGGAGAAATTGGACCCCAAAAGTTGTTGTCCAATTTGTCCTGAGTACGCTGATACCCAATATGTGGGAGAAAACTACTGTATGGGCGCATGTCAGGGCTCGGAAAGGGAAGTAGTGACGTTTTGGATTGCAGACTTTGATGGAATGGTCTGGGGGCGTCATGTCGCATTTGGAGAGCCCCTGATGCGCCTAAACAGTGGAAACCCCCACAAGTGACCCCATTTTGGAAAATAGACCCCACTAGGAACTTACCTAGATGTGTGGTGAGCACTTTGAACCCCGAAGTACATCACAGAAGTTTATAACGCACAGCCGTAAAAATAAAAAATCCTTTTTTTTTTTACAAAAATGATTTTTTCGCCCCCAATATTTTATTTTCACAAGGGTAACAGGAGAAATTGGACCCAAAAGTTGTTGTCCAATTTGTCCTGAGTACGCTGATACCCAATATGTGGGAGAAAACTACTGTATGGGCGCATGTCAGGGCTCGGAAAGGGAAGTAGTGACGTTTTGGATTGCAGACTTTGATGGAATGGTCTGGGGGCGTCATGTCGCATTTGGAGAGCCCCTGATGCGCCTAAACAGTGGAAATCCCCAACAAGTGACCCCATTTTGGAAAATAGACCCCACAAGGAACTTATTTAGATGTGTGGTGAGCGCTATGAAGCCCCAAGTGCTTCACAGAAGTTTATAATGTACAGCCGTAAAAACAAAAAAATCTTATTTTTTTTACAAAAATAATATTTTCGCCCCCAGTTTTTTATTTTCCCAAGGGTAACAGAAGAAATAGGACAAATTTCACAATAACTCTTGGGGTCCAGAGTACGCTGATACCCCATATGTGGGGATAAACTACTGTTTGGACGCATGGCAGAGCTCAGAAGTGAAGGAACACCGTTTGACTTTTTCAAAGCAGAATTGGCTGGAATGGAGATCAGACGCCATGTCACATTTGGAGAGCCCCTGATGTGCCTAAACAGCGGAAACCCCCCAATTCTAACTCCAACCCTAACCCCAACACACCCCTAACCCTAGTCCCAACCCTAATCCCAACCCTAACCCTAATCCAAACTCTAACCCTAATCCTAACTTTAGCGCCAACCCTAACCCTAACTTTAGCCGAAACCCTAACCCTAACCCTAATGGGAAAATGGAAATAAATACATTTTTTTTATTTTATTATTTTTCCCTAACTAAGGGGGTGATAAAGGGGGGTTTGATTTACTATTTATAGCGGTTTTTATGATTGGCAGCTGTCACGCTAAAAGACGCTTTTTATTGCAAAAAGTAGTTTTTTGCATCGCCACATTTTGAGAGCTATAATTTTTGCATATTTTGGCCCACAGAGTCATGTGAGGTCTTAATTTTTGCGGGACGAGGTGACGCTTTTATTGGTACCATTTTTGAGCACGTGACATTTTTTGATCGCTTTTTATTTCGATTTTTGGGAGGTTAGAATGAACAAAAATCAGCAATTCATGAATTTCTTTTGGGTGAGGCGTTTTTATTGTTCCGCGTGTGGTAAAATTGATAAAGCAGTTTTATTCTTCGGGTCAGTACGATTATGGCGATACCTCATTTATATCATTTTTTTATGTTTTCGCGCTTTTATAGAATAAAAACAATTTTATATAAAAAATAATTATTTTTGCATCGCTTTATTCTGCGAGCTATAACTTTTTTATTTTTTTGCTGATGATGCTGTGTGACGGCTCGTTTTTTGCGGGACAAGATGACGTTTTCAGCGGTACCATGTTTATTTATATCCGTCTTTTTGATCGCGTGTTATTCCACTTTTTGTTCAGCGGTATGATGATAAAGCACTGATTTTTTGCTTCGTTTTTATTTTTTATTTTTTAAGGGGTTCACAAAAGGGGTTAACTAGTGGGACATTTTTATAGGGGGGGTCGTTACGGACGCGGCGATACCATATATGTGTACTTTTATTGTTTTATTTTTTTTATTTACAATAAGTAATGAATTTATTGGGGAATATTTATTTTTTTTTTTTTTTTTTTGGATTTTTTTTTACACATGTTTATTTTTACTTTTTTTACTTTTTTACTTTGTCCCAGGGTGGGACATCACTGTATTTCATCAGATCGCTGGTGTGACAGTGTGCACAGCACTCTGTCACACCAGCGATCGCTCAGGCAGTGCAGCAGGCTTCTCAGTGCCTGCTCTCGGCAGGCACTGAGGAAGCCGCCTCCCTCCAGGACCCCAGCGCCATCTTGGATCCGGGTCCTGGGAGGGAGGAAGCCCTCAGAGCAGCGCGATCACATCGCGCTGGTCTGAGGGTCTCAGGGGGGCGCGCAGGGAGCCCCCACACTGCGCGATCCTCCCCTGTGCCCCCAGTACACCGCGATCATGTTTGATCGCGGTGTGCAAGGGGTTAATGTGCCGGGAGCGGTCCGTGACCGCTCCTGACACACAGTCACGGGTGTCAGCTGTGATAATCAGCTGACACCCGGCGGCGATTAGCTGCGCTCCCTCGGGGAGCGCAGCTAATCGCCTATGACGTACTATCCCGTCCATGGTCAGAATGGCACGGGTTTTATAGACGGGATAGTACGTCTAATGTCAGAGAGGGGTTAACCTACAAAATGGCTTGGTCGTTAAGGGGTTAAAAAAAAGGGGGTTAACTTTCTCCAGGATGATTGGATCAGGACACGAGAGGTACCAGCGGATGCAGTATATTTTGCCTGTCGCATGGAGATCAAACCTGGCCCGATTGGGTCTCTGTGGAGGGCCAATCTCTATATCTCAGACCCCCGAGCCATCACCAACTCGGAAGTTGCACTTTCAGAGGTCCGCAGGATCATGCAGATATTTTTTATGAGACTGTACTTAGAAAGATGTGCTCATAATTCATAATCCTAGAAGGGAGCCGTCGTGGCTGGGATATACAATGGGAGTGTTTTCTGTGTCTGGCTGGCAGGTATAATCTAATTGAAGCCTCCAGGCATCTCCAGGCTACCATGGCTCCAGACTAAAACTTTGAGGTCTTGTTTTGGCCTTATCTCATTATCATACTAACAGACCTTGATATTCAACATTGGGCCTGAATTACTTAGCATACCAAAGGCCGGGTTATTCACAGTGTAGACTAAACCCTATTGTATTGAATATGCCCACAGGCCATGGGGAATTACAGCAGTTAGCAGCTGTGAATTCAGACAAAATGTCTGGAGCAGGCCATATCCAAGATGGTGGCTGTTCCTTCCTCACAGCTTGTTTAGCAGCACTTTACAGATATCATCATTGTCCCCATTGGGGTTCACAATCTAAATTCCCTATCAGTATGTCTTTGAAGAGTGAGAGGAAACTACAAACTCCTGGCAAATGTCCTTTATGGGATTAGAACCCAGAACTCCAGCACTGTTATGCTAACAAATTAACCCCAAAGTTACATTTTTCATAATGTTTAAGGTTAAAGGTAGACATAAATGCATGAAGTTCAACCTATAATCAAATATATTGACCCACTGGAAAACAAAAGACTCAAGAGGCATATGTTACTTGCCCCATGTTAGGGTAAAAATTCTTTCCCAACTACACACATGGCAATCAGACTAGTTGTTCGGATCAACCTCTTTTCATAACCTGTAATATATCTTTCAAGAAAAGCATCCAGACCATCCTTAAAGTACTTTTAGTGAATCACTCATTACAACATCATGTGACAAAGTTCCATAGTCTCACAGTAAAGAATCGCCTTGTGTGACGATGATTAACCCTTCTTTCCTCTATGTAGAGGATGCCCCTCGTCACCATTGCAGGCCTAGGTGTAAAAAGATCGTTCAAAAGATCTCTATGGTGTCCCCTCATATTTGTACGTTGTAATAAGATCACCTCTAAGCCTTCGTATTTTGCAAACTAAATAACCCCAAGTGTAATAACCTGCCTTGGTATTGCAGACACCCCAGTTCTCTAATAACCTTGGTCTCTCTTCTCTGCACCCGCTCCAGTTCAGCTATGTCTTTCCTATACACCAGAGACCAGAACTGCACACAGTATTCTAAGTGTGACCGTACTAGTGATTTGCATAGAGGCAAAACTGTGTTCTTGTCATGATCATCTGTGCCTCCGTAATATTAAATTGTCCTACTCTGTGTTGATTACCCTGCAGAGTTTAGTATCATCTGTAGATATTGAAATACTACTCTATATGCCCCCTACAAGGTCATTAATAAATATGATATAAGAAGAGGGCCCAACATCGACCCCTGTGGTACCTCACTGCTTACTGTGTGCTCCATAATTAGCCACCCTTTGTTTCCCATCACTGAGCCAGTTATTAATCCAATTACATATATTTTCCCCTAGTCCCATTGATCTCATTTTATCTACCAACCTTTTATGTGGCAGTGTATCAAACACCTTTCAAAAGTCCAGATTGGTGTTATCCTGGTCCAGTCTGGATTTCTGCCCGCAGTAGAGATGAAAGTTACTGCTCTATAAGTTTATGGATCAGTATTGTGTTCAGTATATTAGTGTGCCATCCGTATTTCCGTTTTTTTCGTCCGTGTGCCATCCGAATGTCCATTATGTATATCTGCGTCGCATCCGGTTTTTACGTGAACAATTTAATAAAAAATAAAAGGCCAAATGCAGTTTCCTATGTTAATAATTGTAATTTGTCACGGCACTTGGATAGTAACCCATCTGTGATCTTTTTTATCTTTACGCACCCATTGACTTAACGGATGACTCTGATCTGAAAAACATATCAAAGTAGTACATGTAGACCATCTGTCTGTATATAAAAAGGTTCATGTGCCTTGCATTGTTTAGTGTACTGTCCACATGCTACCCGTTTTGCATATGGACATCTCACGGACATTTAATGCAAATCCTTAGGCACACAGACACTTCTCTTTCACACCGCTAAATAGCATGAACTGATACTATAGTACCGTACGCAGGGCCGAACTAGGATTGAAGTTCAGCACTGGCATTCGAAAGTCCAGAGGCCCCTGCTGTCTCTATTACAAATATTATCCTGCCTGGAGGAAAGCAAGATTTTCAAGATCTATATTTCCAATAATATATACAGTGCTCAGTACAAATGAGTAAACCCTTTTGAAAAGTAAGATTTTAATCGATATCTCACTGGACAGAATAACAAATTCTAAAATTTGGACAAGACTGAGTTTTTTTATTTTACCCATAACATGAAAGTAAGGTTATTAATATACCTTTCATTACGAAAGCATCCAAATCATGTTCAAATTATTTAGTGCAAAAATTATAACACCCCACATCAAAAACTACTACATCTAGATTTTGTGGCACAAACAAATAATGTACTAAAGGAATGAATAAATAGAATGAACATAACTTACTGGTCCAAAAATATAGAGAGGTGTAATGGGATTACTAGGCATCTTAGACATGGAATATATAGAGATAATTGGGGAATGAACACATATCCCAGGAAACAGGTGTATATTGTGTTCCCTGTGCTTCTTAGATGGGAATTGAACATAGAATATGTTTATATTTTAGACAATATATTCAACAGATACGTTTTGATTATTTTGCTTCACTCCTATAGTCTGCATATGATCTTAGTTTAGCTGAATCCCTTTTCTGGTCTTTAGAAATGCAACAGTGGCCTTAAATGTGTGCTTTGGGTCATGTTCATGAAGGAAAAGTGCACGTCATGGAATGATGGCAGCATCTTCTCTTTCAATATAGAGCAGTACATCTGAGAATTCATGATATCATCAATGAAATGTAACTGCTGATGCCCTCTCACTTCTAACCAAATATCAAATACATCTGTAGAAGAGGTCCTGGGAGAGCCAGTGTCGACATCTCTGGAGGTAAGGTGCTATTACTTTACTGGGGAAAACATAGCGAATCAGAAAGGGTTGTCCAAGTAGTGGACAACCCCTTTAATCAAAGCACTGTACCAAGACTAATATTACCACCATACAGCGATGATATAGTAGTAATATTTCTACACTAGTGCCCTGCAGAATATATATACAGTGGGGAAAAAAGTAGTCATTCACTAGGTCCCCCCGTGTGGTTCTGGGATTTTTGCACACCGTTCTTGTGATCATTTTGACCCCACGGGTGAGATCTTGCGTGGAGCCCCAGATCGAGGGAGATTATCAGTGGTCTTGTAGGTCTTCCATTTTCTTATTATTGCTCCCACAGTTGATTTCATCACACCAAAGCTGCTTTGCCTATTGTAGATTCAGTCTTCCCAGCCTGGTGCAGGGCTACAATTTTGTTCCTGGTGTCCTTCACAGGTCTTTGGTCTTCACCATAGTGGAGTTTGGAGTGTGACTGTTTGATGGTGTGGGCAGGTTTCTTTTATACTGATAACAAGTTCAAACAGGTGCCATTACTACAGGTAATGAGTGGAGGACAGAGGAGCCTCTTAAAGAAGAAGTTAAAGGTCTGTGAGAGCCAGAAATCTTGCATGTTTTTAGGTGACCAAATACTTATTTTCCACCATAATTTGCAAAATAAATCTTACCAAATCAGACAAGGTGATAATCTGGATTTGTTTTCTCATTTTGGCTCTCATAGTTGTGATCTACCTATGATGTCAATTACAGGCCTCTCTCATCTTTTTAAGTGGGAGAACTTGCACAATTGGTGGCTGACTAAATACTTTTTTCCCCACTGTATATGTGTATATACTGTACATATATTCACCAACAATGTTCTCAATGATCGTGATCATTCAGCTTCCCTTTCATTTTCCATTTGGCCCAGACTGCCATGATCAATTCTTCCATCCATAACTCATCCCTGCAAAATGTAACACACAGACATCTTTGGCTTACTACTTATCCAGCACCCTCCTCACATTTCTCCACCCTCTGCACAAACCATATAGTGCTCTAACTAGTGCCCTAAACAGTGATAATGCCCCTTCTGTTTCTGTCACTTCATATAATAATACACATACCCCCTTGTGCTTTCTTGTAATAATAATAATGCCTCCTGTGCTTTCCCTATAATGACAGTGATCATATAATTATGCATCCGTCACTGTGCTGTGCCTCCTTATGATGATTACCCCCAATGCCTCTATAGTGTTATAATGCCCCTGAGCAGGGTCGTACATAGAGATCATAGGGCCCCAGAGCAAAAGTCCTATCACAGCGCATAGTCACAGTCACCTCCCAAATTTCAAAGACCGGTAGAGAGACATTTATTGCTGGGCTAACATAGCTCTTTTGCCCCTTCGGAAGCCACTTCGTGTTCTCACCCACTACAATGTCCCTTTTATGATACCCTGAAAAATACTCCCACAGAATATGATGCCCTCATAATGCCCGCAACACAGTTTGATGTCCTTACTTTTCTCCACACACACAGTATGATTTCCTCACAACCTCCACCCACAATATGATGCCCCACAGTCCTCCATATAGTATTATGGACCCCACAGCCCTCAATACAGTACGATGGTCACAATAGCTCCCTAGACAGCTAACTCAGACCACGAAAGTCGTATTTGTGAATCCAGCCTAATAGTCTTGTCTGGGTTTTAAGGACCTCTGCCACATAAGAAGGTGTTCAAGTAATACCTTTAATGGATGTCTCTATGGTGTGTAGGCCCTACTAATGATTATCAACTTCCATTCCCATCTTTTCTATTACTGGAATCCGGAATTTATTTACTTACACATAGGTATTCTTTGAGGTTTGTCTTCCATACTGCTTTCGTGATCTTCTCACAAAGAATTAATAACTAGTCTTTTAATTACAATGTAACTTGTTAGCATAGCTGAGAATAATTATTGCAAGGAGTAGATTCCACTGGGACATGACGTCCTTAAAGGTCCATAAATATACATTTCTGGCGAATCACTGCCTGCTGTCAAGTCAAGACTGGATGAGGACATTCAGCTGTTTATGCTCTATTTTTTGGTGTGATCAATCACTATTTGCAACCATTTTTCACATACGAGTTCTGTTTTTCACAGATAGAACTAGTTCCTAGTATAGTCTATGGTGCTGTTCACAGGCTACGTGTCGAATCGCGGAAAAACATCCAATATTGATCCAAGTGTCAGATCAAAATCTGCAACGCAAGGTTATGGGTCCGTAAAGAAAACAGACATCACTTGCATGCCATCCGAGTGCAGACCGCTTTTCACAGACTGATTGGTAGGAGAAAGTAGAGAAACTTTTTTTTATCTCATACAGGCGAAGATGAGGGTTTGATGTGTCCCTTCTCCAGACTTTCTGCAATTAAATCCTTCATGGCTTGTCTCATAGGACCAAAAAGATTATACAGTCTGGACTTTGGTAGTTTAGCTCCGGGGGTCAGATTATTAGGACAGCCCCTTGCTCCACCCCTATGGCTGGAAGTGAGCAGCTGCAAGTAGAACATCATGTCATTTTCTCCCTGCAGCCACTGCTCCAGTAAGCAGTTGCAGATTAACCCTATATCTGCAGGTAAATAGCACTTCTGGAAATGATAGGGGTTTAAAGGGGTTGTCCACTACTAGGATAACCCCCTTCTTGATCTATATGTTTGGCGCTGATAAAATAAAAAAGTTTAGACTAACCTCCCGTGCTGGTGCTGTTCCAGCGGTGTCGGCACTCACGTTCCCAGGGCTTTTTGCGGTTGTTATGACACGTGAGCCTGGTGCCCAATTAGCGCTGGCGTCACTGTCTCCGCCTTTGGACAAATTGAACATCAATTGATGTTCAATTTGTCCGAAGGTGTAGGCAGTGATGCCAGCTCTGATTAGGCGTTGGGCTCACATGTCATAACAACCGCTCTAGAGAACAGGGAACGTGAGTGCCGACACCGCTGGAACGTATTGTGAGTATAGGCTTTTTTATTCTATCGAGGCCAAGCGTGGGGTATGAGAAGGGGTTGTCCAAGTAGTGGACAACTTCTTTAAGCTTACAAAAACAAAAATTCTGATCTCAGGGATGGATGCATCATTCTGTTATGGTGGTGTTGGAAATAGGATGATGTTCATTGAGGAGGATGCGAAGGAAATGGATATGCACTGACTGGAGTTGGAAACAGACAATTCCCCAATTTGTATGTCAAATTACACTAATAGAACAGGTGTGCAAAAACTCCATTTAGTAGTTTGTGAAACGCACACTTTGTGCGGAAACCATGGAGTTAGATTTTTTTCCTTTCAACAATATTGTTTGCTTGATGTTGCATTAAGAATGAAAAAAATGTGTAATTGAAATGCAGCAGCTGAACTATAATCACTGTGACCAGTTACCGCCGCCAGCTCTCCTCTCTCCATCAGCTGAATATGTATTATTCTCTTTTCTCCACTACTGCTATTCCTTGTTGTACATCACACAGCATCTGTAGAATTTGTCCACTGTTTCATGGATTTCTCTCCCTATCTTTATTGCAGAGCTGTGATGTCCTCTCACTATCCAGATTTACAACAGTTTCTCCTGCATTCCCTTCCCCTGTTTTTATACAGGCTCCAATAGTTCTTCCTTATTGTCTGTCCTATATCTTATAATGCGTTAGCTCAGCTGCAAAGCATTATGGGAAAGCCCACCCATTTGGGCCGAAGGTCTTGTGAGCCTTCTCTGGATGATGCAATCTTTTGCAATTTGTAACATTTGGTAATGTGGCCATTTTTGGCAATTTGTGCGACGCAAATCGCAATTTTTTTCAAATTTGCGGGGTTCAGCAAATTCCTAAAATTTTAACAAGTTAGATTTGTAATTGAATGGATCCACTCATCATTAGATGCCAGCAAATGTCTGGAAAACTTGTTTTTGGTCGTCTTTCCCAATTAAAGGATTTGTATCAAGTTTTAAAGTAGTAATAGGTTTTTTCAATGGAAAACTGATGGCAAGAAAGTATGGAAACACAAGCTATCTGGGAACATTTTCATTGTATGTACTTGAGACGGAAACTGCTACAATCTTGCCAATTTTCCTGAGTTGTTGAGAATTTGTGTGGAGAGGTGCACATTTTGTTAGTCTAAAAATGACAATAACAAAATATCTAGCTACTGTTCTCAGGCCTGGGTAAATTTGGGATTTCCTTCACCCATTCAGAGATACTGCATGTGTAGGTAATGATACCTTCACAATGAGTCCTTCAAAGGGAATCGGGATAGACCAAAGAGGGCACTTTCACCCACAGGACTTGATCAATGACTGCAGTTGCATATATTCTAGCCAGGCGAGACTAGATATAGGGTTACAGCTTCTCATTTGTGGGAAGGGGAGAGCCGGAGAGAATGTCACGGAATGCGAATCCTTGGTTGACGCCAATGTAGCAATCCTTCTCTATGAAGGACTGGGGAAAATGCTGGGCTGAAGAACATTTATGTGAGGAAAATACTACAATGGGCCATCCACTTGTCTGAGTCATTAGTTGTAGACAGAATATAAATAGTATTTAAAGGGGCTCTCCACTATTATAAATGTTAAATGGATTGGCCATTTTCTCCTTGTTAGTGCAGCTTTCCTCACAAGTTACACAGCACTTCTGTCCGTAAAATGGCTGTTGATAGAAAACCATGTGTCCAACAGCCTCCTCCAATAGAAAAGCAGTTTTCCCATTGTAGGAGGCCAATGGATACGACTGGTCACATGCTCCTCCACCAGCAGCCATTTTATGGAGAGAAGTGCTGCTCAGTTTGTGAAGAAAACTTCGCTAATGAGAGAAAGTAGCCAACCCCTTTACAACTAACTTACTTGGGTTGCTCGGTGTTGGAAAAAAAAGTTTCCTTTTGTTTGGATGGAATATGAAGGCTGCAACTGATCAGTGCTCACATGACACCCCCTAAAGGATGTTGATGCCAGGTCACCAGCAGGTAATACAGTACAAAGTGCATAGGATAGTTTTCTTACACCATGTTGAGCCCATTAGGTTTAACTTTTATAGTAGTGGAAAACCACTTTAATTAACTAAGGAACAAAAGCAGATTGATGCATATTGCAGTGCCTTGGCTCATCTGTATAACCAGGCTTGGACTGGCCCACATGAGAACAGGAAAATCCTCCGTGGGCCCGTTTGCAGGAGTGGCCAACCACCTATTTATATAAGCAGTACTAGGCACAATACATTTGATTCACCATATACAAGCAAAGGCGGCATCTTATTAAGTTAACAATCAACCCAGTTTATTGCTATGAAATTTTGTGAAAGAGGATAATATTTTGCATGTAGCTAAAAAGTGGGGCCCTGGAGTTGATGTTACTGGTGGGCCCCTTGTCTCCCATGATCTTCAAATTACTCAGGACCCCCCCTGCGGCTACACTAATGAGAGTGACGAAACAAAACGTTCCTCTTCCTTCTGGCAACTCCCGAAGCCCCTCCCCCGCTAAAAGTACCAAACTGCGGATGGTAACCATATGCACCAAAGAACAGTGACCTTCCGGTAGATTCTTGACAGTGATTATTGATAGCAAATTCTGCCAGTGGTAAGTAGGATGCCCAATCCTCCTGATTTTCAGAAACAAAACACCTGAGGTAAGTCTCAAAATTCTGGTTAACGCATTCGGTCTGTCCATTCGACTGGGGATGGAAGGCAGAGGAAAAGGACAGCTGCACCCCCAGTCGAGAAGAGAACACCCTCAAGAACTTGGAAACAAACTGGGTCCCCCGATTGGACATCGGAGGGAACCCTGTGAAGCTTCACAATCTCATTTATAAACACCTGAGCAAGAGTTTTGGCATTCAGAAGTGCCGGTAATGCGCCAAAATTAACCATTTTACTGAGCCTACCTACAACCATTAAAACCATAGTCTTGCCTGCAGATATCAGTAGGTCAATAATAAAATCCATGGACAAGTGTGTCCATGGTCAACTAGGAATAGGTAGTGGAAGAAGGGTACCAGACGGACGGGTATGCGATACTTTGGAATGTGCACAGATACTACAATAGAAGCAGATACTTGTTCAACCACATCCCGATGCAACCCCAGCCACCAAAAACGATGAGAAAGGAGGTCTGCGGATGCTTTACCATCTGGATGACCAGCAAGCAGTGTTCTGATGTCCAATTACTTTGCGGCGCAGATTTGGTGGCACAAATAAACTTCCTGGAGGGCAGGAGGCTGGGGCATCCCCCTGCGCCTCCATCTCCTCACCCTCCAGCTCAGGGTACAATGCTGAAATGACTACCCCCTTCTGCAAAATTGGTACAGGGTCCCCATGGTAACCACCACCTGGGAAGCTTCGGGACAAAGCAATAACTTTGACATTTTTGACCCCTGGACGGAAAGTGACCACAAAATTGAACCTAGTAAAAAAAAAAACAGACCATCTAGCTTGCCTAGGGTTGAGACGTTTAGCCGATTGTAGATATCACAAGTTCTTATGGTCAGTGATAACAGTAATCGGATGGACAGCCCCCTCAAACCAATGTCGCCATTTTTCAAATGCCAATTTAATTGCCAAAAGCTCCCCATTACCCACGTCATAATTTTTCTAAGCCATAGAAAAATTTTTAGAATAGAAAGCAAATGGACGCCATTTACCAGGGGATGGACCCTGAGATAAACAGCCCCAACCCCTATCTCCGATGCATCAACCTCCACAACAAAGGGCTTGGAAACATCAGGTTGACTAAGTATAGGAGCTGCTGCAAAACAGCTCTTAAAGGAGGAAAAAACCCGCAGGGCATCGTCCAACCATTTGGAAAAGTCCGACCCCTTTCTTGTCACGTCAGTAAGGGGCTTCACAATTATTGAATAACTCGGATGAATTTCCGGTAAAAATTTGGTAAAGCCCAAAAAACGTTGTAGGGTCTTCGAGTTCTCGGGACGGTCCCAATCAAGGACAGTACGGATCTTCTCCGGATCCATCCAAAAACCTGAAGATGGCGACAGGTACCCCATAAAACTGCACCCTTTCTGGATGGCGAAAACACATTTTTCTAGTTTGGTATATAAATTGTTATCTCTTAATATTTGCAGCACCTGTTTAACATGCCCCCAATGTGTCTCCAAATCAATAGAGTAAATTAAAATATCATCTAGATCAGTGTTTCCCAAACTCCAGTCCTCACAGCCCCCAACAGGTCATGTTTTCAGGATTTCCTTAGTATTGCACAGGTGATGGAAGTATCATCAAGGCATCAGGAATCCTCACACCTGTGCAGTACTAAGGAAATCCTGAAAACATGACGTGTGGGGGTCCGTGAGGACGGGAGTTTGGAAAACACTGCTCTAGATAGACCACCACAAGCCTACCCACCAAATGATAGAAAATATAATTGATGTAATGCTGAAATACCGCAGGTGAATTGGTCAGACCGAAAGGCATGACCAGACTCTCGAAATGGCCCTCAGGAGTATTGAACGCCGTCTTCCATTCATCTCCTACTCTGATTCTAACCAGGTTGTAGGCCCCCCCTTAAGTCCAACTTGGAGAACATCTTAGCTCCCACAACCTGGCTGAACAGATCAGGAATCAGAGAAAGAGAGTATGGATCTCGGACTATAATTTGATTTAATTCCTGGAAATCTAAACAGGGATGTAGACCGCCATCTTTTTTCTTTACGACGAAGAACCCTGCCGCCATGGGTGAAGATGAGGGTTTGATGTATTCCTTCTCCAGACTTTCCGCAATGAAATCCTTCATGACTTAGGACCAAAAAGATTATACAGTCTGGACTTTCGTAGATTAGCTCCGGGGGTCAGATTATTAGGACAGTCATATTCACGATAAGGAGGCAAATCCTGACACCCTCTCTCAGAGAAAATGTCCTGAAACACCGACATAAATGCAGGTAAGGTTTCTGTAGAGACTGTAGAAAAGGAAATATTTAAACACTTCTCATGGCAGTAATCCCTTCACTCAATGATCTCCCTGGCTTGTCAATCCATCAACGGATTATGTTTCACCAACCAGGGAAGACCCAATGCAATTGAGGTGGGAAGACGTCCAGGACATAGCAAGGAATTATTTCAGAATGAGCCGACCCCACCTTCAGTCTTATATTCTGTACAATTTGAGTGAAAGCGTTCTGTGCAAGTGGTGCTGAGTCGATGGCAAAGATGGGAATGTGCTTAGCTAAAGCACAGAAAACAAGCCCGTGAGTTCTGGCAAACTCAGCATCAACCATGCTGACTCCAGCTCCATTGTCAACAAACACAGAAATCTCCTCGGTTTTGCTCTCCAGCACCACCTTTGCTGTCAGGAAAACCTGGAACTGCAGGTCGACGATAGATGCACCCCTGGCTTATTCCACCCTAAACTACCAGAACTTAAATGAGTCTCCTTTTGTTTAGGCATCAAAGGACAGGCCCCAATAAAATGTCCCTTTTTTCCACCAAAAAAACACATCCATTTTTTTTAGGACTTCTCGGGAAATGTACGATGCAGAGGTACCCCTAACTACATGGGTTCCTCTACCCTCTCCCATATAGGTTCACCACTAGACTGCTTACCTGGCAAAGGGGCAATACCTCAAAAAAGAGACTCCAGAGAATATGGTCTTACCCACCTATCCCGAAGGCGTCGGTCAACACTTTAGCCAACAACATATAGGCCTCCAAGGATTCAGGGGTTTCATATACCGCCAAGGCATCTTTCAACCTTTCAGTGAGACCCTGACAAAATTGGCTTCTGAGAGTCAGGTCATTCCACTTAATATCAGTTGCCCACCTGCAGAATTCGGAGCTCCACTGACCAATTCCCCTGCTGAAGTCGATGTAATCTGGACTCACCAAAGTGACTCGGTCAGGGTCATCATAAATAAGGGCTAGAGCCCAAAAAAATGCCTCCACAGACTGGAGACAAACCGATTCCTGCGGCACGAGAAAGCCCAGGACTGAGAATGTCCCTTTAGTAGAGAGATCATAATACCGACTCGTAGTTCTTCATTGCCGGCGGAGTGAAGACGAAGTTTAAAATAAAGTTTGCAAGCTTCCTTAAACACAAAAAACTTGTCTCTTCCTCCGGAAAACCTGTCTGGGAGGGCAACCTTGAGGTGAGGTTGGACCGGCCTACCTGCAGAGAACCCAACATCAGTGACCTGCAGCCACTGTCGCGGCTGCTGAACCTCATATCGGAGGTCATTCACCTCCAGACAGACAGCGTAGCTGCTCTCTCAGCCCTGCGACCAGATCCATATCATGGAAGAAAAGGAAAAAAAAACACACACAAGTAAAACCAAAAGTCAGTTTTTTGTCCTTAAATATGCACGGCCAGTGATAATGTCATGCACAGTGTAGGAAAGAGGGTATGGAAGCCCAACACTAGGGAAGGGGGGAGTGGAGACCCCTAGGCAGACCTAAAGTCACCCTGTCTGCCCTAAACGTCCCTATATAGGTTTTGCACCTATCGCCAAGCAGGAACCTAATCCCTGCCTGACCCTGGCATTAAGCCATGCTTAGGGAAGGACAGGGGTGAGCACTAGTCAATCCCCACTACCACTAAAAACAAACAAGGGGAACACTTATTTGAGTACACTCAGAGATGTAACACAGATATCCTCCAGCAGCACCAAAGAGGAAGATAGCCAACTACTATAGCTCCAAGCCTCAACAGAGGGAAATGGAAATATTATTGGTGATTCCCAGCAGCAGCCTGGTCCAGTCCAGGTGTGTCAATTAGACTGGAGAAAGGTTGCCACTGGGTCAAAGAATCAGAAGGGTCAAGAAGGTGTCTGCAAAGCCAAACACTGAGACTTTCTGCAGCTAGATGCATTGCGACTGTCTGCAGCTTCTGACATACCCGCGATACCCTAGGAATGCCTGGTCCAGAATATTGAGAACAGAGTGACATTTTTATTATTTTCAGGGATTGCATTAGAGTTGCCTGTATCTGTTATTACATAAGAAGCCATACACAAACAAATACCCAACAGCAGTTTGCTCAATGCCAGGACTGGTAGTGGAAAATTCTATTTTAAGTAGTGATGTGGGTTACTGTATTACTAACCACATCCCTCACCTCTCCTTAACCTCAGCTAGGAAGGGAACAAGGGATTAAAAGTTGACGTACAGCTGATTTAATGACTTGTATTGGGAATAACATAATTTTTACTCTAAGGTATAAGGTGGAGTTGCAGAGATATATAAGCACCGAGCCTTAGCTTTAAGCTCTTCCCAAGATTAAACTTACTACTGTAGTAAGTCTAATGTTGGGGCCCGTCTTTGATGCAGATCCAGGAGCTTAGTCTGCATCATTCATGGCTAGTGTTGAGCGATACTGCTCATATCTAAAAATATCGGATCGGAATGGTATCGCCGATATCACTAACTATCGGCGATATCCGATTCCGATACCGGAAGTCCCATGTAAGTCTATGGGAACAAAATATCGCAACTAAAAAAACACTTTCTTTCCTTGTAAACACAAAAATACACACTTAGAATACATATATATATATATATATATATATATATACATGTCATTGTGACATATATATTTCAATATTTATAGTTTATTCACTTCTACATAGTAAAATAGCCTCTGATTCAATTGCCGGGTAAAGCCGGCATTTGTGAAAAGACAGAAGCACCCGAGGGTCCAGTCGCCACAGAGATGTTGCATCGCACCCAGCGAACAGGATTCAGAAGCTCGCTATAAGCGAGTCCTGTGTGCCTTAATTGAACTGTTTTTTTGCTTGAGAATTGCAAAAATCATCATAGACTGTATTTGCCATTTTTCCGTCATATCTGCGCCACGAGGCACAGGTAAAGAATAAGGGGGTGCTCTCGTGGGCGTACACTCACTCCGTGGCGCGAAAACGATGTCCGCACACTCTAAATGTTACTGCAATGTAAGATCGTGCCCCGCAGCTCTGGAGTTCCGCCTCCTCATCCTCCTCAGTGGGCGTAAACGAACGCGAAGGTCCCGCCTCCCTACAAAAGATGTCGCCTCTCCTGATGCTAATGACACATGTGACTTTGCTGAGATGGCGAATGGACGTGAGCAGAAGTGGGAAGGGATGGAGGAGTCAGAGCTCTCCCCCACGGAAGCGACCGATCGCCACGGAGCCACCGTTTGGCACCCGGCCTGGAAACCCTCCTACGCTGGAAGAAGCGGAGGATACCCTGAGAGACCTGGCCCGGCACCGGGAGGAGGTCGCCAGGATGGAAGCGAGCTGGCGGGCCCTAAAACTACAATTGGAGCGGCGCCAATCCCTCTTACCCCCTGAAGTGTCTGTACCGGAAGGTGAGGCACCCGTTCCAGTAGAGGAGGCCGTGCGGGCATCCCAGCCCTTGCAATCTGAACCGGTTGCCAGTATCTCAGTGGAGGCACCCGTTCCAGTACAGGAGGCCGTGCGGGCATCCCAGCCCTTGCAATCTGAACCGGTTGCCAGTATCACAGTGGAGGCACCCGTTCCTGCAGAAAACGCCGCACCAGCACCCCAGATCCCGCTGTCTGCCCCCGTCGCTGAGGCAGAAGAAGCGACACCCGTCCTCATGGAGGAGGCCGCGCAGGCACCAGAGCTCTACCTGCCTGTACCGGAGCCCCGACCGTCATCTGTTCCAGAGCCGGCTGCTTCCGCCGCAGGTGAGCGCCGCCAGGACTGGCGGGCGCCAGGAGAGCTGCTGCAAACCGTACATCGTAAGCTGGCGTTTGATGGTGGAGACATGGAGATGCTGGTGGAGGAGAATTACAACCGGCGTCAGGAGGAAGAGTGGAGACGTCGGGAGCGGGAAGCAGAGCGACAAAGGGAGCAGCGAGAATCCCAAAAGCTTCGGCAACGTCACCTGGAGAAGGACCTGGCAGAGAAGGCACGTATGAGAAAGGATAAAAGTACGGTGAGGGAGCCGCGGCGTAAGGGTGCAGTACGGAACTTTAAGTTAAAAGGTGGTTGGGGCTTCATCCAGGAGCCTGGACTTTATTTAGAAGTTTTTGTAACCCGGCGGGACGTGGAGGCTCACCTCCCAGAAGGACACCCGGGGAGGGACCTGTTGCCAGGAGACTTGATGACTTACACCCGACACTGGGGTTACAATGGATGGTACGCCCTAAATGTTACCAGGTGCGACCCCTACTCCCCAGAGTGTCAGGAAACTGACAGACCTTACGAGCCTTCAGCCTCCCCAACCAGGCCTCTGCACAAGTGCCCACCCACGCCGTAAATCTCCCCAGCCTCCCACAGTGGTCTCCTCAGCAGCCCCAGCTATGGACATGATAATGATAGCTGGCCCGTACCCGGCGCCTGTTAGGCCCCTGGGGTTCGTTCAGTCGGGACATAGGGGTCCAGACCCGGAGGGGGATGAAAGAGGTGGCCACACAGACTCATATAGCGGGTCACGACGTCACTGTACTGGCCACACGACGTCATCAGGTCTGGGTGGACCCTCCTGTCACGGATGTTTGGCAAGCTCCAGAAGAGTACCAGGTGGTACCTGGAAGAGGCCAGCCAAAGAAGTCTAAATAACCCGGACAGGGTCTCTGTATGTAAATAGTTAAATTATTGATGTACCCGGACGGTGAATGTTCATAAAAAGAAGTTTATTGCCTTAATATACCCAGGTTGGGTAATGGTTTGATGTACCCGGACGGGTGAATGTTCAGAAGAACAAGTTTATTGTTGCCTTAATATACCCAGGTTGGGTAATGGTGTTTCACTGTAATGAAAATGTTGAACTTTGAAGCCATGAACTGTACTGGCTCACAAATTTTTCTGTAAATAGTTGGCACTTCGGTGCTCCATCTTGGTTTTACAAAAAACTTTACTGTGCACTATTTTCAACTACCTCAGAAACTAAAAACCCGTTTGGTGTGGCCGAAAGTGAGGTCTGCTCAAGGAAAGTCTTGCAGCCCACCCAAGACCACAGTTGGAGGTTTGGAGCGGGTCCTCCACAAGCACAAGTAAAGGACACTGTGAAGTTACCCCGGTGGGGTTGTAGTCCTAAGAAGTCTCCACGAACTTCGGCACTAATGCTATTTGCACTTTTGTTGAATATGTATTTATTAACACACATGTATAACACATATCAAGGGTATGAACAGTAACAAAACATGTCACATAATATAAGCCATTTGCACTTTTGTAATGTTATTATTAAAAATTTTATTATGCAACGTTTAACTTGAAGTGTTTCCTGCTTTCTTACTACGTCGCATAGTCCACTCTGCTACATCACTTTGCACCATTGCTCTATCTCACATCTATCTGCCCTGGAAGGATAGCGTGTTACCTGTAGAAGACTTTTCACCTACCTGCACTACACCATCCCTTCCAGAGGACCTGCACAGCAGCGCTGGACACCCTGACCAGGTACTACAGGTGGCGTCACGACAAACTACACGAACATTCTATCATCCCCTGGAAATATCCCACATTCCAGTGATCGCCCAGGTCACGGACCGAGCTGTGCTACTCGTGACATCCCCCATAGAAGTCGACGTGATCGGTGCCGAGTACCCCAAAACCCCTGTCTCTGTGCGACTCAACTTCCCTCACTGTGCTGGCACTTTACATTTACAATGCCTCTGGGTTTTTTTTTTGGGGGGGTGGGGAACATTCAGACTTTTGCTATGGGGCCCCATGATTTATATGTACGCCCCTGCTGCTGAGGCATGGTATTTAAGGCTGTTAAGGAGCCAACATACATGGACCTTGCCAGCGGCGTCGGACTAGAGTACCTTGGGCCCACCAGAGAAAATATATTCTTGCGGCCCAACATCATACTTCCCAACCTTTGAATAAGGGAAAGAGGGACAAAGGCTGTGGCACGCTGTGCATGCTGCAGAAAATTTTAGGCCATGCCACGTTGCACCACAGACTGTCCAGGAGTTGGTGGATGCTTTAGTCCAGGTGTGGGAGGAGATCCCTCACGAGACCATCCGTCGCGCTCATCAGGAGCATGGCCAGAAGTTGTAGGGAGGTCATACAGCATACCTCCCAAATTTGGAAGACAGGAAAGAGGATTAAAGGCTGCGGCGCGTGTTGCGCGCCGCTGAAAATTTTAGGCCACGCCCCTACAACACCCATTTCACAGCTAATCACACCCATATCCTCGCCCCAAGCGTAACCATTTAGCACTGCTGATCACACTGACTGGTAATGAGGGCACAGTGGCTGGTACTGAGGAAAAGAAAGAAAGAGCAGCGAGAGAGAAAGAACAAACAGAGAAAGAAAGAGAGGAAAGAAAGAAAAGAGAGAAAGAAAGAACAGAGAGAAAAAAGAACAGAGAGCGAGAAGGAAAGAACAGAGAGCGAGAAAGAAAGACTAGAGAGAGAGCCATAGGCGTAGCTAGGGTTTTGGTTTAGTGGGGGCAAAACTTCTGAGTGGGCCCATCATCAGAGAACCTCAGCAAATGACCGCGCTGTTGGCCAAAATAATCTCTATATAAAAAGACCAATATTGATATTACCGCCATATGGTCTGTGTTAAATAATACCAGTCCTACAGAACATATAATAGATTACAGCACAGGTACAGATAATGACTTACCGCTGATGTTCTTTCTAATGGAATTGTTCACTTTTCATGTCTTTTCCATCTGGCCCACACCGACATGACGACTTCTCCAGCCAGGACTCGACTGCACCCCCATTAAAAAAAAATAAAAAAAAAACTCACCTCCCGGCTCCTGTGCTGCTCACTGTTCTCCCTTTCAGCGTCTGACAGCGGGCGCCGGCAGGTGATGTTATTGCGCCCGCTGTCATACGCTGAGAGGGGGATTATGGGAGAGTAGGAGCGCTCGCTCCTTCTCTCTCCATGCGGTCAGCTTTATCGGCTGGATGCCGATACAGCTGACCCTCCGATGACGGGTGGGGGGCCCACTGCTGGCACCGGGCCCCCAACGCCTGT
The DNA here is from genome assembly GCA_033576555.1 of Oophaga sylvatica. Classification (NCBI taxonomy): domain Eukaryota; kingdom Metazoa; phylum Chordata; class Amphibia; order Anura; family Dendrobatidae; genus Oophaga; species Oophaga sylvatica. The sequence goes on along the minus strand of JARQOD010000003.1, from coordinate 207,711,402 downwards.
TCAGGCCATAGCTTCCGGGCCAGAGCAGGGAGAGCGATTCTCCCTGCTCTGCCGCAGAATGTAACTGTATCGTAGCTCCAGGTGGGCCCCCTCAGAGCGCGGGCCCCGGGGCCACCACCCCCTCTGCCCCGCGACCTATCCTTTCAAATCAGGGCCCACCACGCAGGAGCTGGGGCCCACCGTAGGTTTCTCCGGTGTCCCGGTGCCTCAGTCCGACCCTGCTTGCCAGCCTGATAATACCAGGCCACAGCAGTCTGCATATCTTGGCTGGTTAACAAAAATAGGGGATCCCCTCGAAAAAAATTTGGCGTGGGGTCCCCCCTATTTTTGTTAACCAGCCAGATGAAGCAGACTGCTGAGGCCTGGTTTTTCAGGCTGGTAAGGATCCAATATCCATGGACCTTGCCAGTCTGATAATACCAGGCCACAGCAGTCTGCATACTTGGCTGGTTAACAAAAATAGGGGATCCCCTCGAAAAAAATTTGGCGTGGGGTCCCCCTATTTTTGTTAACCAGCCAGAGAAGCAGACTGCTGAGGCCTGGTTTTTCAGGCTGGTAAGGATCCATATCATGGACCTTGCCAGCCTGATAATACAGGCCACAGCAGTTGCTTAGCTGCTGGTTACAAAATAGGGATCCCTCGAAAAAAAAACGGCGTAGGGTCCCCTATTTGTAACCAGCCAAGTAAAATGCAACTGCTGCGCCTGGTATTAAAAGACTGTCAAGGCCATGGATTTTGGCCCTCAACAGCCTGATAATACCAGGCACAGCAGCCCCACATTTGGCGCATCAAAAGATGTGCCAATTGTGGCACTTTACCCGGCTCTTCCCACTGCCTGTAGCGGTGGCAAGTGGGGTATAAGGTTAATGTCACCGTTGATTGCACGGGGAGAATAAGCTGGTAATAATGGAGAGGTGTCAATAAGACACCGATCCATTATTAATCCCAAAGTTTTTAAATGTATAAAAAAAAGACACAGCAAGAAAAAAGTATTTTACTGAAATAAAAAAGACAACACAGTTTTCATTTCTTTTATCATACTCTCATTCCTGCGACGTCATCGATCTCCTGTAAAAAAAGAAAAAAAACAAACCAACAGTATACCACCTGTCCGACGCAGTCCATAGTAACGAGTGTCCCACGACGATCCAGCTCTGCTACATCGCAATGACAGGCAGAGCCTGTCATCTCGACGCAGCACAGCTGATTACCTGCTTCCCCGGCGGTTACGTCATCGGACTGACTGCTTTACGGCCGGATTACCCAGTAGTCACTGCAGTTATCGCGAGAAACTGCATGTGACCGCCGGGGAAAGATGATGGCGGCCATCAAGCAGTCCAGCCCGTGACCGCCGGAGATCTTCTGCCAGGTAAGTGCCGCTGACTCCTGACAGACCCGACCGACGGACACTGACAGTGACAGTGACAATTCCGATTCCGGTATCCGATAAGACGAAAATATCGGAACTAAGTATCGAAAGTCCGATAGAGCTAATATCGGCCGATACCCGATACTTGCGGTATCGTATCGCTCAACACTATTCATGGCAGATCATAGCTGTGTTACACAGCCAGTGTCTACCTCTACCTCTAAAAATAGCAAGCAGCACAAGTTCAAGTCCCCTGGACTGAAAAAAAAAGAAAAAATGTTTTTAAAAATACAGAAAAAATATATAACAATTTGAATTACCTACCTTTTCCCTCATTAAAAATAAAGAAATAAAAAAATAAACATATGTCCGTAAAAGTCCGATCTATCAAAATCCAAACTTATTTTGCTTGATTGTTAAATGCTGTAAGAGAGAAAAAAGTCAAATGTTAAATGAAAAAACAATATAACTATTTCCATAATTCTACTGACCTCGAGAATCATATTGAAGGTGATGGGAACCCTGCGAACTGCCTCTTTTTTTATGACATCCATGGCTCCTCTTTGGATTAGCCGGCTTTGCATGATGCCGTGTGTAGATCACACTGCACAGATCTTGACGCACCAGGCCGGCTAATCAAAAAAGGATACTGGTACGTTGTCCGGAAAAAGATGGTTCACATGGCTTCCATCCAACCGCTATGGACTACTGACCTGGCCACTGGACCGGGATACTGCAAATTGATTCACACCAAGCCTAATTACTATGTGACACCAATGAAACACTGTAATGACCACTATGTTACACCACTGTGTGGACCACTATGTGACACCACTGTATGGACCACTATGTGACACCACTGTGTGGACCACTATGTGACACCACTGTATGGACCACTATGTGACACCACTGTGTGGACCACTATGTGACACCACTGTATGGACCACTATGTGACACCACTGTATGGATTACTATGTGACCCCACTGTATGGACCACTATGTGACACCACTGTATGGATTACTATGTGACCCCACTGTATGGAACACTATGTGACACCAATGAAGCACTGTAATGACCACTATGTTATACCACTGTGTGGATTACTATATGACACCAATGAAGCACTTTATGGACCACTATGTGACACCACTGTGTGGATTACTATGTGACACCACTGTATGGATCACTATATGACAACAATGAAGCACTTTATGGACCACTATGTAACACGAATAAAGCCTGTATGGACCACTATGTGACATCAATAAAGCACTGTATGGACCACTATGTGACACCACTGTATGTATCGCTATGTGACACCACACCACTGTATGGACCACTATGTGACACCACTGTATGTATCACTATGTGACACTACTGCATGGATCACTATGTGACACCAAAAAAGCACTGTATGGACCACTATGTGACACCACTGCATAGAGCACTATGTGACACCACTGTATGAACCACTATGTGACACCAATGCATGGACCACTATGTAACACCACTGTATGGACCACTATGTGACACCACTGTATGGACCACTATGTGACACCACTACATGGATCGCTATGTGACACCACTGTATGGATCACTATGTGACACCACTACATGGATCACTATGTGACACCACTGTATGGATCACTATGTGACACCACTGTATGGACTACTATGTGACACCACTACATGGATCACTATGTGACACCACTGTATGGACCACTATGTGACACCACTGTATGGACCACTATGTGACACCACTACATGGATCACTATGTGACACCACTGTATGGATCACTATGTGACACCACTACATGGATCACTATGTGACACCAGTGTATGGATCACTATGTGACACCACTGTATGGACCACTATGTGACACCACTACATGGATCACTATGTGACACCACTGTATGGATCACTATGTGACACCACTGTATGGACCACTATGTGACACCACTACATGGATCACTATGTGACACCACTGTATGGATCACTATGTGACACCACTGTATGGACCACTATGTGACACCACTGTATGGACCACTATGTGACACCACTACATGGATCACTATGTGACACCACTGTATGGATCACTATGTGACACCACTGTATGGATCACTATGTGACACTAATGTATGGATCACTATGTGACACCACTGTATGGATCACTATGTGACACCACTGTATGGATCACTATGTGACACTACTGTATGGACCACTATGTGACACCACTGTATGGATAACTGTGTGACACCAATAAAATACTGTATGGATCACTATGTGACACCACTGTATGGATCACTATGTAACACCACTGTATGGATCACTATGTGACACTACTGTATGGATCACTATGTGACACCAATGTATGGATAACTGTGTGACACCGATAAAATACTGTATGGATCACTATGTGACACCACTGTATGGATCACTATGTGACACTACTGTATGGATCACTATGTGATACCAATGTATGGATAACTGTGTGACACCAATAAAATACTGTATGGATCACTATGTGACACTAACAAAACGCTGTATTGATCACTATGTCACAAAGATGAAGTTCTGTATGGACCACTATGTGACACCACTGTATGGATTACTATGTGACCCCACTGTATGGAACACTATGTGACACCAATGAAGCACTGTAATGACCACTATGTTACACCACTGTGTGGATTACTATATGACACCAATGAAGCACTTTATGGACCACTATGTGACACCACTGTATGGACCACTATGTGACACCACTGCATAGAGCACTATGTGACACCACTGTATGGACCACTATGTGACACCACTACATGGATCGCTATGTGACACCACTGTATGGACCACTATGTGACACCACTACATGGATCACTATGTGACACCACTGTATGGATCACTATGTGACACCACTGTATGGACCACTATGTGACACCACTACATGGATCACTATGTGACACCACTGTATGGACCACTATGTGACACCACTGTATGGACCAGTATGTGACACCACTACATGGATCACTATGTGACACCACTGTATGGATCACTATGTGACACCACTACATGGATCACTATGTGACACCACTGTATGGATCACTATGTGACACCACTGTATGGACCACTATGTGACACCACTGTATGGATCACTATGTGACACCACTGTATGGACCACTATGTGACACCACTACATGGATCACTATGTGACACCACTGTATGGATCACTATGTGACACCACTGTATGGACCACTATGTGACACCACTGTATGGACCACTATGTGACACCACTACATGGATCACTATGTGACACTACTGTATGGATCACTATGTGACACCAATGTATGGATAACTGTGTGACACCGATAAAATACTGTATGGATCACTATGTGACACCACTGTATGGATCACTATGTGACACTACTGTATGGATCACTATGTGATACCAATGTATGGATAACTGTGTGACACCAATAAAATACTGTATGGATCACTATGTGACACCACTGTATGGATCACTATGTAACACCACTGTATGGATCACTATGTGACACTACTGTATGGATCACTATGTGACACCAATGTATGGATAACTGTGTGACACCGATAAAATACTGTATGGATCACTATGTGACACCACTGTATGGATCACTATGTGACACTACTGTATGGATCACTATGTGATACCAATGTATGGATAACTGTGTGACACCAATAAAATACTGTATGGATCACTATGTGACACTAACAAAACGCTGTATTGATCACTATGTCACAAAGATGAAGTTCTGTATGGACCACTATGTGACACCACTGTATGGATTACTATGTGACCCCACTGTATGGAACACTATGTGACACCAATGAAGCACTGTAATGACCACTATGTTACACCACTGTGTGGATTACTATATGACACCAATGAAGCACTTTATGGACCACTATGTGACACCACTGTATGGACCACTATGTGACACCACTGCATAGAGCACTATGTGACACCACTGTATGGACCACTATGTGACACCACTACATGGATCGCTATGTGACACCACTGTATGGACCACTATGTGACACCACTACATGGATCACTATGTGACACCACTGTATGGATCACTATGTGACACCACTGTATGGACCACTATGTGACACCACTACATGGATCACTATGTGACACCACTGTATGGACCACTATGTGACACCACTGTATGGACCAGTATGTGACACCACTACATGGATCACTATGTGACACCACTGTATGGATCACTATGTGACACCACTACATGGATCACTATGTGACACCACTGTATGGATCACTATGTGACACCACTGTATGGACCACTATGTGACACCACTGTATGGATCACTATGTGACACCACTGTATGGACCACTATGTGACACCACTACATGGATCACTATGTGACACCACTGTATGGATCACTATGTGACACCACTGTATGGACCACTATGTGACACCACTGTATGGACCACTATGTGACACCACTACATGGATCACTATGTGACACCACTGTATGGATCACTATGTGACACCACTGTATGGATCACTATGTGACACTACTGTATGGACCACTATGTGACACCACTCTATGGATCACTATGTGACACTACTGTATGGATCACTCTGTGACACCACTGTATGGATCACTATGTGACACCACTGTATGGATCACTATGTGACACTACTGTATGGATCACTATGTGACACCACTGTATGGATCACTATGTGACACCACTACATGGATCACTATGTGACACCACTGTATGGATCACTATGTGACACTACTGTATGGACCACTATGTGACACCACTGTATGGACCACTATGTGACACCAATGTATGGATAACTGTGTGACACCAATAAAATACTGTATGGATCACTATGTGACACCACTGTATGGATCACTATGTGATACCACTGTATGGATCACTATGTGACACTACTGTATGGATCACTATGTGATACCAATGTATGGATAACTGTGTGACACCAATAAAATACTGTATGGATCACTATGTGACACTAACAAAACGCTGTATTGATCACTATGTCACAAAGATGAAGTTCTGTATGGATCAGTATGTGACATTAAGGAAGCATTGTACAGATTACTATGTGACACCAATAAAACACTGTATGGATCACTATGTGGCACTAACGAAGCACTGTATGGATTACTATGTGATCTATGTAAATGGTTGTTATACAAGTGGCCAGTGTAGGTACTGGACATGCTGCCAAGTTTAGATGGGTGGATCTGGCTTATTGCTCTCTGTCATCCCTGCAGTATAAATAGTGCTTTTGCAGAACACTGGCCACACAGAGAGTGAAGCCTCACTAGGTGAGTTACGGTCCTGAAATATATGATAAGTACTATAGGGTATGATAACAAATGACATGGGAAGGGGAGCAGGGGGCTTAATGATGTTCTAGATAATGCAACATTAAGTACTGAACTCCACAGTGAAAGGGATCGATAGAAGTGATCGGTTCCAACTTTCATGAAACATTTTAGCTGTATCATTTTAAACATATTAAATGAGCAAATAATGACACTGAATATATGTGCAGATGCCACACTGATCTAATGCCATTCAGAATCATATTGACTTTATTTGTTGACTCTGTATCGACATTTGAAAAGCTTTAAGTAAAATATAAGCCACGTTTAGAGGTCATCCTTCATTTAAACAGACCCTTAAAGGTATTGTCTAATCGTAACCTTTATATGTAAGCTCGGGGACTGGCTCTCAACAAGATTGGAAAAGCTGTTTTTTTGTGAAGGTCACAGCGAGGGCAAAATGAATGGCCGTCCATGTAATAATGATCTTCAGGACAGAGTGGTTCTCACACCTAACTAATAGAGGGGCCCTTAAGCCGGCAGTTTCTTAAATGGACAATAGGCCATAACTGTCCTTTATGTTTCATGCTGTTGACATTTTGTTTATGTGAATGTGGAAACAAAACTAAATTCTAATTATTAGCTATATGTTCTTACATTCAGCATCTTTGGTACCTGCTGCCTTTTTATTATAAGATCTAAAATATTAACCTTTATTTTAGGTACCTCAAAATGTCCACTATGAATTCCGTGGCTAAATCTCGGAAGCCATTTATTGTCCTGAAAGAGTTTATCACTGGCCGGCACAAGGTGGCCTCTGGATCCATTGGTGTTTTTCTAGACAATGAACAGACACATGGTCGTATTATGGATCTGCCTTCACGTCCGGAAGTACCAGTGAGAAGAAGCATGGTGCGGCTCCTAGGTAGAAGAGAGTCAGCCTTTTTGTATGGGATTAGATTACCTCAAAGGCGGCTTCATCTTTTGGCCAATGAGAAGCTATTTCTTGCAGTTTGTGCTTTACAGATTAGTGATGTTGTCAGAGTGCGTTATCGGGACTATGCAACAGTTGGTGTGGCCACTGCCATTTGGGAACTTTCTGAAAAATCGGGACTATGCGAGCTTACAAAGCTACTGGTTGAAGTTGAATTACTGGTAGGTAAATTCATATAGGGTTATTGATCCCTAACATATCCATACCTTTATTTCAATGGTGCCCATGCAGTGCTGTTCTTCACCTGTTATTGAGATTATAAAAAGCAGGCCCAGCTTAGGTTAGTCTATGAGGTGGTCCCTCTAGGTAAGTAAAGTAATACAAAATGAAGATTAAAAGGGTTATCCACTACTGAGAAACCACTGCTTAATCAGCTCAGGACTCCAGTTGAAATGAAACAATGGATACTCAGGTACAGCAGCGCTGTTCCAGCAATGTTGGCGACATTACTTGTTGTTTCATGTGCCCATAAGCATCTGCTGTTTATCTGTAGCCTTTACTACTTCATCAGAGCAAACGTCTGCCTTACAATTCGTTTTGCAATATCTACTATATAATCGTCTAATTCTGTCTGTCTGTAACGGAAAGCCCGCATTGCTGATTGGTCGAGCCCGGCCGCGGACGCGACCAATCAGCGACAGGCACAGTCCAGCCGTGAATTGGCGCAGGATTTGAACCACGCACGCCACCGTTATCGTCGGGAGATCACCGGCGCGGCGGCGCTAGCCGCTGATCTCCCGACGGTAGCCGCGGGTCATCTATATTCTAGAATACCCGATGCATTAGAATCGGGCCACCATCTAGTTCAGAAATAATATGCTTTGATTTAACTCCATGCCCAATATTTACAATATAAGGAATGAATCCAAGGCAAATCTACAACAAAATGTGCATGGATTTCCAGCCATATTTGCTGCAGACGTTGTTTTCCACTGTATCTCAATTTACCCATAGTATGATCACACCAAGGGTATGTTCAGACTAATTTTTTTATGTGAAAAACAAGCGATATATTCATTATTGGGCTAATGAAATCAATTGGAAGTGGAAAAAATCCCCATACAGAAAAACAGATTTAAAAAGGAATGTTTTAACTCTTATTTTTTTAAACATATTTTTAGCTAGGAAAATCCACTTTTAGACTTATTTAGACATTTATTTATTTGCATATATTATTTAATAAATCCCTTAAACCTGATGAGTCAGGTTTATTTCTTTTGAAAATCCATGTCAGAAAGGCCGTATAGTCCTGATATTAAGATGAGCATTTTAGCTGGAACTGTACTCAGAAATTTCAAATTTTTATATTAGATAGGGAAACTTTCATGAAGAATTATACAGCCATTTTGGCATATAAGTAAAGCAGCCCCATCAGGTCTAAGATCTATTTAGTAATATATGTAGTATATATTGTGAAATCTTCTGACAGATCCTCTTTAAAAAAATGTTTTACTACTGTTATGGTTTCAATATTTGGTAATATTTTACAGGACGGAGAGTGCTGCGATACCTCTATGCCAGTAATAAAGGTTGATGCGGGCGAAGTTCTGGCTGTAAGCTCTAGTGTACAGCAGTATCCACAGTACAGGGGAAATGGACCCAGGTTGGATGAAGAAGGTGAATGTCCATCAAAGACCATAAAATAAAACTGTTGTCAACTACTGTTAGATGATAAATAAGTTTAACTAAACTTTTAGAATTTTCTTTGTGATATGTTGAAGCCCAGTAAATGCCTTGGAGATTGGTGGGGTTATGGTCCTGAGACCTCCTTCCACTCTGCAGCTGTGTGCACACTGTTTCTGCACCGTGGGGGTCTCAGGATCCAGAACTCCAGCAATCTACAAGGGACTCCAAAATTTTGAAAACCTCATGTGGGTATGTGCATGCGATGTCCATTGCGGCCGCTTTCTTTGTGTCTTTTTTTTTTTTAAAACTATATATATAATGTATTGAGGGGCTTCCGTGCGGAAGCTCCTAGAAGAGAGTTCAGGTCAATTCTTTTAGCTGCTTAACGGCTTTCGAAGCCTGAAACGGTTAAAAGATGCACAAACACTAAACATATGCAAGGCCAGTTGGGTTTACATTGCAGTGCACAGTGTTCACTCTTTTTACCATTTTTCAAGCCAACCTACCTGAAAAAGACACTGTGTGCACACACTCCTAAAGTTTACTTACGTTTTAAGAAAAGTATTGACATTTTCAAAAACTGAATCATCAAGGGGGTCGTCCGAAACTAATATTGATTTTCATCCTAAATGTCTCTCTGTTTATTTTAATAACATAAGTTTTGTCTAATATGGTAAATTAATATGTCCCTACGTTTCCCTCTGTAATCTAACTGCTTTATGATGTTTATTTTTTTACCTATTTCTGTTTAGATGATGCTTCGTTTGTGCATCCACAGTGCATGCTGGGATATTTAAACGGAATGTCATAAGGCGGCAGTGGCTGCGTCACTGCCATAGCCTCTGTCTCCACACTGAAACGAAGCGGGATCGGTGACATCCATTTCAGGGGTTGGGCTGGCATGTGCTGCAATGAGCATGCGTCAGTTGTCAACTCCAATGGATACTCAGGACAAGCTCACTTCTTACTGTGCAATATTCTTCTCAGAGCACAATGACAGTGCGCTCCCTCTCTAGCTCTAATTAGAAATGACAAGCCGGCAACAGAGCGCACTGTCACACTTCTAATTAGAACCGGTGAGAGAGTGCACTGTCACTGTGCACTGAGAATAATAATGCACAGTAAGAAGGGAGTGGGTACTGAGCATCCATTGTAATTGGCAACCAATACATGCTCAGTACAGCAAGGACTAGCCCAGCCTGTGAAATGGATGTCGATAATAATGCTTTGTTTCAGGGTGGGGACATAGGTTGTAGAAGTGACCGCAGCCTCTGCCCCCTAATGATGTCTCGTTTGATTATCCCAATGTGCACTGAGGATTCTCATACGAAGTGTCATCAAAACAGAAAGGTAAATGTAAAATGAAGCAGTTAGATTAGAGAGGGAACAGTTGGAACTTTTTAATTAAATCATATTAGAAAAACCATTATATTATTAAAATAAACAGAGAAGCATTTAGGATGAAAAATCAATATTTGTTTTGGACAACCCCTTTAAGCATCAGATGATTTTGGTATTTTGGATACCGAGCTCAGGTTTTTTGACGTAACATTGATGACTTTTAGTTTCAATGTCTAACAGAATGTGCGTCAATGAAAGCTCTCCCAGAATTCCGTCTGACTTTGTCATGACATACCATTAAGCATATATATTTTACTGTGGGAGAGCCACGTGCTGGAAGGATAATTAGGACCTAATCACTGTAATTACAATGTGTTATCCTTCAAGGCATTTACAACTGTTATTTAATGTCCCTGGCCTGATTTGCTCACATATATTGTTATTGTAAATGTTATCTTGGATCACTTTCATATAGGGTTTTAATATATTTGTGCTAATGTGCTCTGTGTGGTCTGTTGAATGTATGGCTCTCATATTTTAGTGTTAGGGATGACATAGTAAAGGGGTTTCTATACTTTTTAATAAATACTAATAAACTAGCAGAGCACTGGTTACATAGGATATTAGAAAAAAATATTTGTGCCCTAAATTTACATAAATTAGAAGATTAAAAAGAAAAATGTTGGATCCTGAAAGGAAAACTTCAGTTAAAATTTGTATGCTGTTTTAAATGGGTTGTCCAAGACCTAATAGTTAAACAAATACTCAATATCTATTTAATTTTAAAAACTATTTTTTTGTAATATACAGCACATCAATTAAAAATTTCCTACCATTCCATCTGAACTTTAGCTTACCGTTTCTTTCCCTTTTTCTGCAGTTTAATAGCGTTATTTTACATGACAGGTTGAGTATTAGAGGCACTGTTGGGTTTCTGACAACCCCATTAAGCATTGTCATGTGAGCATAGGCATATATGAGTCTGTGAAGATTGGGTCAGGAGAGCTGTAGATGGTCCGGACACCGCAGTCCATACTGTCGAACATGTAAAAGCGGCCTAATCCTGCTAGTGTCCTCTGCAGATATTCCGGGCACTTGGAGACAAACTAATCCCCTTCCAGCCATGGCCGCAATTACCAAATGTGATTTGAGCAAGGCAGAAAATATGACAAAAATCTGTATTGAATATGTCTGTCTCTTTTTATGTGTAGATATGTACACTGTCCTGGAGGACAGCATGAAGGACCATCCACCTGTGCGGGAATCTGAAGTTCTGGAAAAGATTGTTGGACAGAGCAAGGGCATTCAAGGACACTTCAATTCCTGCTATCTAGATACAACGCTTTTCAGGTAATGATTGTGAGAACTGTTATGATTTGGTAGCTGAGGAGAGCAGGCAAAAAAGGAAATACACCAGAGAGGTTGGAAACTATGGGATTGCAGTACCCTGACTAACCACCACAACTAAAGGCAGCCGTGGAGCGTACCTACGTTGGTCCTAGACGCCTCGTCACAGCCTGAGAAGCTAACTACACCTAAAGACAGAAAGAGGAAAACTATCTGCCCTGGAGCAGATTCCCAAAGAACATAGAAAGCCCCCAAACATGTAATGGCGGTTAGACAAGAGGAAATACACAGACACAGACAGAAAATAGTATGAGCAAACGTTGGGGCCCAAACTTCCTAAATAGAAAAGGATAGGAAGGACACTTACTGCAATCCCAAAAAACCCTGAAAACTACCAACACTACTAATTACAAAAACACCTGAGATCACACGACCTCTACCACCTAAATTAGTTCTCTGGTGTAACAAAACTAAACAGCAGCCACTGAAAAAACTGGAAAAGGCAAATGAACAAACAACAGTGGCTGAACTAAACTGAGAGGAGCACAAGCCCCCGGAGGGGACCCGGCAGACCCCCACAGAAGTACAGGACAAAATGCAAAAAGCAAGCACAAAAAACTAAAAGAAGAAAATGTCTTATCTGTTAGCAGAAGATGCAGGCACGAAACAGCAAGCTACAAAGTGAACAGGAATCAAAGATGAGACCAGAACAATTGATCACCGGCAACCCTGATGGGAGGGAACCTCCCTTGTATAAGACCAGTCAGTAACACCTGATCGCCAATCTTCACAATCTTCATTGAATAGTTCAGTACTGTTTGTAACCACCAGAGGGAGCTTCTGCTCAGAATTCATTTCTTGCACATTCACAACAGAGAACCCTGATAACATAAGGGATGTGCTCACAAACCTGTATCATAAAAAATACAAGACTTTTACAAACCTGAATGTATGTTTTTGGCTTTCCCTCTCACAGCCTGTTTGCGTTTTCCTCTGTCTTGGATCACATCTTACGCTCTCCTGATGTTTGCGATGCCAAGGTCCAGCGAATCTTGCGTCAAGATATTGTGAATCCCCTGAGGAGGTAAGCTTCTGGTATACGTGTAGACCTGGTCATAGACATAGCTGGTATAAAATACATAAAAAAAACGATGATGTAAGTCCAGCTGATTAAAAGGCTGAATTTATTCAAAAATGGTAAAAACGTACCAAATTACATATGGCACCCAGTACACGCAGCAACGCGTTTCGAACACATGCTGTGTTCTTAGTCAAAGCTGCTATGCAATGAAATAGACCACAATTTATACACAGCTGATAAAACAAATTCCACAGACACAGGTGATAAAACTAATTACAAACAAGTGAAAAGTTAAAAAGAAACACACAAAAAAACCAAAAAAACTATGTAGATCAAACATGACAAAATTCAATGCACATGAAAAGGAATAAATATAAGAAATATATATAATAAGGAAAAACTCCAATATATCAGAACTATTAATGAAATAACAATTCTTTGCGTTGGTTCAATCCAGCAGGAGCACAGGTGTTCAAATAAAACATTCCAAAAGGCTTCTCGATCCCGAAGCTGTTTCCTGACATCTCCTCCTCTTTTATTCAAATGAATTTTTTCTATAGCAAATACATTGAAAGATTAAGTATTCCTTCCATGAATCCTAATAAAATGTCTTGATGCCTGTGACATAGCACGCAAAGAATCCCAGTTATTATAAATATCGGTAAGATGTTCATAATATGCTTTTTTAAATTCCTGATAGTACAACCCACATACATCAAAGAACAACTCGAGCAATAAATAATATATACAACATGATCGCTATTGCAATTTAAATGTTGCTTTATATGAAAATTTCTTGATGAATCAGAGTTGTGAAAAGTTTTGGTTACTGAGACAAATTTACACATTTACAGCGATTCTCACCACACCTAAAAATCCCTTTACAATCGAGCCACGTATGTCTGTCATTCAGGGTTTTGTTGGTGTTGGAAAGTACGTTACCTATAGTAATCTCTCTCTTTGCAACCACAGCACAACCCGGTTTCATAATCTGAGCCAATGTGTTGTCCTCCTCCAGTATTGGCAAATATTTATAAAAATATTTTTAATCTCAGAAAATTGGGGATTGAATTGTAAAGACAATACCGGTTTATTTGTCCAATCGTTACCAGATCTACATGGATCATTAATCAAAAGATCAGAACGATTTTTTGTTTCACAATATTGTCTGCCCTCTTTAACATCCACACGGGATAACCCCTATTTTTTAATTTCTGCTGGCATTCCCTTAGTTCCCCCCCAAGTTTATTATCATCACTGCAATTTCTTTTTATACGGGTGAATTCACCCACAGGAATTGATTTCACCGTGTGCTTAGGATGGGAGCTTGATGCATGAAGGATACTATTCCCAGAAAGGGGTTTATGAAATGTGGATGTACTAATAATATTCTCCGAGCCCACCAATTGAAGATCTAAAAATGAAATGGAATTCTTGTGACAATTGGATGTGAACAAAATATTATATGGATTAGAATTAATAAATTGGACAAACTGTGGCATCAGTGACATGTCACCTCTCCAAATAAAGAGGAGGTCATCGATAAGTCTCCCATACCACACAGTGTTATGAATATAAGGATTAGTGGAGGTATACAACCAGTTTAACTCCCAATAAGCCATGACCAAATTTGCCACAGAAGGAGAGATTTAGCCCCCATAGAAACTCCCTTGCTTTGAACATAAAAGTCTTTTTCAAATAGAAAAAAATTATGTCATAAGAAAAGAGACAAGGTCCAATATAATAAAATCCATACATTGCTTATATAACACCAACATATGCTGTAGCTCTTTACATGCATTGTGACAACTCACTGTCCCCAATTTAAATTCCCTATCAGTATATCTTTGGAGTGTGGGAGGAAACTCGGAGGAAACCCACGCAAACACGGGGAGAGCATGTAGACTCCTTGCAGATGTTGGTCTTGGTCAGATTTGAAGCCAAGACCAAGTCGATCTTTTAGACATTCTAGATGGGCCTAGACATCTTGATTTCTCATAGCATGTGCAACATTTCTCAGTTTGATATATTTTTAGCTTAATAGGATTGGCATTATGCAAATGCACACAAGGATTATAAACGTCAGGTCAACATAGGACGCAGCTATTTGTGACCTCGGAGTCAGTAGCCATGTGGCCAGTGCTATTTTTTGGATCTCCAGGCCACCAGATTTCTGTGATTAAAGGGTTAATGGACAGTAAATTCAAAGGGAAAACCTCTGCCTCTAATTGGCTATTGAAAGGATAATGGTTGAGTACAACCAGTTGAGGGATAGCATCTCCAAGAAAAAGCATATCCACCCTAGAATCATGTTTTGAAGCCTATTTTGGGCATAGATCACAATGCCTTACCCTCGTGGATTTAATATCAAAAAGGCCATGGTGGGTCGGCCACTGGATAGTCAGCAGGAACACCTACCTTTGGATGAAAAAGAGGTGGTAATGCAGGAACTTGTTGATTGATCCAGGCATGGCCCTATCAGGCAAGGGGATCCTACCGCAGGATCATTGAGCTTGGTCTTAGCAGACAGGTTAGGTGTTGCATTTTTTGTGATGGGAAAAGCATGTTCCCATGGTTGGGATGCACACCTCTTTTAGGTTACTGATTCCAAACTTTAATCAATGAAACTGTAAAGTCCTTAAAACTGCAGTCTAAACATTCTTTAATATGAGTCAATATATGTACTGTATACGCATGACCTTGTGCTACCGTATGGCTTTCACACTCAGATCAAAATGGCTGCATGCAACATTTCATGATGAGTTGGAATAATCCCATAAAGATCTATGGGATCTCTTCTGCCATTAGTTTCCATCTGTTGGTACATGTGGAAATGTGGTCCATATAGGTAGTCAAGTGTTCCTCATACTAATCTAATATACAACTTACGACATATTTACAGCACTGTATTGTATTTCACATCTTATATACCTTGATTTTGCAGGAGTGGATTTGTACATGCAGAAAATGTCATGAAGCTCAGAAAACTACTTCGATGTGCCTCTTTCGTAACCGAGGAGAAAGGTTTCTTTACAATTTTGGATCATTTTATCTATTTTCCACATTATGTGAATGATGACATCTTTATCAATCTCATTACTTCTAGACCCAGAAGAATTCCTCAGTGCCTTGTTACATGAAGTTCTAGCAGTGGAGCCTCTTCTTAAAATCAGGTATGCTTTATGGATCTGTGACTGTGGATGAGGCATATATCAACACTATAAAGTATTGTCTTTTCAGCTGAATGACATTACCATTTTTCTTTTTTTTGTTCAAAATTACAGGTGTAACAACAAGACCCAGGAGAGCAACAGCTATCAAATAATTGTGGAACGTGATGGAACGCTAAAGGTTCCCAGTGTCCAGACCCTTATGGACAGATCATTTCGATTCTATGAAGACCTAACATTTGACCAGGTGATCATAGAATCATAGAATGGTAGAGTTGGAAGGGACCTCCTGGGCCATCTGATCCAATCCCCTGCTCAAAGCAGGATTCTCTAAATCATCCCAGACAGATGTCTATCCAGCCTCTGTTTGAAGACTTCCATTGAAGGAGAACTCACCATCTCTCGTGGCAGCCTGTTCCACTCATTGATCACCCTGTCAAAAAGTTTTTTTCTAATATCTAATCTGTGTCTCCTCCCATTCAGTTTCATCCCATTGCTTCTAGTCTTACCTTGTGCAAATAAGATCATTGATTATCCCCTGAAAAATGTGTCCATCCACATGCAAATATGCAGTAGTTTTCAGCTTACTGTGAAATTTATGTTTCTCTCTGGGAGAAACCATTTTAGGACAATAGCAGCATGGTTGGGATTTCACTCTTCTTCATTTCGTCGTTAGGAGCAGTCTGCCAGCACTATAGGTGCTGTAACTTACTTTCCCTTTTGAGCATGTATTACGACTGTCATTGTCCAATGATTTACTTCTTATAAACGAACGCCTGCCTCTCTGTTACGTCTGTAGGAAGATTGAGACCAAGACCTTCCCCACTTCCTGTAGTCCCTCTCTGTTGCTAGAGACAGATAACACTTGACAACTGGCAGTGGGCAGCATTTTTGACAGAATGGAAACATCCAGTGGACTACACTTTAATTTTTTTTTTCTGACTGTTATAAAGTATTTAACTTTTCTGTTAGTCATTGCAATGACGATGAGATGAGGCTGCTTATTGTGATGACAGCGTACATTTCTACTTACACATGCTGCATTGTTTCCAGGTTCCACGTTGTCTTATCCTTCAAATGCCAAGATTTGGCAAGAAGTTTAAAATGTTTCCATATATATTCCCTTCCCTAGAACTGGACATCACCCATATGCTGCAGAAAAGTAAGTATCATGTTATGCGTCTAGCATTCTGCCTCAGTCTTTCTTATTCTGGCTTTTGCAAAGTCTCTCTAGTTTTCTAGGTCGACAAATAATATTGTAAGAGATGAGCTAACTCAATTCTTTATTGGAATTGGTGCAAATTGATTCACAGGACCAGGTTCATCAGCCATGTTGGAAATCTGCGCTCGCTGGACTCGAACCCTGAGAACCGCCTTATACCCGATGACATCGGGCCTGGTGCCACATCATTGTTGGAGGCAGTTGTCAAAACTCCCGTCCAGCAGCCAGAGATTACTGACATGGCTGACGGACTGGGTCCTGCAAATCGATTCCCACCAACTCAGAACATGGTTATTGTCTTGCCTACAATGTAATGTTTATATGCTTGTCTGCAGGAAGCGCAGTGTGCTGTCTTTGTCTGAGTCCTGCCGAGTATGAATGCACTCACTGCCTTGCTGACCCACTAACCACGGACGGGAACGTTCGCCAGTTCTGCCAACTTTGTGAGAAACAGGTCAGCATCTGCAGTAGAGATAATGTATGTACATATGGTGGTAAATTAGTAGGATAGAAGGTAAAGCTTCCCAGTCATGTAAAGAGACTTTCCAGTCTACCCCTGACTATGGGTCTGTTCACATATGAGTTGTAGATAGTGATGAGCGAGTATACTTGTTACTCGGCTTTTCCCGGGCACGCTCGGGTGGTCTCCGAGTATTTGGAAGTGCTCGGAGATTTAGTTTCTGTTGCCGCAGCTGCATGATTTATGGCTGCTGGACAGCTTGAATACATGTGGTGATGGCCTGTTAAGAAATCCCCATATGTATTCAGCCTGACAAATAGTCGCAAATCATGCAGCTACCAGTAACAGAAAGTAAATCTCCGAGCACTTATAAATACTCAGAGATCACCCGAGCGTGCTAGGGAAAACCCAACAACGTGTATACTTGCTCATCACTAGTTGTAGATGGAAGTAACAATGCAGTAATGGATTGTTGCACCATAGACAAAAGCAGTGCATGACAGATACCATTTATCTATAGTTAGATCTATTAGGTCCAGAAAGGTGTCTGTAGTTTTCATTAAAGGTGTTGTCTGCTGATGTTAATGACCTATCAAGAGAAAAAAAAGCTGCTCTGCAGCACCCAGCAGCGGCCACTACACATTGAATGTAGCTGCACAGTGCAGCTTTGTTCACTGTTTCCATCCAACCACTGTCTGAGCTTATAATAACTGATCAGGGGGGGTAGTGGACCACCAACAAACTGATATTGATGTCTTATACTAAGGTTAGGTCATCAATATCATACATGGGTATTTTCTCTGTAGACAACAATGGTCTCTACAATGGAGCCTCTGATGTAGAGGTAACATAGTCTGATTTTCCTTTACCTTGCTTCAATCATTCTCTTTATGTAGCGGCTTCCGGTGAGGTTGTGGCGGACTTGTTTTCATATACAGTATAGGATAAATTAGAAATACAGCAGCAGCCTGAATCAATGATAAAATGAGAGTTGGGTTTCAGAGTACCTCAGACCCCCTAAAGCTACTTTACCTATAGGCATAGATCACAACTATGCTTTAATGGAGCTGAATTAAAAAGAGGACATGCAACAAGTGCTGAGAATTAAAAAAAAAATACGCTAAGTATAACCTATACATACTGACTTACATAACATTTCTGAGCTTGTTGGACTTCTGCTAAGTAGCTTTTACAGTGACAGACACAGATGGAAGAGGGCCCTTGTGCAAGAACAGTATAAGGGCCCCTCTTTGTGTCGGTGACAAAAGCTGCTTGCTGATTTAAAGGGCCCTCTTACATCTTGGGCCCCTGTGTGGATTCACACGTTGCACCAATGATATGTCCGCCACTGAGCTTACACCAAGTAGCTTGTCCTATAGTCATGATCGCTGTGCAGTATGCGGAGCTTTTACATATCCAGTGTAAGTTTGTGGATACTGTGCTTTTATCACTAAATATGAGCAGTATGTTACAGCCATATACAGTGGGTACGGAAAGTATTCAGACCCCTTTAAACTTTTCACTCTTTGTTTCATTGCAGCCATTTGGTAAATTCAAAAAAGTTAATTTTTTTTCTCATTAATGTTCACTCTGCACCCCATCTTGACTGAAAAAAACAGAAATGTAGTGATTTTTGCAAATTTATTAAAAAAGAAAACTGAAATATCACATGGTCATAAGTATTCAGACCCTTTGCTCAGACACTCATATTTAAGTCACATGCTGTCCATTTCCTTGTGATCCTCCTTGAGATGGTTCTACTTCTTAATTGGAATCCAGCTGTTTAATTAAACTGATAGGACTTGATTTGTAAAGGCACACACCTGTCTATATAAGACCTCACAGCTCACAGTGCATGTCAGACCAAATGAGAATCATGAGGTCAAAGGAACTGGCCAAGGAGCTCAGAGATAGAATTGTGGCAAGGCACAGATCGGCCAAGGTTGCAAAAGAATTTCTGCAGTTCTCAAGGTTCCTAAGAGCACAGTGGCCTCCATAATCCTTAAATTGAAGAAGTTTAGGACCACCAGAAGTTTTCCTAGACCTGGCCGTCCAGCCAAACTGAGCAATTGTGGAAGAGCCTTGGTGAGAGAGGTAAAAAAGAACCCCAAGAACACTGTGGCTGAGCTCCACAGATGCAGTAGGGAGATGGAAGAAAGTTCCACAAAGTCAACTATCACTGCAGCCCTCCACCAGTCGGGCCTTTATGGCAGAGTGACCCGACTGAAGCCTTCCCTCAGTGCTGGACACATGAAAGCCCGCATAGAGTTTGCTAAAAAAAAAAAAAAAAAACACATGAAGGACTCCAAGACTATGAGACATAAGATTCTCTGGTGTGATGAGACAAAGATAGATCTTTTTGGTGTTAATTCTAAGCGATACGTGTGGAGAAAACCAGGCACTGCTCATCACCTGCCCAATACATTCCCAACAGTGAAACATGGTGGTGGCAGCATCATGCTATGGGGGTGTTTTTCATCTGCAGGGACAGGACAACTGGTTGCAATTGAAGGAAACGTGAATGCGGCAAAGTACAGAGATATCCTGAATGAAAACCTCTTCCAGAATGCTCTGGACCTCAGACTTGGCCGAAGGTTCACCTTCCAACAAGACAATGACCCTAAGCACACAGCTAAAATAACAAAGGAGTGGCTTCAGAACAACTCTATCACCATTCTTGACTGGCCCAGCCAAAGCCCTGACCTAAACCCAATTGAGCATCTCTGGAGAGACCTGAAAATGGCTGTCCACCAACGTTCACCTGCCAGCCTGTCGGAACTGGAGAGGATCTGCAAGGAAGAATGGCAGAGGATCCCCAAATCCAGGTGTGAAAAACTTGTATCATTCCCAAGAAGACTCATGGCTGTACTAGCTCAAAAAAGTGCTTCTATTCAATACGGAGCAAAGGGTCTGAATACTTATGACCATGTGATATTTCTGTTTTTCTTTTTTAATAAATTAGCAAAAATTTCTACATTTCTGTTTTTTTCCAGTCAAGATGGGGTGCAGAGTGTACAGTAATGAAAAAAAATTAACTTTTTTGAATTTGCCAAATGGCTGCAATGAAACAAAGAGTGAAAAATTTAAAGGGGTCTGAATACTTTCCGTACCCACTGTATATATAAGGTCCGGCCTCATCATTTTCTATCTTTTCTACCTATAGGTTCATTCAAGTAATCAGATGAAGGATCACAGACCCACAAGACTTGAAATACAACCTAACATTCCAAACAAAAAGCAAAAGCTTGAATTGTTGGCCATTCTCTGCATAAAGACCAGTCACTTTGTCTCATTTGTAAAATATGGACCAGACAAAAACTCTTGGGTCTTCTTTGACAGCATGGCAGGAAGAATAGGTAAAAATATGCTCAAAGACCATTGGTCACATACTATAATTTTTGGTGTAACAACCTGAAAAAATCAGCAGTTCACTAACAATAATAAGGAGAAAAGAGTGCATTCACATTGCATTAAAGGGGTGTCCGATACCCAAAGTCATTTTCCAAGCATGACATTTCAATATCTAAATAGCTCAATTATTTTTTTTTTATCCCATTTCCTTGCTGTGTTTCCTTTTCTCCCCCATGTCACCACCGCAGGCCCATTTGTTCACAGGACTCTTGGCTGTTGCAGCTTCTGGTGACCTCAAGGACTTTATTTCCCATAAAGCTAATCACTGGCAGAGAAGCTAGTGCCAGCTCCATCTTCCCATTCCCATTCTTATAACCTTGTACCAAGCCATCTCCACTGTATAAATGTAGAACTGGCTTCTTACCCCCACGTCCTCTCCCGATCCCCCCAATGGCACAAGGTCTAGCAGCCTCCTTACCTGACTCTGGACATGTGAAGGGTATTCTGGCGTGCTCCTCAGAGAATGTCAATTCACTTAATTAGGACAAATGGAGTCCAAAAGATAAAAGCATGAACAAAGTGGAACTTTCTTTCTAACATACTGTAGGACTTATTAAGTAGGACATAAATGCGTGGCAGACAATGTTATTGTGCACTGCAAAAAAGCCATACGCCACCAGAAATAAGCCTCATTCAATAATCTGTGCAGAGGCCATTGTGCAGAGAGGGGGAGGAGATCAGCTGAAGCAACTTTTTTTAGCTATTCTATATAGCATATCATTCTAAGTAACTTTCTAATATACTTGCATTTTAATTAGTGTCTATACTTCTGGATACGATCACAGGTCACGTGATGTTCTTTTGGATTTCACGGACGTGATATAAATGGCTTCCATCATCCCTTGTGCTGATTCGAGGTCTGAATGTAAAGGATGTCATCAGTGCTACTACATATGATGGGCTAGAATAGCACATTCTGGCTTTCCGTAGATATTAGATAACTGTTGGCTGAACGGTTGTTTGACGGACAGCGATCTCTCCTGACTCTACCATACTCGGTTCAGCATTCTCCCCTTTAGGCCATGTTCACACGGTCAGTATTTGGTCAGTATTTTACCTCAGTATCTGTAAGCCAAAATCAGGAGTGGAACAATCAGAGGAAAAGTATAATAGAAACATGTCACCACTTCTGTATTTATCACCTACTCCTGGTTTTGGCTTACAGATACTGAGGTATAAAACTGACCAAATACTCAATGTGTGAACGTGGCCTTAGGACAAAATGTTTTCACCTATAGAACAAAAAAATTGGAATTGAATTCCAATCAACCAATCCTTATATCCCCTGACATGATCTGTTGTGGAATAGACAGGAGACCGCTATACATCAGGTGGCAGACTGCTCACTAATGTGTACAGGCACTCAAGGTTTCTAAGTGGTTTGAAGATATTTTTTTTAGGTCCTAAAAATGAGTTATTTTCTGAACATTAGTCCTCTTTAAAGAGTACAAGTCGCATACTAAAGAAAAGTTTAATACCTTGTAGAAATCCCTGCGCTCCCCCAGTTCTACCGCCTCTTTCCATTTTGTGCTGTGTCGCTCTGTTACAGATATTCATATCTGTTGCTTTTGGATCGCAGTATGTGAAATCTCTGCTTTGCAGTTCAACGGGTCTTCTCTGGGAGCATACACTTTCACCCCTCCATGCTAGATGCAGCCAATCACAGCTTGGCAACTGATCTAGCAGTCTGTCTCAGATGCTGCTGAACTGTGATTGGCAGTGTCTGGAAGGAATGAAAGCACAAGCCCCCATAGAAGACTCTGCAGAAACGCCCAGTTGGATTGCAAAACTGAGATTTCACATAGTTCACTTTAGCAGAAACAAATGTGAATATCTCTGCCTTGGTGTGAGGCAGAACAAAAAAGAAAAGAGCTATAGAAAAAGTGAAGCTTAAGGATTTTTACAAGGTATTTAACTCTAATTTTTTTAACAATTGATAGGTTCTCTTTACCTATGTCAAACAGCTGGGAGTGATTATTTCTTGTAGATACTTTGATGCATTCCTCATTGCATATTATACAGGTGCTTCTCACAAAATTAGAATATCATCAAAAAGATAATTTATTTCAGTTCTTCAACACAAAAAGTGAAACTCCTATATTATATAGAGTCATTACAGAGTAATCTATTTTAGGTGTATAATTCTGTTAATGTTGATGATTATGGCTTACAGCCAATGAAAATCCAAAAGTCATTATCTCAGTACATTAGAATACTTTATAACACCAGGTTGAAAAAATGATTTTAAAATCCGAAATGTTGGCCTAATGAAATGAATGTCCAGTAAAATGCATTCAATGCTTGGTCGGGGCTCCTTTTGCATCAATTAATGCATCAATGCGGCACGGCATGGAGGCGATCAGCCTGTGGCACTGCTGAGGTGTTATGGAAGCCCAGGTTGCTTTGATAGCAGCCTTCAACTCCTCTGCATTGTTGGGTCAAGTGTCTCATCTTCCTCTTGACAATACCCCATATCTATGGGGTTAAGGTCAGGTGAGTTTGCTGGCCAATCAAGCACAGTGATGCTGTTGTTTTTAAACCAGGTATTGGTACTTTGGTCAGTGTGGATAGGTGCCAAGTCCTGCTGGAGAATGAAATTTCCATCTCCAAAAAGCTTGTCTCCAGAGGGAAGCATGAAGTGCTCTAAAATTTCCTGGTAGACGGCTGCGCTGATGTTGATCTTGATAAAACACAGTGGACCTACACCAGCAGATGACGTGGCTCCCCAAACCATCACTGATTGTGGAAACTTCGCAAAAGACCTCAAGCAGCTTGGATTGTGTGCCTCTCCAATTTTACTCCAGACTCTGGGACCTTGATTTCCAAATGAAATGCAAAATTTACTTTTCTTGTGGAGTGTGTCAATGACTGCCTTCTGGACATCTGTCAAGTCAGCAGTCTTCCCCATGATTGTGGAACCTACTGAATCAGACTAAGGGACCTTTTTAAATGCTTAGGAAGCCTTTGCAGATGTTTTTTGTTAATTATTCTAATTTACTGAGATAATGACTTTTGGGTTTTCATTGGCTATAAGCCATAATCATCAACATTAACAGAAATAAACACTTGAAATAGATCACTGTTTGTAATGACTCTATATGAGTTTCACTTTTTGCATTGAAGAACTGAAATAAATTAACTGTTTGATGATATTCTAATTTTGTGAGAAGCACCTGTAAGTCTACTCTCTAGCAGACAATACTTAGAAGGATAAAAGTATTGTTCTATGTTAAATGCTCTTTCATTAAAAATCTCTCTATATTTTTACATAGGAAATGAAATTGGGACAAATGTCCCTGTGGTCCGAACCTGCCCACAACTGGGAGACTATCTATCCATGCCTGAGGAGGAGTTTAGTGCTGTGGACTTCACCAAGATGGACCCTCTACCTAAAAGATTCTTTTCCGACATCTACATGTGCATCTACCAGCGCACAGCTCATTGCATGCAAAGTGGTTGACATACACATCCTGGTGAACGAGGATGCACCTTGACAATCTTGTTCTATCCATACTTCCCAAAAAGATAGATCAAAGTAGATGGTAGACCTAAAAACATTTCTGTCAGATGACACAGAACAAGGAAAGAGAAGTAACCAGGTATCCAATGCTGGAACCATTGAAACTCTTCATGGCTTCCTTTTGATTTTTCATTTTGAGAGGGCATTTCTACAGACTTTTTAGAATATGAGCAAGCAGTAATTGCTTTATAGTTCTGAAATATCTTGATTTTTCTTTATTTTTTTTTAATTGTATATATTTATGAATAATAGAAGACACTGTGGAATCATACTGTACATTTTAGATGTCTGGTTGTTAGGTATACAATTTATGTGTATGAATACAAGGGATCTTGTGCAATAAAATTACTTGTATCATCCAAGTTAATGTATGTCCTCTAAGTGTGTTATGAAGACTGTTATGGGAAAAGGTTCTGGGGCTGCCCTTCAGCTACATAAAAAGGGTATGTTGCAGTCTGCACTACACTTCATATCAACCTCTGGTGCAGGAGGAGTTGCTATTACGGCATTGACCACTTACATGTCAGTGATGAAAATGGGAACATCCAACGACTATGAAAGGCTTTGGATGTTATTTTCCATCATCTTGTTCAGCCAGCACCTACCTTCCCCATACAGCTGGCAGAGCTCTTGTGTTCTATATAAGACTGCTATGGTGGCGATTTAGCTCTTAGGGACCAAAAAGATTGGAGAAATATAAGATGCCGGATACTTCTGATCCCAACATAATCTATCAGGGTGGAGTCTGAAGCACACATACACATTAAACTGGTGGCTCAACTTGTTGTTGTTGGTGGGTTCAGCTGATTTTACTGGATTGGGACCTTTATGTATGCTGGCTGGTACAGTTGTTCAGCTAAAAGTTTCCATACAAGAAACTGTTTGGGAATCAAAGAGTTGCAACAATACCCGCTCAGCAGTAGCATCACTCCATACCCAACGTTGGGTCAATCATAGGACTGCAACTCGAGGTCAACTTTGAGGTTCCAATTCATGAAAGATTTTACACATGAAACCTGGAGTAAAATGCTTTGAGAAGTCCCAAAATTTTTGCGACTTTTGGCTTTTTCATGCCCTTTTTGCCTGCTCTGATGAAACGAGCATGACCGCTTGTAAAATTCATGACAGTGTTCCTTACGCCATAAATCTTACTCCAGTCCCACTCACTCGCACTCCACCCTGCCCCTTATTAAGACAGATGGGATAAATGCCAGTCTTGATTAATCAGGGGACTGTGCAATCTTAGCAAACCCACTAAGGGCCCCCTCACACATAGCGACACACAAGCGATCCCGACAACGATATGCACTTGTCAGGATCGCTGGTGTGTCGCTACATGATCGCTGCTGAGCTGCCAAACAGGCAGTGATCAGGACAGCGACACTGCGGGTAACGTCGCTTAGTTACCCACAGTGTACGTTGGATACCAGCGCTCTGGTGCAGGGAGCTGGTAACCAAGGTACACATCGGGTTTCCAGCGCTGCGAGGCACCTGGAAACCTGATGTGTACCTTGGTTACCAGCTCCCCTGCAGCAGCGCGCTGGTATCCAACGTACACATCGGGTTTCCAGGCGCCGCCCGGCGCCTGGAAACCCGATGTGTACGTTGTTACCAGCTGATCGCTGGTCTCCTGCCTGCCACACACAGCGATGCGTGCTGGCCAGGAGACCAACGAGCAAAAAAATGTCCAGGACATTCAGCGTCGATCAGCGATACCCAGAAGGGGGGCTGATCGTTGCTGAATGTCACACACAGCGATATCGCTGGGGAGATCGCTGTTGCGTCACAAAACTAGTGACTCAGCAGCGATCTCGGTAGCGAGATTGCTGTGACGGGGGCTTTACCTGGGGCACCCTGTGCAGGAACACACCACTAACCGCTAACACTCAATTTTCAATTTAGTCATAAATTTCTAGTAGGGATGATGTAGGGTGGTCTTACCACAGCATAAGTGATGTTAGATTGCGGGTTGCTGTTCCTTCTCACCAAGATGGCCGTTGTGACTGAGGATGCGTTCACCATGTGAGAATCTGACGTCAGACACAGCCGAATGCTCTGAATTTGGCCCATAGCGGCCCACTCGTACATAAGAGTACGCATTGCTGACCCTGGACTACCTACACGCTGCTTCTATGGTTAATAGATTGACTTCCAGCCTTGAGAAGAAATAAAGTGCACAGTGCTAGCTGGTCTGACATTTTTTTGTATTTGTGTTTAGAATGTATTATTGTAACCTGTAATTAGTAGGATTATATATACCGGTAATGACCACTGCTTTAATTACTCTGTAATCAGCTAACAGTCCGGAATTACCTATAGTTAGGTAAGAAGCAAGACGATAATCGGATCTGTGAAGAAAATCTGAGCAGGACAATTTCCCAACCTTTCTACCGCACCCTCCGTAATTAGCGGGCTCACCCACATCTGCATTTCCTCACTTGGCCTTGGCACACACAAGCAAATATAGGCCCCACATCGGGCTCAGCATATTTAACCTATTTATACATTATGTAGCATATAATCACAACAAGGGTAAGGTCACACCACAGTATGAAAAAAATCGCTCACAGTTGCATCCAGATGTGTTACTTTTTTTTCTGAGTTTTGCAGATTTTACCTGCAAGTCAATAGAGAAATTAAAAGTACATGTATTATATAAAACGCTTGTTTGTTCATTTTGCAAACACTTCCAGATGCATTTTTGGGGGCATTGATGTTTTTTTGTTTTTCTGTTCAGACCAAAGAAGCAGCATGGTCCAGGTTTGATGGAGTTACTTGCTTTTTTCCATAGGAGTACAAAAAAAAAAAAAAATCATGAAAATCATCGCTAAGTTCCCACAATTGGTTTTTGGCAAGCTTTATATGCTGCGTATTGTCATTGCACAAAAGAAAAACTGCTGAAAAAATTGAGCAACATGTGCGTGAAATTTCAGAGATCTTATTCACTTTGCTGTGTTTTTAGGGGGAGAAATGCGGCAAAAAAAAAAAAAAACAACAAATAAAAAAACAAGTTGTGTGATAATACCTTCACAGATCCAGCAAAAAGTATGGGATTTATACAAGTCTCATCCCCACCGTGCATTTTTTTCATACCGCAGTGCATTTGAAACATGCAACATGTCAATTTCTCATGCAGCAATTGTGATACATTCAAGGATTTTACCCCACAGACATGAAGGAGATAAGGAAAATCTGCAGGTAAAGAAATGCATAACCTGTACATGACTATCAATGAACTTTTATCAAATCTAAGTAACAGGAAGCATGCAAAACAAAGCCGTTTTATATAATATATATCATGCCAAAAGGAAACATAAAATCACTGCAAAAAATGCACTAAAAATGCAATGAAAAGTAACATAATGTAGCTAATTGCTGCAGAAAATTTGCAACATCAAAAATTCATCGAGAACTTAACCTTAGTCTCCTGGTGATTTTAGACAGTGTTTATGATTTTTTTTTTTTTTTTTTTTAATACCAAAGCCAACAATGGATTCTTAAGTAATGGGAAATCTAAAGAAAGAACTTCTTCCTGCTGGATCCACTTCTTGCTTTTATGCAGAGCACTGCTTTAGATCTGCAAGGGTCTTGTCCCTGCAAAAAAAACAGTTTGTGAAATCATCCTTATGCAGAAAAATAACGGGTTTGTGCCCGAGTTCTCCAGACAAGGTGTTATTCTTTTTATTTTTCCATGGGCGTAGTTACAGCAGGAGCATAAGTGGCAGTCGCACAACTGCCCAGGATTTTAACGGGGCCTTTATGATCCCTCTACCGCATGGGTTAGTGGCCCATTAGATTCTGCAATGGGGCTCCGAGGCTTGTAAGATATTCTGATTAACAATGTTATGTGTGATCTTGAATATTAACCTGGAAATATAAATGGTACAATACCTAGATGTTTGGGCCTATTTAGACAAGGGTCAAGCTGAATGCAATATGGTGCTCTTGGGAGTGACCCTTAGAATGGAAAGACTGTAGTACCCCCCTTAATAGTGACATAAAGAGAACAAGGATTCATCAGTAAAAGGCTCTGGAATATAAAGGTTTGATTTTTGTTTTGTTTATATTGATTTTTTTTTTTTTTTACATAAAAGGAACTTTTCACAGGATGCCACGATTTCTAAGTTGTGTGCATAATTCCTACATCATGTATATATTTGTGCATATACGAACACTCGTTACAATGCCTGTCCTCACATGTGATGACTGTCCACAAATATAATGTAGATTTGCTCAAATTTCCATGTCTTAATATAGTACTCATTCGTGCTTTGCCATGAATGATAAGGTTAGGATTGGGGGATGAATTATGGTTATAGCCTTGCGTAAGAGGAAGGGAGTTACTGTAATAAACACAGATTACTCCACTTGACCCAATATTGCACCATAAGACACCTGGCAGAGCACTAGATCAGGTCTCCTTGCTTTCAATGAGCTGGACCAAGCTTAATAAATTATTACATGAGCCCTTTAACTACTAAAGAGCACTGGAAAGAGCAGACATGTCAAGACTCAAGAGTTAAAAGAGGAAGGATGGCGTAAGATAAACTAGATCAGAGATGTTTTTTCAAATGTAATAGGAACACATCAATTATGTAGATTTTATAGATAATGTGGAGACTTGAACAAAAAGATTTGTAGGATCCTGGTCCAGTGGCCACAGCGGTGGTCCAAGGCTGCCAGACCAGAGCTCTGAAAATCTCCTTCTACCCGAGACACCTCTTGAGTAGGACAAGGCGACGCCATGCGCACATTCAGCTACAATGTCATAATGTCGCTGGAATGACTAGCCAGAATTGCTGCAAGTATTAGCAGGTATACAGCGGTCTCAGTGGCCAAGGATTGCCCACCTGGCTACTGTACAGCGAATGTTTTCTTTTTTTTTAAATGTTCATGGAAAGTCTTAATATTATTGATGCTTTGTTTTCATAACCCATATTGTGAGAAGAATCTTATAAAATCAGAACATCTCATCAGTCTGATTAAATGGGTTGTTGATGACCTATCCGGACACCAGGCACCCCCACAGATCAGCTGTTCCTGGTGACGGACCTGCGGTTATGGAGCTGCTCATATCAGTCGCTGCCAGGTACTGCACATTTGCCAGTCAATAAGGGATGGATGTGTAGAACCCAGTTACAGCCACTGTTCTGTAATTGGAGCTGTGCGTCACGGATGAGTTCTGGCTGCCGCTGCCATCGGGTGCAGATGATCAGGGGTTGTGGGTGCCAGGTGACCCACAGATCAGACAATGATGACCTATTCTAAGGATAGGTCATCCATGTTAATGTCCCGGAGAACCCCTTTAAGGCAAGAGATACAAGTCCTTGTGGCTATTTAAGGCAAGAGATACAAGTCCTTGTGGCTATTATAATCATAATGTTGTGTGGCCACATCTCGCGCATTATTAATGAATGGGATCGCACTGTGGCCACGTTCACAGACAGACTGTCGGTGGGAATTCAACTGTGTGTGACCCCGTTCAGCAATTGTGGCCTTAGCTTGAAAACATTGGAGTGTCTAGCTGCAATACAGTGGCGTGATGCAAAGGGAAGGGTTGTGATGGGTGTCATCCTGTGGCAAATCCCACCATCAGTGCCTGGTAGAAGGATGACAGATTCCCTAATATTGATCACTATTAAAAATAGGTGGGAAGAAAAAAAAAAAAAAAAAAAGATTATGACAATTGCCAACATAAAAGACAAAATTTCAATAAATCTGATTTATTTGTAAAACACATTCACGCCGAGTTAAATACCAAATTTGTTCCAATACTGTGTAGCTTTATGTAAGGGTTAGTTTGGATGATTTCCCTGTAACCCATTCAGGGACACTGGAGCAGCTGTCTTGTACTACCGTCTGGCTGGACAGGGCTTCAGTCACATACAAGCTGTAGAAATTATGTTCTGCTGTTCATACAAAGGGATATGACTAGTCTCCGCTTCCATGTGCATAAAAAAACACGTGTGAGCAGATACTGAAAGCCTCGATAATCCTTAATTAAAACATTTGCAGGGATCCAATTTGGATGCTGGAGCTTATTCTGCGACAACGATGCCCGTTCTCTGATACGTCCCTCATGTCACGCTGCTGTCCTGGTGAACAATGGACAAGCTGAGGATGTTGCCAAGTGAAAACGCTGACATTTCCCAAGAGTCAAAATAAAAGGTTTTTTTTAGTTCCTCTGAGTGAAAAGTTTCTAAGAACTTTGCAAACAGTAAGACAGCACCTCTGAAGTCATGCCTGTGAACCGTACCTGCAGCCCTAATGTCAAAATCCAGGGAACATTAATGATGTTAAAGAATAAAAAATAAAAGAAAATATTTTCCATTTATCTTCACATGAAATGTCCTCTTTATTGGCTGATAAAAAAAATTACCGATCTTGACAAAACGGGTTGAATTTGGCAAAACGGGAGATAAAAATGATGACTGTCAATCAAAATGAATCGCAGTGTAAAAAATGACCCAAACCACCTACAAGAGAAAACAAGGGTTAAAATATATACATGCACAAAAAACTCAACTGCAAAAAAATAAAAAATAAAATTTTTACAGTGGTACTAGATGGTGCAGAAATTCTGGCAGTTCACAAAACAATCCCAAATTAACAAGGTACCTGTGCAGTTACCATTTTTAAATACATACGATGTTTTGATCGCTTTTTTATGCGTTTTTTTTTTGGGGGGGGGTGGGGGATGTGTAAAAAAAAAAAAGGAATTCTGGAGGGAGTTTAATTTTTTTTCTCTTCAGATTTTTAACAGCTTTTTCTGCCCACTACAGGGGCTTGGACCTGCAATCACCTGTTCTATATACTGCAGTATCTCCCTACTGCAATACAGTATTTAGCAGGAAAAAAAAAAAAAGGGCAAAATAGCGCCATCTAGTGGTAAACAGCAAGCATGACATTATCTTCGCCTCGTACGCAGAGCTTCTAATATCCTATGAAGGCCATGTGCTGCAGGCTGTGTACGTGAGTATTCCCTAGCAGTTATAGGGATCGCTGCTCATGCACGACTTTACATACAGATGAATTCTGTAGTGCCGCCGCCTTACAAAAAGCACTCTAGGTTCTCTGGTGCCTTACATTTGGAAACGACGCTACAGAGCTATTCCGGATGTATCGCATGACAGATCCCAGTGGACCCCCGTGACGTATAATGCGGTCTATAGGGGGTTCCAGTGCTTTGACAACATGAATATTGCTACGTGCTGAGCTGTTCTTGCCATCAGAGACCGTAAAGAGCCTAAAAGACTGGCCTGCCTGGGTTTTCTTCTTAGTAGCCATGATGTTTTCTTCTTGTACTTTTTATATTTTACAGTAATTATATTACTAATATTAACCACCCGCTCTGTATGTTTAATAGAAGAATCTGTGAAATCTATAAAGGGATAGCACATTGTAAAAAAACAAAGAAAAATGACTCCTTGCTTCCAAAAACAGTGCCATATGTGTCCACAGGCCACGTATGGTATTGCAGCTCAGCCCCATTTAGAGGGTGCATGGTACTGTTTGTAAAATAATTTCACAATTTCTTTTTTCAATCCTGAACAATCCCTTTAAAAGGGGTCATCTAGGACTATTTTATTTTATTATTTTTTTTTTTTTTTTAACTCCAGGCCTAAGAATTAACAGTCAGATAGTGGCTAACAATCTGCCTGTTGTGTTCTGTGACGTTCATTAGACCACTCATGCCAGCGATTCAGTGGTTTCTGCTGACATGTCAGCAGAGCAGCTTCTTTTCTCCACTCTGCTCTGCTGACGGAGCGTGGCTGCTGGTGTCATGCTGATTGATAGCCAGCTCTCCGCTGAATAACCACAGGAAGCTAGGTGTCAATCAGCATGACGTCGGCAGTGATGCCTCATCAATAGAGCAGATTGGTGGAGGAAGAGCTGCTCTGGTGATGGATCGCCAGCAGGAGCAGTCAGGTGACCGCTCAGAGCTGCTGCAGAGTGAAACAGGCAGGTAGATGCCTCTGTTAGAAACTACCTGTGTTAGTTTTTAGGCCCACAGTAAACAAAAAAAAAAAAAAAAAATTGTCCTGGACAACCTCTTTGACATGTTACAAAATCCAATAACCCTGAACAGAAACCTTAAAGTCAGCAGTAATATGTACCAAAAACAGGGCGAATGAGGTCATGAATCCTTCCTTGGTCAACTCCCAGGTACCACCATACTCCTCCTCATCTATTTGCTGGAAACTGCTAAAATACAGGTAAAGAACGCCGGCGTTTATTAGGCAAAATCTGTTGGAAAAGAATAGAAACAAAAGAAGCATCAGAAGAAAAATCCTGTTATCTACATTTGTAAGACTAAAGGCATAAAGAATTCCTGACATGCTGGTAAAAGCAGCCACGCTCCTCAATGAGCTCCGTCACTGTGTCTGTACCGATCATGTATGCAGCGACGTCATATTCTATACTTTCTGGTGACAGAACCGGCTCTTCTCACCCTATGGAGGGGTCCGCCTGCTCTAAAACTACAGAGGTCCATGTTACCTGTAGACCATGATCAGATGACTCACAGACTGTCATGGTGCTGACTTGTGATCCCCATGGTTTTTATTATCTTCTGGTTATGCAAGTTAAGCTTTGTACAAGAAGATGAAACAGGACCTGCTAATGTGCACACTGATGTTACAGGAAGGTAAAGGACCCAGCTTCCAGTATACAAGTGCTTCTCACAAAATTAGAATATCATCAAAAAGTTCATGTATTTCAGTTCTTCAATACAGAAAGTGAAACTCATTATACAGCGTCATTACCAACAGTGATCTATTTCAAGTTTTTAGAATTCTGTTAATGTTGATGATTATGGCTTACAGCCAATGAAAACTCAAAAGTCATTATCTCAGTAAATTAGAATACTTTATGACACCAGCTTGAAAAATGATTTTAAAATCTGAAATGTTAGCCTACTGAAATGTATGTTCAGTAAATGCACTCAGTACATGGTCTGGGCTCCTTTGGCATCAATAACTACATCAGTGCGGCATGGAGGTGATCAGCCTGTGGCACTGCTGAGGTGTTATGGGAGCCCAGGTTGCTTTGATAGCAGCCTTCAGCTCATCTGCATTGTTGGGTCTGGTGTCTCTCATCTTCCTCTTGACAATAGATTCTCTTTGGGGTTAAGGTCAGTTCAGTTTGCTGGCCAATCAAGCACATTGATACTGTTGTTTTTAAACCAGGTATTGGCACTTTTGGCAGTGTGAACAGGTGCCAAGTCCTGCTGGAGAATGAAATTTCCATCGTCACCAGAGGGAAGCATGAAGTGCTCTAAAATTTCCTGGTAGATGGCTGCACTGACTTTGGTCTTGATAAAACACAGTGGACCTACACCAGCAGATGACATGGCTCCCCAAACCATCACTGATTATGGAAACGTCACACTAGACAGCATGGATTGTGTGCCTCTCCACTCTTCCTCCAGACTCTGGGACCTTGATTTCCAAATAAAATGCAAAATTTACTTTCATCTGAAAACAACACCTTGGACCACTGAGCAACAGTCCAGTTCTTTTTCTCCTTGGCCCAGGTAAGACGCTTCTGGCGTTGTCTATTGGTCATGAGTGGCTTGACACAAGGAATGTGACACTTGTAGACCATGTTCTGGATATGTCTGTGCGTGGTGGCTCTTGAAGCAATGACTCCGGCAGCAGTCCACTCCTTGTGAATCTCCCCCAAATTTTTGAATGGCTTTTTCTTAACAATCCTTTCAAGGCTGCAGTTATCCCAGTTGCTAGTGCACCTTTTTCTACCACACTTTTTCCTTCCACCCAGCTTCCCTTTAATATGCTTGGATACAGCACTCTGTGAACAGCCAGCTTCTTTAGCAATGACCTTTTGTGGCTTACACTCCTTGTGGAGTGTGTCAATGACTGCCTTCTGGACATCTGTCAAGTCAGCAGTCTTCCCCATGATTGTGGAGCCTACTGAAGCAGACTAAGGGACCTTTTTAAACACTTAGGAAGCCTTTGCTGGTGTTTTTTGTTAATTATTCTAATTTACTGAGATAATGACTTTTGGGTTTTCATTGGCTGTAAGCCATAATCATCAACATTAACAGAAATAAACACGTGAAATAGATCACTCTGTTTGTAATGACTATATAAAATGAGTTTC
Source organism: Oophaga sylvatica (assembly GCA_033576555.1). NCBI lineage: Eukaryota > Metazoa > Chordata > Amphibia > Anura > Dendrobatidae > Oophaga > Oophaga sylvatica. The sequence goes on along the minus strand of JARQOD010000003.1, from coordinate 207,676,375 downwards.
ACTTTTTGTATTGAAGAACTGAAATCAACTTTTTGATGATATTCTAATTTTGTCAGAAGCACCTGTATATAAAAAACACCAGATTCTATTTAATGCATTAAAAAGTGAAAAAATATACATACTTTGCAAAAGGGTGACTACCCTAGGTAACTGAGTGTAGTCACCCTTTTGCAAAGTCATCCTTTTTTTTTTTTTTGCAGAAAAAAAAAAGTCAGATTTAAAATTCATTCTCTTTTCTCTGACATGATTTAACTTATCAGAGAAGAGAGAAATGACCACCCCTGATACCAATGCCATCCTGAGGCCCGTCGTCATCTTCCTGAAAAAAAAAAAAAGCGAGCGCATGAGCAGTGCGCCCGCTGAGATCTGCCAGCCGGTACCCGGCAACAATAGGGAATTTTTCCTATTGGTTCGTTTTGATCACTGTAATATACCCTATCACAGTGATCAAAATAAAAAATAGTAAATAAAATCCAATTTGTCACCCCCTTATTTAGATAAAAAAGATAGAGTACAAACATTTAATTTTGCTTCCATTCTTTGCAGTTAGGGTTGGGGTAAGGGCTGTATTAGGGCTAGGGTTGGAGTGAGAATTGTTTTTTTTTTTCAAAAGTTAAAAAAAAAAAAACTGTGTGTTCAAAATGCTCCTTATACCCTTGGATAAAATCCTTGAGGGTGTGGTTTGAAATATGGGGTCACTTTTGGGGGGTTTCCACTGTTTAGGCACATCAGGGGCTCCTCAATCTTGATTCCAGCCAATTTTGTGTTCAAAGAGTCAAACGGCGCTCAATGCCTTCCGAGCCCTGCCGTGCGCCTAAACAGCAATTATTATTATACATTTTTATAGCGCCATTTATTCCATTTACAGACAAGTATAATATACGTGAGCAATACAAGGCACACACAAGTACAGAAGGAGAGAGGAATTTCCCCCACATTCGGGGTATCAGCGTATTCAGGTGAAATTGAACAAAATTTGGGGTCCATTTTGTCCTGTTACCCTTATGAAAATGAAGTTTGGGTCTAAAGTACATTTTTTGTGAAAAAAGTTAAATATTCATTTTTCCTTCCGCATTGCTTCAGTTCTTGTGAAGCAACTGAAGGGTTAATAAAATTCTTGAATGTGGTTTTGAGCAACTTGAGGGGTGTAAGTTTTTAGAATGGTGTCACTTTTGGGTATTTCCTGCCATATAGACCCCTCAAAGTGACTTCAAATGTGAGGTGGTCTCTAAAAAAAAATGGCTTTGTCAATTTTGTTGGAAAAATGAGAAATCGCTTGTCAACTTTTAACCCTTACAACGTCCTAACAAAAAAAAAAAGGTTTCCAAAATTGTGCTGATGTAAAGCAGGCATGTGGGAAATGTTATTTAGTAACTATTTTGTGTGACATGACTCTCTGGTTTAAGGGCACAAAAATTAAGTTTGAAAATTGCTAAATTTTCTACATTTGTGCAAATTTTTTTTTTCCCCCACAAATAAACGCAAGTCATAAAGAATTTTTACCTCTATCATGAAGTACAATATGTCACGAAAAAACAGTGGGATCCGCTGAAGCGTTCCAGAGTTATAACCTCATAAAGCGACCCTGGTCAGAATTATAAAATTTGGCTTCGTCATTAAGGTCAAAATTGGCTTGGTCACTAAGGGGTTAACCAGGCATTTTACAAA
>JARQOD010000003.1:207590200-207674607 GCA_033576555.1 Oophaga sylvatica | reverse complement strand
GCGCAATTTTTTTAATTTTTTTTTTAGAAAACTTTGGAATTTTTTTTCACCACTTAGATATAAGAGAACCTAGACATGTTTGGTGTCTATGAACTCTTAATGACCTGGAGAATCATAGTGGTAGGTCAGTTTTAGCATATAGTGAACCTAGCAAAAAAGCCACACAAAAAAGTGTGAGATTGCACTTTTTTTGCAATTTCACCACACTTGAATTTTTTTCCCGTTTTCGATTACACTACATGGTAAAACCAATGGTGTTGTTCAAAAGTACAACTCGTCCCGCAAAAAATAAGCCCTCACATGGCCATATTGATGGAAAAGTAAAAAGTTATGGCTCTGGAAAGAATGGGAGCGAAAAACGAAAACACAAAACTGAAAAAAGCTCTGGGTGTTAAGGGGTTAAACTAGAGAGTAAATTATTACAAAGTGTAAGGGCAAGACTATCCTCTAACATGTTCAGTTTTCAGTATCTGCTCAGGATATGAAACTAACATAACTGCAAAATATTGTATTCACCAGCAATCAGTTTTATCACTACAGCAGTGTATTTGATTTGTTTCATTAAAAAGTTATTCCCAAAATCGTAATTGATCCCATATCCATAGCATTAGATATTACATACAGACTGCCGGGACCCCCCAAAGATCCTGAATATGGAGCTTTGCAGAGCCCTGTCATTAAAGAGTTTGTCCACTACTTTATTATTGATGACCTATCTTTTAGGATAGGTCCTCAATGTCTGATTGGCTGTGGGCCATTATCCCCACCAATCAGCTGTCCTCGATGGCAGCTGGATCTGCTTGAATGCAGAGCTGGTCTGTCTTCTCATAGAGGCTGTGGCAGGGTACTGGTCATCTGCTTCCTAATCACTAGAGGCCAGATGTGTAGAACTCTGCCACAGCAACTATCAGAAGACGGACCAGCTCCGCAATCAAGCAATTCCGACCCCGATTGATCAGACATTGATGACCTATCTTAGGATAAGTATTAGACAACCTCTTTAATAGAGCAGAGGTCTGATTACTTGACCTGCACGCCATTCATTGTTGATGGACTTTTTGATAATAGCCAAGTGTTGTCTTCTACTGTCTCTGGTAGTTCCATAGGCAATGGGTGTATGTATGGTCGAGCATTCACACCTCCACTTCATTCAAGAAGAACCGGCCTAGGCAGAGTCTATGTCCCAAGATCCAGAGCCATCAGTAAGGGTCCCGTCACACTCTTCAATGTCCCAGCGATCCCACCAACGATACGACGTGGATGGGGATCGCTGGGACATCATTAGCTGATCGCTGGTGAGCTGTCACATGGGTAGACTCACCAGCGATCAGGACCAGCAAGCTCGCTGGTATCCAATGTACACATCGGGTAACTAAGCACCGCGCGGCACCTAGTTACCCGATATGTACCCTAGATACCGGCTCTCAGCGCTCTACAGCAGAAGCTGGGAGCCGGTAACCAGGGTACATATCGGGTAACTAAGCACCGCGCGGCACCTAGTTACCCGATATGTACCCTAGATACTGGCTCTCTGCGCTCTACAGCAGAAGCTGGGAGCCGGTAACCAGGGTACATATCGGGTAACTAGGTGCCGCGCGGTGCTTAGTTACCCAATATGTACATTGGATACCAGCTCGCTGTTCGTTGGTCTCCCGCTGTCACAAGCAGCAATGCGCGCTGGCCAGCAGGAGACCAACGATAAAAAAATGGTCCAGGACATTCAACGACGATCAGCGATACCCAGCAGGGGGCTGGTTGTCGCTGCGTATCTCACTAAGGCCTCTTTCACACATCAGGCTTTTTGAATCAGGCGCCCATCCGGCCTTTTTTTGAACACCGTATGCGGCGAACGGACACGCCGGATCCGTGGGTATAACATTGAAAAGATATAGCGCCGGATTGCGCCGCATGTACCTGCGTTCTGTCCGCTGTCCTCCGGATGCGGTGTCTGGTTTGTTTCCGGCGTCTAGAAAAGACGCATTTGTAACGTTTTTTTTTTCCGGCCAAAAAGCCGGAAGCGCCGGATCCGGCGCTTCCGGCGTTTGTGTACAATGAAAGTCTATGAGCGCCGCATTGCGCCGCATCCGTCAGCAACCGATCCGGTGGCCTGATCCTGTTTTTTTGTCTGGGAATGTTAATTGGGTCTAGACAGAAGCAAACATATATATAGACCACACCTGTGGGACACTGTGCCACATGCATTACAAGAAGCTTGAGAGCCACCGAAGCAAGAGAGCCAAGAAGCAAGCAAGAGAGCCACGTCTCCACATTTCAAACCGCATCAATATGGATTCTGGGACCACCAAGATGTGGAGCGGAGGAGACCGGAGAAAATGGCAGAGGGTAAATATCACCCATGATACTATAGCGTGTATTTTATGTGTTTGCATTGAAAGGGCGTGATTGGAAAACGGATCCGTCAGAATCCGTCAAAAAAAACCGGATGAAACTGATGCGCCGGATCCGGTTTTCTGCCTGATCCGATAAACTGATCAGGCATCCGGCGTATCAGGTTTTTTATTTCATTGCCGCATCCGGCGCTCCGGCGCGACGCCTGACCGCGCCTGATTCAAAAGCCTGATGTGTGAAAGTAGCCTAAGCGAGATCGCTGGCTAGGTCGCTGTTGCATCACAAAATCAGTGACGCTTCAGCGATCTCTTAGTGTGACGGGGCTACAGATGGGGAATAACTTAAAATTTTGAGAATAATCCTTTAATTCATTATAACTCCCAGGCACTTAAGCTCCCCTAGGCCTAATAGAAAACGTCTTTGGAAGCGAACGTTCACTTTTGCAATTAAGTTTTATGTTCACTTGTCCTGTGCAGATGTATTTCTTGTCATGGAACTAGACTACAAAAACCATGTGTATTTTGATCTTGTCTTTCATCTTTGTTAGTAAAAAAAAAAAAAGTTTCCAAAATAAAAGGAAAATGAAAAGTTATAGTGTGTTACTATAGTGACACACAGACACCATGGGGGGCTGTACACACAAAACTAGAGGAAAGTCTTCAATTTAACTGCAATAAAACAAAAAGTGTTTGCTAATGTTAGCAGTCTTTTAAAGCATTAAATATTCCTAGCTGATTAGCTGATAAGCCATTGGGAGTTCTTCAGCATATTTGGCCCATTCAAGGACCCATTGAATAATCACCAATCAGGTGCAGCATTTCGGAGTTGGCATAAATGCTTGTTGTAGTTATCCATTAACCACAAAACCATCTTATGATCACATTTTATTTTTTCGGTCATATGGTAGTCATTAACCATTGTTTACTTTGCTGGTTGAAGATTTCTTGTCTCATCACTTTTTTTTAATGTAATTCACACATTCATGATGGTATGAATTATTGCCTAGGCTTCCATAACGTTGATAGTGCTAAATCCCTATATTTCATTTAGTACAAACGTGTTTCATTATTTAGAAAACAATGACTTGTCTTCCACACATTTGTTTCATGTGTTTCACCATTCACTATATATCTTTCACACGATTTACTTTTCTTGCATTTAGCGCCATGCCTTGTCTATCTACATATTTAGTGGCTGAAGTCCCTTAACCCCTTCATGACGTGAGCCGTACATACAGCGCTGAGGAGGTGCGTTCCTGCAAATCGAAGTACAGCGGCATGTAAAAGTTTGGCACCCCTGGTCAGCATTACTTTTATTGTGAACAGTTAAGCAAGTTGAAGATGAAATGATCTCTAAAAGGCCTAAAGTTAAAGATGATACATTTCCTTTGTATTGTAGGCAAATAGTAAAAATGTTACATTTAAAAATTACAAAAAGAAAAATGGCTGATGCAAAACTTTAGGCACCTTGCATGGTTATACCTAGTAGCACCCCCTTTTGCAAGTCTCACAGCCTGTAAATGCTTTTTTTGTAGCCAGCCAAGAGACTTTCAATTCTTGTTTGAGAGATTTTCATCTATTCTTCCTTGGAAAATTCCTACAGTTCTGTGAGATTCCTGGATCGTATTGCATGCACTGCTAATTGAGGTCTAGCTACAGATTTTCAATGATGTTCAAATCAGTTGACTATGAGGGCCATTGTAAAATCTTCAGCTTGCACTTTTTGAGGTAGTCTATTGTGGATTTTGACATGTGTTTCGGATCGTTATCCATTTGTAGAAACCATCCTCTTTTCAAGTTCAGCTTTTTTTTTTTTTACACAGATGATGTAATCTTTGCATCAAGAATTTTTGGAAATTTCTTTGAATCCATTGTTCCTTTTACCCATGAAATGTTCCACGTGTCATTGGCTGTGACAAACCTAAAGCCTGATTGATCCATCCCGTGCTTAACCCCTTCACCCCCAAGGGTGGTTTGCATGTTAATGACCGGGCCAATTTTTACAATTCTGACCACTGTCTCTTTATGAGGTTATAACTCTGGAACGCTTCAACGGATCTTCGCGATTCTGAGATTGTTTTCTCGTGACATATTGTACTTCATGTTAGTGGTAAAATTTCTTCGATATAACTTGCGTTTATTTTAAAAAAAAAACGCAAATATGGCGAAAATTTTTAAAATTTTGCAATTTTCAAACTTTGAATTTTTATTCCCTTAAAACAGAGAAATATATCACACAAAATAGTTAAGAAATAACATTTCCCACATGTTTACTTTACATCAGCACAATTTTGGAACCAAAATTTTTTTTTGTTAGGAAGTTATAAGGGTTAAAAGTTGACCAGCGATTTCTCATTTTTACAGCAAAATTTACAAAGCCATTTTTTTTAGGGACCACCTCACATTTGAAGTCACTTTGAGGGGTCTATATGGCAGAAAATACCCAAAAGTGACACCATTCTAAAAACTGCACCCCTCAAGGTACTCAAAACCACATTCAAGAACTTTGTTAACCCTTCAGGTGCTTCACAGTAACTAAAGCAACGTGGAAGGAAAAAATGAATATTTTACTTTTTAGCCACAAAAATTATCTTTTACAAACTTTTTTTTTATTTTCACAAGGGTAAAAGGAGAAAATGGACAGATAAGGTTGTTATGCAATTTCTCCTGAGTACGCCAATACCCCATATGTGGGGGAAAACCACTGTTTGGGCACACGGCAGAGCTCGTAAGGGAAGGAGCGACGTTTGACTTTTTCAAACTAAAATTGGCTGGAATTTAGATTGGACGCCATGTCGTGTTTGGAGAGCCACTGATGCGCCTAAACAGTGGAAACCCCCCACAAGTGACACCATTTTGGAAACTAGACCCCCTAAGGAACTTATCTAGATCTGTTGTGAGCACTTTGAGCCCCAAAGTGTTTCACAAAAGTTTATAAAGCCTGGGTGTGAAAAAAAAAAAAATCAATTTTCCACAAAAATGATTTTTTAGTCCCAAATTTTTGAATTTTCCCAAGGAAATTGGACCCCAAAAGTTGTTCCAATTTGTCCTGAGTACGCTGATACCCCATATGTGAGGGGGGGAAACTGTTTGGGCGCACAGCAGGGCTTGGAAAGGAAGTAGTAACGTTTTGGAATGCAGACGTTAATGGGGGTCATGTTCCGTTTGCAGTGCCCCAGATGAGCCTAAACAGTGGAAACCCCCCACAAGTGACCCCATTTTGGAAACTAGACCCCCTAAGGAACTTATCTAGATCTTTGGTGAGCACTTTGAACCCCCAAGTGCTTCACACAAGTTTATAATGCCCGGGCATGAAAATAAAAAATCCTATTTTTTTCCCACAAAAATTATCTTTTAGTCACTAATTTTTTATTTTCCCAAGGGTAACAGGAGAAATTGGACCACATAAGTGTTGTACAATTTGTCCTGAGTATGCTGATACCCCATATGTGGGGGGGAACCACTGTTTGGGCGCACGGCAGAGCTCGGAATGGAAGGAGCACCATTTGACTTTTTCCAACCAAAATTGGCTGGAATTGAGTTTGGATGCCATGTTGCATTTGGAGAGCCCCTGATGTGCCTAAACAGTGGAAACCCCCCACAAATGAACCCATTTGGGAAACTAGACCCCCTAAGGAACTTATCTAGATTTTTGATGAGCAATTTGAACCCCCAAGTGCTTCACACAAGTTTATAACGTAGAGCCGTAAAATTTAAAAATCATATTTTTTCCACAAAAATGATCTTTTCACCCCAATTTTTATTTTTCCAAGGGTAACAAGACTCCAAAAGTTATTGTGCAATTTGTCCTGAGTGCGCTGATACCCCATATGTGGGGGTAAACCACTGTTTGGGTGCATGGCAGAGTTTGGAAGGGAAGGAGCGCTGTCTGACTTTTTCAACGCAGAATTGGCTGGACGCCATGTCGTGTTTGGAGAGCTCCTGATCTGCCTAAACAGTGGAAACCCCCATAAATGACACCATTTTGGAAACTAGACCCCTCAAGGAACTTATCTAGATGTGTGGTGAGAACTTTGAACCCCCAGGTGTTTCACTAAAGTTTATAACGTACAGCCGTAAAATAAAAAATCTTTTTTTTTTTTTTTACAAAAATGATTTTTTCGCCCCCAATATTTTATTTTCACAAGGGTAACAGGAGAAATTGGACCCCAAAAGTTGTCCAATTTGTCCTGAGTACGCTGATACCCAATATGTGGGAGAAAACTACTGTATGGGCGCACGTCAGGGCTCGGAAGGGAAGTAGTGACGTTTTGGATTGCAGACTTTGATGGAATGGTCTGGGTGCGTCATGTCGTATTTGGAGAGCCCCTGATGCGCCTAAACAGTGGAAACCCCCCACAAGTGACCCCATTTTGGAAAATAGACCCCACAAGGAACTTATCTAGATGTGTGGTGAGCAATTTGAACCCCGAAGTGCTTCACAGAAGTTTATAACGCACAGCCGTAAAAATAAAAAATCTTTTTTTTTTTTTTGCAAAAATGATTTTTTCGCCCCAATATTTTATTTTTACAAGGGTAACAGGAGAAATTGGACCCCAAAAGTTGTTGCCCAATTTGTTCTGAGTACGCTGATACCCAATATGTGGGAGAAAACTACTGTATGGGTACACGTTGGGGCTCGGAAGGGAAGTAGTGACGTTTTGGATTGCAGACTTTGATGGAATGGTCTGGGGGCGTCATGTCGCATTTGGAGAGCCCCTGATGCGCCTAAACAGTGGAAATCCCCAACAAGTGACCCCATTTTGGAAAATAGACCCCACAAGGAACTTATCTAGGTGTGTGGTGAGCGCTATGAAGCCCCAAGTGCTTCACAGAAGTTTATAATGTACAGCCGTAAAAAACAAAAAAATAATTTTTTTTGTACAAAAATGATATTTTCGCCCCCAGTTTTTTATTTTCCCAAGGGTAACAGAAGAAATAGGACAAATTGCACAATAACTCTTGGGGTCCAGAGTACGCTGATACCCCATATGTGGGGATAAACTACTGTTTGGACGCATGGCAGAGCTCAGAAGTGAAGGAGCACCGTTTGACTTTTTCAACGCAGAATTGGCTGGAATTGAGATCAGACGCCATGTCACATTTGGAGAGCCCCTGATGTGCCTAAACAGCGGAAACCCCCCAATTCTAACTCCAACCCTAACCCCAACACACCCCTAACCCTAGTCCCAACCCTAACCACAAACCTAACCCTAACACACCCCTAATCCCAACCCTAACCCTAATCCTAACTTTAGCGCCAACCCTAACCCTAACTTTAGCCGCAACCCTAACCCTAATGGGAAATGGAAATAAATACATTTTTTTAATTTTATTATTTTTCCCTAACTAAGGGGGTGATAAAGGGGGGTTTGATTTACTATTTATAGCGGGTTTTTATGATTGGCAGCTGTCACGCTAAAAGACGCTTTTTATTGCAAAATAGTTTTTGCATCGCCACATTTTGAGAGCTATAATTTTTGCATATTTTGGCCCACAGAGTCATGTGAGGTCTTATTTTTTGCGGTACGAGTTGACGTTTTTATTTGTACCATTTTTGAGCAGGTGACATTTTTTGATCACTTTTTATTTCGATTTTTGGGAGGTTAGAATGAACAAAAATCAGCAATTCATGAATTTCTTTTGGGGGAGGCGTTTTTATTGTTCCGCGTGTGGTAAAATTGATAAAGCAGTTTTATTCTTCGGGTCAGTACGATTATGGTGATACCTCATTTATATCATTTTTTTATGTTTTGGCGCTTTTATAGAATAAAAACAATTTTATATAAAAAATAATTATTTTTGCATCGCTTTATTCTGCGAGCTATAACTTTTTTATTTTTTCGCTGATGATGCTGTATGGCAGCTCGTTTTTTGCGGGACAAGATGACGTTTTCAGCGGTACCATGTTTATTTATATCGGTCTTTTTGATCGCGCGTTATTCCACTTTTTGTTCGGCGGTATGATGATAAAGCATTGATTTTTTGCTTCGTTTTTTTTTTTTTTTTTAAGGGGTTCACTAAAGGGGTTAACTAGTGGGACAGTTTTATAGGGGGGGTCGTTACGGACGCGGCGATACCAAATATGTGTACTTTTATTGTTTTGTTTTTTTTATTTACAGGAAGAAATGAATTTATTGGGGAATATTTTTTTTTTTTTTTATTTATTTTGGATTTTTTTTTTATAACATGTTTATTTTTATTTTTTTAACTTTTTTACTTTGTCCCAGGGTGGGACATCACTGTATTTTATCAAATCGCTGGTGTGACAGTGTGCACAGCACTCTGTCACACCAGCGATCGCTCAGGCAGTGCAGCAGGCTTCTCAGTGTCTGCTCTCAGCAGGCACTGAGGAAGCCGCCTCCCTCCAGGACCCCGGCGCCATCTTGGATCCGGGCCCTGGGAGGGAGGAAGCCCTCAAAACAGTGCAATCACATCGCGCTGGTCTGAGGGTCTCAGGGGGGCGCGCAGGGAGCCCCCACCCTGCGCATCCTCCCCTGTGCCCCCAGTACACCGCGATCATGTTTGATCGCGGTGTGCTAGGGGTTAATGTTCCGGGAGCGGTCCGTGACCGCTCCTGACACACAGTCATGGGTGTCAGCTGTGATAATCAGCTGACACCCGGCGGCGATTAGCTGCGCTCCCCTCAGGAGCGCAGCTGATCGCCTATGACGTACTATCCCGTCCATGGGCAGAATGGCACGGGTTTTATGGACGGGATAGTACGTCTAATGTCAGAGAGGGGTTAATGGTTGGGGAGATGTTCTTGTCCTGAAATTCTGTGCCTTTTTTTTATCCACACATACCGTTTATCATTGTGGCCAAAGAGTTCTATTTTAACCTCATCAGGCCACAGGACATGTTTTGATGTACTTTTGCATACTTCTGATACAGAATTTTATGGTGAGGATGCAGGAGAGGTTTTCTTCTGATGACTCTTCCTTGAAGACCAGATTTGTGCAATTGTGTTTTAACAGTAGAACAATATATCACAACTCCAGAGTCTGCTAAATCTTTCTCAAGGTCTTTTCCAGTCAAGCGGGGGTTCTGATTTGCCTCTAACAATCCTACCAGCAGCTATCATTTCCAGACCTTATCTTGACCTCTACTGTTCCTATTAACTGCCATTTCTTAATTACATTTCAAACTGAGGAAAGTGCAACATGAAAAAAATTAGCTACCTTCTTATAACCTCCTGCTTTGTAAGCCTCCACCATTTTCAGAGTGCTAGGCAGCTGCTTAGAAGAATCCATGGCTGCTTTTTTTGGCACAAGGTTAGAGGAGTCTGTGTTTTTATAAAGCTGGGAACTTTGCATCACCTGGCCTTTCCTAACGATGATAATGAACAAGCCGTAACCCTAACAGGCTAATTAAGGTCTGAAGCCTTAAGGTACTGTCACACTAAGCGAGATCGCTACTGCGTCACCGATTTTATGACGCAGTAGCGATCTCGTTAGCGACTTAGCTGTGTGTGACATATAGCAGCGATGTGGCCCCTGCTGCGATGTCGCTGATCGTTCATGAACGTTCTGAGCCGTTTTTTGGTCGTTGGTGTCCCGCTGGTGAGCCTGAATCGCTGAGTGTGACACCCTTTATGAACGACTTTACCAGTGTCGCAGGCGGGACTAGGTTCTCCCAAAAACCCCACAGGGTTGGCAGATTGCTGATGAGTTGTGTTTGGAAGCTAACTAGCGACCACATAGCGATCGCACTAGCGATCTCGCCAGGTCGTGTCGTGATCGCTAGTACGATCGCTAAGTGTGACAGTGGCTTTAGTCAAAGTTATCTGAGCACACAAATCTTCATGGGTGCCCAAACTCTTGCATAATTATGTCACCCCTTTATTTAATAAGGTGCCAGATCCGAGGCCCTTTTATTTAATGTCCCCATCCTGGACCCCAATGTCCACTTTAATAAGGTCCCTATCCTGGGCCCCTTCCAGTAATAATGTCCTTATCCTGGGCCCCTATGTCCACTTTAAAAACTTCCCCTCCCTGGGCCCCTATGGCCACTACCTTGCTTATTCACAGAGGGGGGATTCTCACCTTCTTGCGCTCGCCAGCATCCTCTTGTGGCTTCATATTCAGCATGGTCGTTAAAATGACCGCCAACTAGAGCTGTGACGGCGCTCATCTCTGTGACAGGCCGCGTGCTGACGTCACATAGTAACATTGAAAGGCTGCCAGCCTATCAAAGGCTGCTGGAGTCATTTAACAAAACTGTTATGTGATGTTGACGCATGGCCTGTGACAGAGCAGAGTGCCCTGTCACATCTGCACCGGCATTCTTCTTGATGTGCGTTGTCACCAGGGTCAGCTCCAGGTTTTCGTGGGCCTTGGACGACAGCATATCAATGTGCCTCTTTAAAACATGCCACGATTCCTGATGCACAGATAAAAAAAATACAGGTATAGTACAATATATGGGCACCACATAGTTAACCATACAGTATTATAGGCAACCACATAGTCCGCCATACAGTATTATGGGCAACCACATAGTCCATCATACAGTATTATGGGCAACCACACAGTCTGCCATACAGTATTATGGGCTCCAATAAATGCTCCTCCATGCAGTATTATGGCCCCCTGCTCCTCCATACAGTATTATGGGCACCTGCTTCTCCACACAGTATTATGGGCCCCATATAATGCTCCTCTATACAGTATTATGGGCCCTCTGCTCCTCCATGCAGCACATTATGGGCCCCTTGCTCCTCCATGCAGCACATTATGGGCCCCCTGCACATTATGGACCCCCTGCTCCTCCATTCAGCACATTATGGGCCTCCATGCAGCACATTATGGACCCCCCTGCTCCTCCATGCCGCACATTATGGGCCTCCATGCAGCACATTATGGACCCCCCTGCTGCTCCATGCAGAACATTATGGGGCCCATGTAATGCTGCATACATAAAGAAAAAAAATAAGTATTCACCTTTCCCATTCCTGCCGTAAGTCCCATATACTCAGCGTCTCTCCTGACTCTGCAACGCTCAGGACAGAGAGGCTGAGCGCACAGTGATGACATCATTGCACTCTGCCCTGAGATGTCGCAGAGTCAGGGCACTGAAGACTGCAGCTGCCGGAACGAGGAGAGGTATTAGAGGGGGGCCCCCCGATGCCAGCGCTGGCACCGGGCTTCCCCGACTCACAGATCCCATGCTGTGTGTCCCACCCCCTTTTCGCCCAGAGCGCCCAGCACTTCCCTGGGTTCGCCAGGTGGTGTGTCGGGACAGCATGCATGCGCCCACGTGTGCCTTTGCCTTTATAGGTAGGGCATTAGTGTAGTGAATGTCACAGTAATTTTTTTTATACTTTTTTTTACATCTCATTTTTCTTTTCATTTTTATCTTCTCAATTTTTCCTTTTTACTTGTTTTCCTCTACATTTTTCTCTCTACTTTTCATAATAAATAGTACTTTTGACAGAAAACCCACACACTACACATGTAAAAGCACCACTTTCACATCCCCAGTGTTTTGAAGAATAAATTAAAAATGGCCAATTTGTGGAATCTTAGAATCAGAATGGTAGAGTTGGAAGGGACCTCCTGGGCCATCTGGTCCAACCCCCTGCTCAAAGCAGGATTCTCTAAATCATCCCAGACAGATGTCTGTCTAGCCTCTGAAGACTTCCACTGAAGGAGAACTCACCACCTCTCGTGGCAGCCTGTTCCACTCATTGATCACCCTAACTGTCAAAAAGTTTTTTCTAATATCTAATCTGTGTCTCCTCCCATTCAGTTTCATCCCATTGCTTCTAGTCTTTCCTTGTGCAAATGAGAATAAAGATGACCCTTCTACAATGTGACAGCCCTTGAGATATTTGTAGACAGCTATTAAATCACCTCTGTCTTTCTTGCAAGCTAAACATTCCCAAATCCTGTAAAAGTTCCTCATAGGACCATTCTGGTGGCTCTTCTCTGAACTTGCTCCAGTTTGTTGATGTCTTTTTTAAAATCTGGTGCCCAAAACTGGACACAGTATTCCAGATGAGGTCTGACCAAAGAAGAGTAGAGGGCAGTAATGACTTCACGTGATCTAGACTGTATGCTTCTGTTAATACATCCCAGAATTGTATTTGCCTTTTTTGCTGCGGCATCACAATGTTGACTCATGTTCAGTCTGTGATCTATTAGTATACCCAAGTCTTTCACATTTGCTGTTGCTTAGCCCTATTCCTCTCATTCTGTATATGCTGTATTCATTTTTATTGCCCAGATGTAGTACTTTGCATTTTTCCCCTGTTAAAAACCATTCTGTTAGTTACTGCCCTGCTCTAGTATTAGCTATCCTTCCTAGGTTTGTGTCATCAGCAAATTTAATCAGTTTACCTTCAATTACTTCATCTAAATCATTGATGAAGATGTTGAACAATACAGGGCCCAGGACAGAGCCCTGTAGTACCCCACTTGAGACATTCTTCCAACTGGATGTGAAGCCATTTACGACCACTCTTTGGGTCCAATCACTAAGCCAGTTATAAATCCACCTAACCATTGCCTTGTCCATCCATACTTAGTCATTTTTTTCAATAAGGATTGTGTGAGATACTTTGTCAAATGCTTTGCGGAAGTCAAAATATACTACAGTCATGGCCAAAAGTTTTGAGAATGACACAAATATTATATTTTCACATGATCTGCTGCCCTCTGGTTTTTATGTGTGTTTGACAGATGTTTTTATCACAGACAGAAATATAATTGCAAACATATGAGTAACAAAAGCTTATATTGACCGTTAGAATGAGTTAATGCAGCAAGTCAATATTTGCAGTGTTGACCCTTCTTCTTCAGGACCTCTGCAATTCTGCCTGGCATGCTCTCAATCAACTTCTGGACCAAATCCTGACTGATAGCAGTCCATTCTTGCACAATCAATGCTTTCATTTTGTCAGAATTTTTAGGTTTTTGTTTGTCCACCCGTCTCTTGATGATTGACCACAAGTTCTCAATGGGATTAAGATCTGGGGAGTTTCCAGGCCATGGACCCAAAATCTCTATGTTTTGTTCCCTGAGCCATTTAGTTATCACCTTTGCTTTATGGCAAGGTGCTCCATCATGCTGGAAAAGGCATTGATGATCGCCAAACTGCTCTTGGAGGGTTCGGAGAAGTTGCTCTTGGAGGACATTCTGGTACAATTCTTTATTCATGGCTGTGTTTTTAGGCAAGACTGTGAGAGAGCCGATTCCCTTGGCTGAGAAGCAATCTCACACATGAATGGTTTCAGGATGCTTAACAGTTGGCATGAGACAAGACTGGTGGTAGCGCTCACCTTGTCTTCTCCGAATGAGGCGTTTTCCTGATGTCCCAAACAATCGAAAAGGGGATTCATCAGAGAAAATAACTTTACCCTAGTCCTCAGCAGTCCACTGCCTGTACCTTTTGCAGAATATCAGTCTGTCCATGATGTTTTTTCTGGAGAGAAGTGGCTTCTTTGCTGCCCTCCTTGAGACCAGGCCTTGCTCCAAGAGTCTCCGCCTCACAGTGCGTGCAGATGCACTCACACCTGCCTGCTGCCATTCCTGAGCAAGCTCTGCACTGCTGGTAGCCCGATCCCGCAGCTGAAACACTTTTAAGAGACGGTCCTGGCGCTTGCTGGTCTTTCTTGGGCGCCCTGGAGCCTTTTTGGCAACAATGGAACATCTCTCCTTGAAGTTCTTGATGATGCTATAGATTGTTGACTGAGGTGCAATCTTTCTAGCTGCGATACTCTTCCCTGTTAGGCCATTTTTGTGCATTGCAATGATGACTGCACATGTTTCTTTAGAGATAACCATGGTTAACAGAAGAGAAACAATGATGCCAAGCACCAGCCTCCTTTTAAAGTGTCCAGTGGTGTCATTCTTACTTAATCATGACAGATTGATCTCCAGCCATGTCCTCATCAACACCCACACCTGTGTTAATGAAGCAATCACTAAAAAGAGGTTAGCTGGTCCTTTTAAGGCAGGGCTGCAATGATGTTGAAATGTGTTTTGGGGGATAAAGTTCATTTTCTAGCCAAATATTTACTTTGCAAGTAATTGCTGTTAAGCTGATCACTCTTTAAAACATTCTGGAGTATATGCAAATTGCCGTTAGAAAAAGTGAAGCAGTAGACTTTGTAAAAATTAATATTTGTGTCATTCTCAAAACTTTTGGCCATGACTGTAGCGATATCAGGAGTGCTGAGTTAAGAAGAGGCTGCTCACACTGCTGTCCACCATATCTATCTGATCTAATACTGGAGATATCAGGAATGCTGAGGTAAGACGAGGCTGCACACACTGCTGTCCATCCTGTCTATCTGATCTAATACTGCAGATACCAGGAGTGCTGAGTTAAGAAGAGGCTGCTCACACTGCTGTCCACCCTGTCTATCTGATCTAATACTAGAGATATCAGGAGTGCTGAGGTAAGAAGAGGTTGCCATACTGCTGTCCATCCTGTCTATCTGATCTAATACTGCAGATACCAGGAGTGCTGAGGTAAGAAGAGGCTGCTCACACTGGTGTCCACCCTGTCTATCTGATCTAATACTGGAGATATCAGGAATGCTGAGGTAAGAAGAGGCTGCACACACTGCTGTCTAATCAGTCTTCCTGAATGCTCAACTTGTGACCTATAGATACCTTATCACTACATAGCATAAGTTAAAGGGAACCTGTCACCAGAAAAAACGCTTTTAACCTGCAGATATTGGGTTAATCTGCAGGTTAATAGTGTTATTAACGGCACTTAGCTGAATGCTGCAGGGAGAAAATGAGCCTCATTCTTCCCGGCAGCGTTCCAGTTTCAGTCACAATGGCGATGCGGGCTCTGGTTCAGTTACTGCTCTGACTGAAACAGGAACGCTGCTGGAAACAATAAAGTCCACTTTCTCCCCACAGTGTTTGGCTAAGTGCGGGCGCTGGGAAGCTTAATAACACTATTAACCTGCAGATTAACCCCATATCTGCAGGTTAATGGCGTTATTCCTGGTGACAGGTTCCCTTTAACTCCAGGTCACAGCAGTGAGCTTCCTCTTGCACTTGCATCCGTACTGGTCAAGGGTTGTCCAAACTTAGGCTACAAGTCTGCAGTCACTCTATATGACTGCAGATTTGTGAATCCTCACATCAGATGTACTGCGCACTGTGAGGATTCTCCGCTGCTGGGGTTGGGAGCGGTTGGTCATTTAACTGCAAATATGTGATATTCATACTTCCGGCCACAATCTGACTAGACATGCCCGGCCTCACTCAATACATCTGCATTAATCAAAGTTGCGCATGTTTACTTTTCACGTGACCGCATATATGCAAATCACACACTGGCAGTTAATTCCTGCCGCTCCTGGTGCCGGCATTGGAGAATCCTCACAGTGTGCATGATGTGAGGATTCAAAAGCCGGCAGTCACATAGATTGACTGCAGACTTGTAGCCTAAGGCCAGACAATCCCTATAACAGTACCGGTGTAAGTGCACCCTTTTATTTACCGTAATTTTTTAATATTCTTGAAGAACCTTTTTAATGGGTTATTCCAAACATGGACATTTATGACATCCACATAATCTACCATAATATCTGATGTAGGTAGGTCTAGCCTTTGGGACTCACACCTATGTGGAGGATGAGGGTCCCCCGACCCATCAAGTGAGGCAACAAATGGCAGCTGTAACCAGGCGGAAAAGTCAATGACTGTTTCCAGAACTCTAATAGGAGTCTACTAAGATAATTACACGTGTGCGGTCAACTCTACCTCCTTTCTTTGTCTCACCTGCCCATATTTTATAGAAGTTCGTATCCCAGAGCAGACTAATTATGAAAAACTGCATTCTCAAATCCAGTGCACAGCGTTTCTACCTTTTCCAGAGCATAAGAGGCATTGCGATCAACGCTAGGTCAGTCTGGCAATACGTCTGTGCACATTAAAAAGGACCTCTCACAGGTCTAAACTCACCAGTGTTTGTTCTTATCATATTCCAACTGCTCCCGAGTTATCCATTAAAAAAAATAATTTGCCATACAGTTCCAGAGACATTGACATATTTAGCATTACTCGTGATGGTGATCATAAGGGGGCGTGGCTCTGACATGTGTTGTAGAAAAGCAGATACTCCCGTCTAGATGATAGAAATCTGCAAACTCTTTTCTGCTGGAAAAATGGAAAAATCTGTCCACAGCTCCATCGATTGATATGATCCTTATGACCTACTATTACTAGGCTGGTAATGTAGGTCACGAGCCAAAGTCAGAGGCGCGCACTATAAATTCCCATGGCAGGGAGAGGCAGCATAAATCAGCCTTACTATCAATGTGTGTGGGTTCCGCCAATCAGTTTAGGCTACTTTCTTGCTGCAACAAAAATTTCCCATATTGGTCTGTCTGCATTGGAGACCTAGTAAGCTTGTTTGTCTGACAGCAATCTCTTCAACTCGCCTTTTATATATACAGTTGCACGCTCGGATTGATTGAGCTTGCACAAGTTTTAAGTAGGTAGCAGGAACAAAGACATTGGCAGACACATCTGGTGACAGCTAGTGATGAGCAAGTATACTCGTTGCTCTGGTTTTCCTGTTCATGCTCGGGTGTCCTCCGAGTATTTTGGAAGCTCTGAGATTTAGTTTGTGTCGCGCAGCTGCATGATTTGCGGCTGCTAGACAGCCTGAATACATGTGGGAGTACCTGTTTGTTAGGGAATCACCACACATGTATTCAGGCTGTCTAGCAGTTGCAAATCATGCAGCTGCGGCGACATAAACTAAATCTCCGAGCACTTCCAAATACTCGGAGACCGCCCAAGCATGCTCGGGAAAACCCAAGCAATGAGTATACTTGCTCATCACTAGTGACAGCCTATCTCCAGGTTGAACTTTTTAGTGTTTAGTGATGATTTCACATAACAGTTTAAGTTATACTGAAAGTAAATTGCACATGCAGTGCCTTGTAAAAGTATTTGGCTCCCTGGAACTTTTCAACCTTTTCCCACATATCATGCTTCAAACATGAAGATACAAAATGTAAATTTTTGGTGAAAAATCAACAACAAGTGGGACACAATTGTGAAGTTGAATAAAATTTATTACCGTATATACTCATGTATAAGCCGACCCGTGTATAAGCCGACCCCCCTAATTTTGCCACAAAAAACTGGGAAAACTTATTGACTCGTGTATAAGCCTAGGGTGAAAAATGATTATGCCCCATATGATGCTCCACAGATTATGCCCCCATATGCTCCACAGATTATGCCCAATATGCTCCACAGATTATGCCCCCATATGCTCCAGATTATGCCCCCAAATATTCCACAGATTATGCCCCCGTATGATCCACAGATTATGCCCCCATATGCTCCAGATTATGCCCCATATGTTCCACAGATTATGCCCCATATGCTCCAGATTATGCCCCCCATATGCTCCATATTATGCCCCCATATGTTCCACAGATTATGCCCCCATATGCTCCAGATTATGCCCCATATGTTCCACAGTTTATGCCCCCATATGCTCCATATTATGCCCCATATGTTCCACAGTTTATGCCCCCATATGCTCCATATTATGCCCCCATATGCTCCAGATTGTGCCCCATATGCTCCAGATTATGCCCCATATGTTTCCACAGCTTATGCCCCCATATGCTCCATATTATGCCCCCATATGTTCCACAGCTTATGCCCCCATATGCTCCATATTATGCCCCCATATGCTCCAGATTATGCCCCATATGCTCCATATTATGCCCCATATGTTCCACAGCTTATGCCCCCATATGCTCCATATTATGCCCCCATATGTCCAATTATGCCCCATATGCTCCATATTATGCCCCCATATGTTCCACAGATTATGCCCCCATATGCTCCAGATTATGCCCCATATGTTCCACAGTTTATGCCCCTATATGCTCCATATTATGCCCCATATGTTCCACAGCTTATGCCCCCATATGCTCCATATTATCCCCATATGCTCCAGATTTGCCCCATATGTTCCACATTTTATTGCCCCCATATGCTCCATATTATGCCCCCATATGTTCCACAGATTATGCCCCCATATGCTCCAGATTATGCCCCATATGTTCCACAGTTATGCCCCTATATGCTCCATATTATGCCCCATATGTTCCACAGCTTATGCCCCCATATGCTCCATATTATGCCCCCATATGCTCCAGATTATGCCCCCATATGCTCCAATTATGCCCCATATGTTCCACAGCTTATGCCCCCATATGCTCCATATTATGCCCCATATGCTCCAGATTATGCCCCATATGCTCCATATTATGCCCCATATGTTCCACAGCTTATGCCCCCATATGCTCCAGATTATTCCCGCATATGCTGCACAATTATGCCCCATAGTATAGGCCTCATATGCTGCTGCTGCAAAAAAAAAAATGACATACTCACCTCTCGTCGCTGGGGCCAGGTGCCGGTGTCCTGAGCAGGCGGTGACACCGGCGCGCTATGGGGGACAGGTGCCGGTATCACCGCTCGCTCAGGACCCTGGCACCTGAGATATTTACCTGTCCTCTCTTTACCGCAGCGCGCTGCTCCCTCGGTCTGACTCCTCTGGCTGTGAATGATCAGGCAGAGGGCGGGGCGCACACTAACGACGTCATCGCGCCCTCTGCCTGAACATTCACAGCCAGAGGAGTCAGACCGAGGGAGCAGTGCGCTGCGGTGGACCGAGGGACAGGTAAATATCACTATACTCACCCCTCCGCCGCACGTCTCTGCAGCCTCTCCTCTTCTCCCGGCGCTCTCCGCAGCGCTTCAGTCCTGCAGCGGTCACGTGCTACCGCTCATTAAAGTCATGAATATGTGCATATTCATGACTTTAATGAGCGGTGCCATGTGTCCGCTGCAGGAAGGAGCCGGAGATCGTGGGAGAAGCAGGGGGGCTGCAGAGACCGCGCCGGCGGAGGGGTGAGTATGATCCGACACCCCCGCTCCCCCTCCCCCTCCAACCCCCGTATATGACCCGCGTATAAGCCGAGTGGGGGACTTTCAGCCCTAAAAAATGGGCTGAAAATCTCGGCTTATACATGGGTATATACGGTAGTTATTTTAAATTTTTGTGGAAATACAAAAACTGAAAAGTGGGGCGTGCAAAATTATTCGGCCCCTTTTCATTCAGTGCAGCAAACTCACTCCAGAAGTTTGTGCACTGCACATCACCCTGAAAAATTCATACCCACTGTCAAACATGGCAGTATCATGGTGTGGGCATGCTTTTCTTCAACAGGTACAGAGAAGCTGGTCTGAGTTGATAGAAAGTTTAATGGAGCTAACTACAGGGCGATCCTGGAGGAAAACCTGTTAGAGGCTGCAAAAAACTTGAGACTGGGGTGTAGGTTCACCTTCCAGCAGGACAACAACCCTAAATATACTGTCAGAGCTACAATGGAATGGTTTAGATCAAATCATATTCATGTGTTTGAATTGCCCAGTCAAAGTCCAGACCAAAATCTCACTGAGAATCTGTGGAAAGACTTGAAAATTGCTGTTCACAGACACTCTCCATCCAATGTCACTGAGCTAGAGCTCAAAGAATAGGCAAAATTTCAGCCTCTAGTAGTGTTGAGCATTCCGATACCGCAAATATCGGGTATCGGCCGATATTCGCGGTATCGGAATTCCGATTCTGAGTTCCGATATTTTTTGCATATCGGATACCGGAATTGGAAGTTTTCTGTAAAGTATATGGGGAGTTCCTGGGTCACAGAAGGAAGTACGTGACACAGGAACTTCCTGAAAGAGTCAGTGACAGTGTCGGTCGGGGCTGTCAGGGGTCAGTCAGCACTTACCTTACAGAGGATCCCCGGTGGTCACGTCATGGATGGATTTCTCTCGGCCATTACCCTCTCCCTGGCGGTCACGTGCAGCTTCTCGCGATATGTGCACGTGACTGCTGGTAAGGACTGGGTAATCTCGGCCAGCTGTACTCACGACAGCTGGCCGTGAGAAATCCATTTGACGTCACGTGACTGCCGGGGAATCTCCTCAGGTAAGCAGCTCTGCTGTGTCTGGATGTCAGGCTGAGCCTGTCATCCAGATGTAGCAGAGTTGGACTCGTCGTGGGACCCTCGTTATCTTGGACTACGTCGGACAGGGAGTATTTGTGTTGGTTTGTTATTTTTGTTTTTTTTACAGGAGATCGATGGCGTCGCAGGATGAGCGTGCAATAAAAAATAATGAAAACTGTGTTGTGTATTATTTCATTAAAAGACTTTATTCTGGCTGTGTCTTTTTTTAAACATTTTCAAACTTTATGATTAATAATGGATCGGTGTCTTATTGACGCCTCTTCATTATTAACCGGGCTTATTGTCACCGTTCAATCAAAGGTGACATTAATCTCTTATTACCCCATATTCTACCGCTACAGGGAGTGGGAAGAGCCGGGTAAAGTGCCACAATTGGCGCATCTTTGGATGCGCCAATTGTGGGGCTGCTGCAGCCTGGTATTTTTAGGCTGTTGAGGGGGAAAATCCATGCGCCTTGACAGTCTTTTAATACCAGGCCGCAGCAGTCTGCTTTTTACTTGGCTGGTTAACAAAAATAGGGGGACCCCACGCCATTTTTTTTTTCGAGGGGATCCCCTATTTTTGTTAACCAACCAAGATAAGCAGACTGCTGTGGCCTGGTATTATCAGGCTTGCAAGGTTCATGTATATTGGATCCTTACCAGCCTGAAATACCAGGCCTCAGTAGTCTGCTTCATCTGGCTGGTTAACAAAAATAGGGGGAACCCACGCCATTTTTTTTTGAGGGGGATCCCCTATTTTTGTCAATCAGTTCACTTCAGGTCAGCCGGGATTCCCTCTGACGTCACTGATGCTGTGCGGTGTCCCCGGCTGACCTGAAGTGAAAGTGGGAAGCAATCAAGCTTCCCACACTAATCACTTCCTCTCCTGTCAGCCAGGAGAGGAGATGATTCATTCAGGGGTTTACTGCGAGGCGGTCCCTGTAGTAAACATTAACCCTTTCAGAAGGATTACATCGGGGGACATGACTGAACACCGGATAGGTAAGAATAATGTTGCTTTATTATTTTATTTTTATTACAGGAGAACAAGGGAATCGAGGATTAACTGTACAATAAAAGATGGTCAAAAACTGTGTCACTATTTCATTAAAATGATTTTTAATTAAAGTGTGTGTTTTATTTTTATTTCATACAATAGGATTAATAATTGATAGTTGTCTAATTGACAGCTCTCAATTATTAACCTGGCTTAAAGTCACCTTCCAATAGCAAGGTGGCTTTAACCCATTATTAACATGGCTTTAACCCATTAAGGATTAATAATTGATAGTTGTCTAATTGACAGCTCTCAATTATTACCTGGCTTAAAGTCACTTCCAATAGCAGGTGCTTTAACCCATTATTAACCATTCGCCACCGCTACAGGCAATGGAAATAGACGGGCTAAGTGCCAGAAAGGGCGAATCTAATTATAGATTTGCCTTTTTTGGGGTGGCTGGGGGCAGATGTTAGTGGCCAGGGGGGGCCCAAAAATAATGGTCCCTCTCTGGGCTATTATTATCTGCCCATTACTCGCTGGCTTTGTCTGGTTGAGAAAATAGTGCGGGAGCCCACGCATTTTATTTCAACAAATTTACACCTTATTCGTGTCAAGTATCCTCAAGTATATTTGTGCTTCATAGACTCTCTGCTTGATTGCATTTTCCTCTGAAGTTTCCTATGGACTGTTAAGCTGCATTTAATATCTGCACCAAGTGTTGTGGACTTGAGCTTTGCTCTGCACCTGTTTGAATCACTGTGTGATAATATAAACTTTACCACTTATAAAACTGTGTCTTGTAGTTGTCTTGTTCCACGCAAAGAGTCTCCTGAGTTATCCCCTATAATCATTACAGGGACTTGCCATTCCCGCACCTACAATTCCAGGCCTATTTAAGGCAGTTCAGCTGCTTGAGTCATGGTCTGTGTGTGGAACGAGGAAAGACCTGTGTAATACTGGGAAGTCTGTTGTGAGAGAATGGCCAGAAAGTACTGTGCTTTAACCCCTTAGTGACAGAGCCATTTTGCAGCTTAATGACAGGGCCAATTTTTACAATTCTGACCACTGTCAATTTATGAGGTTATAACTCTGGAACGCTTTAACGAATCCCTCTGATTCTGAGATTGTTTTTTCGTGACATATTGTACTTCACGTTAGTGGTAAAATTTATTTGATATGACTTGTGTTTATTTATGAAAAAAACGGAAATATGGCGAAAATTTAACAATTTTCAAACTTTAAATTTTTATGCCCTTAAATCAGAGAGATATGTCACACAAATTTCTTAATAAATAACATTTCCCACATGTCTACTTTACATCAGCACAATTTTGGGACCAAAATTTTTTTTTGTTATGAAGTTATAAGGGTTAAAAGTTGACCAGCGATTTCTCATTTTTACAACACCATTTTTATTTTAGGGACCACATCACATTTGAAGTCACTTTGAGGGGTTTATATGATAGAAAATAGCCAAAAGTGACAACATTCTAAAAACTGCACCCCTCAAGGTGCTCAAAACCACATTCAAGAAGTTTATTAACCCTTTACGTGCTTCACAGGAACTGAAGCAATATAGAAGGAAAAAATTAACATTTAACTTTTTTTGCAAAAACTTTACTTCGGAACCTATTTTTTTTATTTTCACAACTGTTAAAAGAAAAAATGAACCACAAAATATGTTGTGCAATTTCTCCTGATTAAGCCGATACCCCATATGTGGGGGTAAACCACTTTTTGGGCGCACGGCAGAGGTTGCAAGGGAAGGAGCGACATTTGACTTTTTCAACGCAGAATTGGCTGGACGCCATGTCGCGTTTGTAGAGGCCCTGATGTGTCTAAACAGTGGAAACCCATCACAAGTGACCCCATTTTGGAAACTAGACCCCCTAAGGAACTTATCTAGATGTGTGGTGAGCACTTTGAACCTCCAAGTGCTTCACAGAAGTTTATAACATAGAACAGTGAAAATAAAAAATCATATTTTTTCCACAAAAACAATCTTTTCACCCCAATTTTTATTTTCCCAAGGGTAACAAGACCCCAAAAGTTTTTGTGCAATTTGTCCTGAGCATGCTGATACCCCATATGTGGGGGTAAACCACTGTTTGGGTGCAAGGCAGAGCTTGGAAGGGAAGGAGCGACATTTGACTTTTTCAGCGCAGAATTGGCTGGACGTCATGTCGTGTTTGTAGAGGCCCTGATGTGTAAAAACAGTGGAAACCCCCCACAAGTGACCCCATTTTGGAAATTAGACCCCCTAAGGAACTTATCTAGATGTGTGGTGAGCACTTTGAACCTCCAAGTGCTTCACAGAAGTTTATAACATAGAACCGTGAAAATAAAAAATCATATTTTTTCCACAAAAACGATCTGTTCACCCCAATTTTTATTTTCCCAAGGGTAACAAGACCCCAAAAGTTTTTGTGCAATTTGTCCTGAGCATGCCGATACCCCATATGTGGGGGTAAACCACTGTTTGGGCGCACGGCAGGGCTTGGAAGGGAAGGAGCGCCGTTTGTTTCAAACCAAAATTGCTGGAATTGAAATTGGACGCCATGTCGCGTTTGGAGAGCCCCTAATACGCCTAAACAGTCGAAACCACCCACAAATCACACCATTTTGGAAACTAGACCCCTTAAGGAACTTATCTAGATGTGTGGTGAGCACTTTGAACCCCCAAGTGCTTCACAGAAATTAATAAACGTAGAGCCGTGAAAATAAAAAATCATTTTTTTCCTCAAAAATGATTCTTTAGCCCGCTATTTTTTTTTATTTTCCCAAGGGTAACAGGAGAAATTGGACCCAAAAAGTTGATGTGCTATTTTTCCTGAGTATGCTGATACCCCATATGTGGGGTGAAACCACTGTTTAGGCGCATGGGAGTGCTTGGAAGGGAAGGAGCGCCATTTTGTAATGCAGACTTTGATGGAATGTTCTGCGGGCGTCATGTTGTGTTTGCAGAGCCCTTGATGTACCTAAACAGTAGAAACCCCCTGCAAGTGACACCATTTTAGAAACTAGACCCCCCAAGGAGCTTATCTAGATGTGTGGTGAGCACATTGAACCCCCAAGTGCTTCACAGAAATTTATAAACGCAGAGTCGTGAAAATGAAAAATCATTTTTTTTTCTCAAAAATGTTTTTTTAGCCAGCTATTTTTTATTTTCCCAAGGGTAACAGGAGAAATTAGAACCCCAAAATTGGTGTGCAATTTGTCCTGAGTACGCTGATACCCCATATGTTGGGGTAAATCACTGTTTGGGCGCACGGCAGGGCTCGGAAGGGAGGGAGCACCATTTGACTTTTTGAAAGCCACGTCGTGTTTGGAGACCCCCTGATGTGTCTAAACAGTGGAAACCCCCCACAAGTGACCCCATTTTGGAAACTAGACCCCTTAAGGAACTTATCTAGATGTGTGGTGAGCACTTTGAACCCCCAATTGTTTCACAGAAATTTATAAACGCAGAGCTGTGAAAATAAAAAATCATTTTTTTTCTTAAAAAGATTTTTTTAGCCAGCTATTTTTTATTTTCCCAAGGGTAACAGGAGAAATTATAACCCCAAAATTGGTGTGCAATTTGTCCTGAGTACGCTGATACCCCATATGTTGGGGTAAACCACTGTTTGGGCGCACGGCAGGGCTCGGAAGGGAGGGAGCACCATTTGACTTTTTGAACGCCACGTCGTGTTTGGAGACCCCCTGATGTGCCTAAATAGTGGAAATCCTTCAATTCTAGCTCCAACCCTAATCCCAACACACCCCTAACCCTAATCCCAACCCTAATCCTAACCTAAATCCCAACCGTAATTCCAACCCTAATTGTAACCCTAACCTTAATTGTAACCCTAACTCTAATTGTAACCCTAACCCTAATTTTAACCCTAACCCTATTTGTAACCCTAACCCTAATTCTAACCCTAATTATAACCCTAACCCTAAGGCTAGGTTCATTTTGCGTTTTACCAGCCCGTTCAACACATAGCGTTGACGGGCTGGTAACGGTATAGCATAACGCGATCGCGTTATGCTATACCCGCTAGCGCAGAGGAATCAGCAGATGATTCATCTGCGCTAGCGGTGACGGAACCCAGACGCTGCAGCCCGCGTCCGAGGCTCCGTCACTGAATGATGGCACGTCGCAAACGCATGCCGCTTTACGGCATGCATCGCGATGCGCTCTCAAATGGGGGTGCAATGGCACCGTTAACGGACTGCGTTACACCGCGTTATACCGCAGTGTAACGCAGTCCGCCTAACGGACTGCCATAACGCAGTATGAACCCAGCTTAACCCTAACACTAATTATAACCCTAACCCTAATGCTAACCCTAACCCTAATTATAACCCTAACCCTAATTATAACCCTAACCCTAACAGAAAAATGAAAATAAATATAATTTCTATTTTTTATTATATGTCCCTAACTAAGGGGGTGATAAATGGGGGGGTTATGTACTGTTTTTTTATTTTGATCACTGTGATAGTTTATCATAGTGATCAAAATGCACTTTCTGGAGAATGAATGAAAAAATTTTTGAATCTGCCGCCAAGCAGATCGGCGGGCGCACTGCGCATGCGCCCGCCATTTTTTTTGCAGGAAGAAGACGCCGGGATCCTGGGGCCTGCGGGAGGACGGAGGACACCGGTAAGTATATGGGGGGGCGATCGGGGGACCTGGGGACCCTCATTTTCTCCCCTCTGATGTGCGATCACATCAGAGGGGAGAGAAATCATTTTTTTTTTTTTCTTTTTTGCGATCGCGTCTATGCTTGCATAGACGCGATCGCAACACTGGGATCGGTGAATACCGACCCGGATCATGTTCTCTGGGGTCCCCAGAGAATATTTGCCCATCCCCCCCAGCACACAGCGGCACATAGCGGCGGGCGCACTGAGCATGCGCCCGCCATTTTATTCATCGCGCCGGCCCCGGGGGACACCGGAGGGCCCTGGGGCCACATGCAGGACATCGGGGGCCACATGGGGGTCCCGGGGACCCTTTTTTTCTGTCCTCTGATGTCCGATGACATCAGAGGACAGAGAAATTAAATGGCACAACTTTTTTTTTTTTTTGTTGCGGTCGCCGTTATAGGGTTAATAACGGCGATCGCAACATCGGTGTCGGTAAAAACCGACCCGATTCATGTTCTCTGGGGTCTCGGCTACCCCCGGTAGCCGAGACCCCGGAGAAAATGCGCCTCTGGGGGGCGCTATTCACTTTTTCCACAGCGCCATTAATTAACGGCGCTGTGGTTTAAGTACCCTTAATGACCGCCGTTAAAAGGCGTATCGGCGGTCGTTAAGGGGTTAAAAACGAGAGTCTGTTATTTAGAAACTGTTCCAATAAGGATATGTTCCCATGGTCAGTAAACGCTGCTGGTTGAATGCTGCGTACACCCGCAGTGTCCAACCCGCAGCGGCCAGATGTTACAGCATAGTAGATGGGATTTGAAGAAATCCCATCTCCATTATGCGTGCATCAGCACCCGCAGCTTTCCAGACCGCAGCATGTCTATTTATCTTGCAGAGTCGCTCAGCCTCCGCAAGATAAATGTCACTGTCCTATGTATGGGATGTGGTGATTCCGCACGGTTCAATGAACACATGCGGAATCACCTACAGTACAGACCAAAAGTTTGGACACACCTTCTCATTTAAAGATTTTTCTGTATTTTCATGACTATGAAAATTGTACATTCACACTGAAGGCATCAAAACTATGAATTAACACATGTGGAATTATATACTTAACAAAAAAGTGTGTAACAACTGAAATTATGTCTTATATTCTAGGTTCTTCAAAGTAGCCACCTTTTGCTTTGATGACTACTTTGCACACTCTTGGCATTCTCTTGATGAGCTTCAAGAGGTAGTCACCGGGAATGGTTTTGACTTCACAGGTGTGCCCTGTCAGGTTTAATAAGAGGGATTTCTGGCCTTATACTGTTATCATTGGGCGGTTTCTTCAATAAAATTCGATGTATACTCTAACGGGTGATGACTAGAGTTGAGCGATACTTTCCGATATCCAAAAGTATCGGAATCGGAATGGTATCGCCGATACCCCAAAAATATCGGCGATACCCGATACCGATACCGGAAATCCAATGTAAGTCTATGGGAACAAAATATCGGAATTAAAAAAAGCCCATTCTTGCCTTGTTGGTTAATTGTACATGAAGGAAAACAACAAAGAGTAATGTAGAATGTATTGGGGAAGGTTGAGGAGACATTAAAGGCATAGATGTTTAACCCAATCAAATGGAATAGCATTAATATTTTTTTTTTTAAAGATGTTCGGATTGACGAAGAAATTGACAATGTTGTTAACGTTTTTTCTATTTTGGCAAATATGTATGTTTCACAACTTCCATGCTCTTCACCTTTTTAACTTTTGACACACTTTCTCCTTCATAATCTTCAGCAGCATCATCTTTTTCATCAAATTATTCTTCATCTTCACCTTCTTTATCTTCTTCTTAAACTTCTTGCTATTCATCTTTTTGTTAACATTACTCATATTGTTCTTATTCAACTATTATTCTTCTTCATATTCTACTTCATCTTCATCTTCTTCATCATATTCTTATTTTGGACAGAGATTCCTGTACTTGTAATCTGTAAAAGTATGAATTTTTAATCCTTGCGTTCTTGCTGTCACAAAAGTTTTAAATTACAACAGTATTTGTCCGTGTTGAGTTTACCCTGCAGCAGCAGTCATTTTCCAGGGGCATGTCTGGTTGCGCAAGGCTTTATCGGCAACACTACCTTCCTTGTGTCACGGGTAGGGTAGCGTGTATCTATTATATGACTCTCTCTAAAATGTGACGTTACGCAGCCTTATTCTGCCCTAAGGACGCCAAAAATATGACAGCAGTAATCATTTACTGTATAAAACTCCACCTATGAGCAACAAAACAAGCACGTTCCCTCTTCTGTTTCCTGCGCTAACATGTGAGGAGGGAGTTTGGAGATGCTCCTGAATTCCTCCCAGGTATCCAAGCATATCGGGCCCATAGGAGAGCAGTAAAACCACCCCCGGGAACACTGACACCTTTTACATTCGTGGGGACATAATTTATGGAGCGCTACTTGCTACGGAGTTCACAACAGACCCCGAACGGTTTACCTATCCAACTGAAGCAGAAGGACAAGATGGCGCATGGAGGAGACAAAGAGGAAAGAGGCGCGATGCTGAGCGCTGCCATAGACATGCAGCAAGAGCTATTATCAGAAGCACCATGTGACCTGAGAGTTCCTCAGGAATTCGATTCGCAGAAAATGGCTGAAGAGAGGTCAAAGCCCTTCTCTTACCAGACATTCAGAAGCTGCTGGAGTCGGTATTGCAATCGTCATTGTCTTCCATACAAAAGTCTGTACACCTGAATACCATTGCAATTACCAAGCTGCAACAGGATGTGGCGCTGCTACAACAGGAGAAGCAACTTGGCCAAGACAGAGAACAGAACCTTCAGCAGAAGTTACAAAATTTGATAGACAAAACAGAGGACTTGGAAAATCGCTCGAGACAAAGCAATTTACGTCTCGTCGGACTGCCTGAATCATTTAAATCAGCAGACTTACAATCCATCTGTGAGAATGATCTACCGAAAATATTGTGACTTAACTACTACTGTAGTGTGTAACGTGCACATCGTGTGGGACCGCCGCAAAACAACAACAGGCGAGGGGAGGCATCGAAACCAACGATGTACAGACCACGGCAAGTAATAATTAAGCTGTTACATTATAACGACAAAGTTTCATTGTTACGGCCATTCAGAGAAGCGAGGCGCCCAGTGCTACTCCATGGCTATGAGATTCTGCTCTTTGATGACTTCTCAGTATCGGTGTCCAAGAAGAGGAGGGCGTTCAGTTTAATTTGCACAACGTTGTTTGAGCGAGATGTTCGCTTTCAACTACTGTTCCCAGCGCGTTAGCGGTTCCAAAGATCTGACGGGACATATGTAATTAATGACACACCAGAACAAGCCGAAGCAGCCTTGGAACGAAATCCACAAAGTGATAGGGAAGTACAGCGACGCAGTTCCAGGTTCTCCCCACGCAGACGACGACAAGATGGCAGTTCATGAAGGAGATCAGGAAAGATGAAAGAGATTCTCTCCACGTTAAATGACATATGAGATATATTTGCTGTTTGAGCCGTTTCTATTGGAGTTCCTTCATACCTATGCTAAAGCATGATAGTTTTGCTGCAATTTTAGATGGTTAAATTAGTTAATTAATATTAGATGTTGAAGATCTCTCATGAGAGTGGGGGTCTTGATAAACGTGGGACAAATGAGTTAAACATTACATATGGAGGGACAATAAGTGAAGCAGGCTATTGGGGTTTCATGCTTTGGACACATGGGGGGTACACTTAATAGCCTGGGAGGATGGGGGTAATCTCCTCACAGGTTAGAAAAAAGGAAGTCACATAAACACAGGTAGTGGTGGAGTTGCCACTGAACAGGTTATTCCCAGAGACCCTATTGTCTGTGTGATGGGATATGTCGAGGAAGTGAGGGGTGATGATGTTTTGCAAATAACAGTTGCTAGAATGCTCTTTATCGCTAGGAAACTGATAGCATATAATTGGATCTCGAATAAAGTCTCTTCGCGGAAAGAATATATAAATAAGCTTAATTTTACTTTAAGTAGAGAAAAGGCCATTTATCTTAAGCGAGGAAGGCTGGCAATGTTTGTAAAAATTTGGGCAGGATGGTTGAACACTCCAGGCCTATCGACTGTAAATTTGTTATTGTAACAACATGCTTATGATATTCTGAATATGTTTATAGAATACATCATTACAATTTGTGCCTTGGATATATGCATTATTAATGTATGTTTTGTATTTATTTTTGATATAACTTAACATTGGACCAGGGAATGGGAGGGGGGTGGGGAGGTAGGGAATGGCATAAGAAATGTGGGCAATTTTTGTAAGATTTTCAAAACTTCAATAAAAAATATCTGATTTAAAAAAAAAGAAATGGAAGGAGTATCATACCACTGCAAATCTACCAAGACCCGGCCGTCCCTTTAAACTTTCATCTCAAACAAGGGGAAGACTGATCAGAGATGCAGCCAAGAGGCCCATGATCACTCTGGATGAACTGCAGACATCTACAGGTGAGATGGGACAGTCTGTCCATAGGACAACAATCAGTCGTACATTGCATAAATCTGACCTTTATGTAAAAGTGGCAAGAAGAAAGCCATTTCTCAAAGATATCCATAAAAAGTGTTGTTTAAAGTTTGCAACAAGCCACCTGGGAGACACACCAAACATGTGGAAGGTGCTCTGGTCAGATGAAATCAAAATCAAACTTTTTGGTAATGCCAAACGATATGTTTGGCGTAAAGGCAACACAGCTCATCGCCCTGAACACACCATCCCCACTGTCAAACGTGGTGGCAGCATCATGGTTTGGGCCTGGGAAGGGCAGGGACAGGGAAGATGGTTAAAATTGATGGGATGATGGATGGAGCCAATACAGGACTATTCTTGAAGAAAACCTGTTGGAGTCTGCAAAAGACCTGAGACTGGAACAGAGATTTGTCTTCCAAAAAGACAATGATCCCAAACATAAAGCAAAATCTACAATGGAATGGTTCACAAATAAACGTATCCAGGTGTGAGAATGGCCAAGTCAAAGTCCAGACCTGAATCCAATCGAGAATCTGTGGAAAGAGCTGAAAACTGCTGTTTACAAACTATCTCTATCCAGCCTCACGGAGCTCGAGCTGTTTGCCAAGGAAGAATGGGCAAGAATTTCAGTCATACTTGAATATGTAAGCAGAGCACAACATAAAGACCCCCCCACAGACCTCCCCAAAGCACGACAATCTCATTAAAGGGAACATGTCACCTCCTTTTTTGAATATAAGATGCGGCCATCGCATTTAGGGGCTTATCTACAGCATTCTGTAATGCTGTAGATAAGCCCCCGATGTAACCTGAAAGATAAGAAAAACAAGTTATATTATACTCACCTGGGGGGGGGTCCGGTGCGGTCTGATGAGCATTGCAGGTCCGGGTCAGGCGCCTCCCATCTTCTTGCGATGTCATCTTCCTTGCTTCCTGTTGCGGCTCCTGCGCAGGCGTACTAAACCAATACGCCAGTACCCTGTTGAGGGCAGAGCAAAGTACTGCAGTGCGCAGGTGCCGGGCCTACCTGACCTTTCCCGGCGCCTGCGCACTGTTGTATTTTGCTCAACAGGGCAAATCAATATGCCTGCACAGGAGCCGCGACAGGAAGCAAGATGACGACATTGCAAGAAGATGGGAGGCAGCGGACCCGGACCTGCGACGCTCATCGGACCGCACCGGAACCCCCCAGGTGAGTATAATATAACTTGTTTTTCTTATCTTTCAGGTTACATCGGTGGCTTATCTACAGCATTCTGGAATGCTGTAGATAAGCCCCTTAAGGCGGTGGCCGCATCTTATATCGAAAGAGGAGGTGACCGGTTCCCTTTAACTGAAAACTAAATAAAGATTTAACAACCACAAGACGGATTTCATCAACCAAGGTATCATTTTAATCAGTATAATGACACCAACTTGACAGTGTCTGTAGTTTACTGAGCAAAATCCTGCTGACAGGCTCACTTTACATACCATTTACTAAATCCAGCGTCTAAGAACTCTGCGATCTTTACATGGCGGACGTCACAGTTCATAGGGCAACAAGGTAGTTCAGTGTTTAGTATTGTAACTTTGCAGCACTGGGGTCCTGAGTTTATATCCCCCCAAAGACAACATTTGAAAGGAGTTTG
This sequence comes from Oophaga sylvatica, assembly GCA_033576555.1. Lineage (NCBI taxonomy): Eukaryota > Metazoa > Chordata > Amphibia > Anura > Dendrobatidae > Oophaga > Oophaga sylvatica. The sequence goes on along the minus strand of JARQOD010000003.1, from coordinate 207,642,453 downwards.
TATGTTCTGCCTTTGTTTGGAGTGTGAGACGAAACTGAAGTACCTGGAACAAACCCATGCAAAGACATACGGAAAGGTAATTTAGATTGCGAGTCCCAATAGGGACAGCAACGACAATATCTGTAAAGTGCTGTGGAATATGATTGCGCTATACAGTATAAGTAAGCATAAATTGTTTAGGGCATAATGCTTTTTTTTTGTTGTATATTTCTTTATTAAGAAAAACATAGGCAACAATACAGCAAAAGGAGACAATTACAGTCACAACGGTAAACCAAGTACCAATCATGCTGAGTGTTGCAGCTATTAAGAGCAGTATATCAGAGTTATAACTATAAACAGTAACAAAAATAACAAAAAGACCACATTGGAGCATTTATGGCAAAAAATGAGATTAAAGATAATGTCAACAATGGCTATATCGGGTCGTTAAAGACTTGTGAGCTTCATTCACAATAGCTATGTAGCGGGCGCGAGCCAGTAAAGCAAATGAGTATGTCTGCGTCGCCGGGGTCCGATCGGAAACGAGGATACAGGGACACGGGTCCTTACATGCTGGGGGGATCCAAGGGAGGGGACTGAGGCTTTGGTGAGGTATGGAGGGAACTAAGTTTGGTCATATTTTGTCTCCAAGGAGCTCATGCCTCAAGAAACAGGTGACGTGAATGGGTCTCCCAACTGGAGAGTTCCTCTAGCCTAAATATTGAATTAATTTTTTCGAACCACTCTGACAGGGTAGGTGGAGTTGGGCTCTTCCAATGGGATGAGATTAAGTGCTTAGCTGCACTCAGCATTAGTGCTAAAGGCCTGTGTTTCTTTAGTTTACAATCCACTGAAGGGCAGGAGAGCAACACTTCTTTGGGGGAAAGGTGTCTTGGGATTAATTTGAGGTCTAGCAACGTTTTGTTTACTCCCGACTAGAATTCTTTCAGAAGTGGGCAGGTCCAGAAGATGTGTGTCATGTTACCTACTACCAAATCGCATCTCCAGCAATCCTTCGATTCCGTTAGACCCAGGTGGTGAAGGAACTCAGGAGTTCTGTACCATCTAGTGATAATCTTGTATGCATTTTCTTGTAGCAAAGTGCATCTGGAGAAACCCTTTGAGTTGGCCAAAATCTTATGTACCTCTGAATCTGTTAATGAGATACCCAGTTCCTTCTCCCATGAGAGTAAGCAGACTGGCTTCGATGTTGCGGTGGGCGCAACAATACTTTCGTAGACTTCGGACAATAGTCTATGTATAGGAGCAGGGAGTTTCGTCAACATTTCATTCCAGGACCATTTTTTGGTTGTGTATTTAGAATTAAATTTTCTTTAAGATTGCAGTGGCATGAGCTACTTGTAAAAAGTTTCTAGGGCGCATGTGAGCATCTTTGGGCCAGATATCTGAGGGAGAGATATTTCCCAGATCTAGATGTGAGAGCTTGGTATGGCAGTTTATGCCATAGATTGAATAAATCCTTGTAATCGGGATTGAGGAGGTATGGAATGGAACTGGTGGGGGTTAAAGCAGGGGGGCCATCTGTTCTGGTTAGAGACTTGCTCAAGTCCGCTTTGACTTTTAAGGTTGTCTGGGTAATTGGGTCTAGTTTCAGGTGGGAGAGGGGAACCAAATTACTCCAGATGTAGTGGTATGCATTTTCCTCGAGGAGCAGTAGTTCCAAATTATTATGGGTTGGGGATTTTTGAGCCAGTGCGAGGTTTAGCCACCTACAGATGTGGATTTCTTTGTGATATGCGGGGAGATCAGGGAAATTCAGGCCTCCTGAAGTTTTTGGGAGGGTTAGAAATCTGTGTGAAAGCCTGGGTTTTTTGAATTTCCAGACATATTGCAAAATAATTTTTCATGATCACGGTAAAGAATGTTTTGGGGAGTGGAATTGGTACCATAGACATTGTATATATAACTTTAGGTAAGATATATGTTTTAATTATGTTTATTCTTCCCATCCAGGACAGATATGGGTGATCGTAGGACTTCAGTTGTCCTTCAATTGTTTTAATCAATTTATCAAAGTTTTCTGTATACAGATCTGAAGGGTGATTGGTGAGAAAGACCCCTAAATATTTGATGCAGTTTGAGGGCCATATATTCAGAGCCTCTGACTTATCGCAGTTGATTTTGAAGTCGGAAAGTTCACTAAATCTATGGAATAGATCGATGTTCTGAAGAGCTGTCTTGGGGTTAGTAAGAAGGATTAGCAGATCGTCTGCAAAGGCTGCGCATTTCTGTTCAGTATGTTTAATTTTTAATCCCCTGATATCAGGGTTCTGTCGGATAGCTTGAATCAACGTCTCTATTACTAAAATAAAAAGGGTAGGTGATATGGGGCAGCCCTGACGCGTGCCATTTTGGATTTTGAAGGTATGAAAGTAAGTCCCATTGACTTTTATTTTTGCGGATAGGGCGGAGTATAGGGTAAATATGGCTCTGACAAAAGGCGGGGGGGAGCCGAAATTTTCGAGAGTTTTTTCCATAAAGTGCCAGTTTACATGGTCGAAGGCCTTTTCGGCGTCAGTAGAGAGGAGAATTAAGGGGGAATTTGATTTAAGTGCGTGGTTAATGGAGACAAGAATCTTGGCTGTGTTGTCCTTTCCCTCACTCCCTTTTACAAATCCCGCTTGGTCTGGGTGGATCAATTTATGGAGGAATTTGCTAATTCTAGTGGCAAGGATTTTAGCCCACAACTTTATGTCCATGTCCAGCAAGGAAATAGGGCGGTAACTGCCACATAGCTCAGGGTTCTTTCCTTCTTTGGGTATGACGGTTATATAGGCTTCCAGCGCTTGCCTAGGAAGGGGTGCACCATTTAGAAGTTCATTAAAGAGGTTAGATAGGTGAGGGGCCAGGATATCAGCGAATCTTTTATAATATAGAATCGGGAACCCATCTGGGCCTGGCGATTTGCCTTTAGGTATTGACTTTAGGGTATCTAAGATTTCTTGTATTGTGATTGGGGCCAATAATGAATCCTTATCTGAAGGAATGAGTTTAGGTAGTTCGAGGGAGGAAAGGAAAGACTGAATTTTGTCTTCAGCTGCCGAGGGATCTGTCATTGAGGGGGGCCTAGGAATATTGTAATGGTCCTCATAGAAACGCATAAACGCCTGCGCAATGTCGTCAGTGATAGAGACTATTTGAGAGGTTTCATTTCTGATCTTCCATATAAAAGCACTATCCATGTGTTTTTTGAGGAGTGAGGAAGTGAGCTTACTCCCTTTGTTGCCGTACATGTAGAATTTCTGCTTGCTTCTAAGAAAGGATTTGGCTGTGCGTACATTTAAAATGTCTTTTAATTTGTTCCTTAGAATTTTCAGGAATTCTTGTGCTTGGGCAGCCAAAGATTTTTTGTGTATAGTTTCAATAGTGTTGATTTGGTGGATGATAGATAATATTTCTTTATCCCTATTTTTCTTTACAAAGGAGCCTATGGCTATAAGTTCTCCTCTGATCACTGCCTTATGGGCTTCCCAAGTCATGGGGAGGGAGGTATCTGGGTGTAAATTTTCCTTAAAGAACAGTTTTAGTGAGTTTTTTATTTTGTCAAGGTTTTTCTCATTGTCCAGGAGGGTTTTGTTTAGCCTCCACGCTCCCGTAGGTCTGGGTAGTGAGGCAATAGTAATATCTAGGAATATGGGAGCATGGTCTGAAATCGTGATAGTGCCTATAAGTGCTTCATTTATTAGGGGGAGGGAATGATTTTGGACAAAAAAAATAGTCTAGCCTTTGGTATGAGTTATGCGGGGGAGAGAAAAAGATATAGTCTTTTGTGTCTGGATTAAATGTTCTCCATGGATCAGTTAGGTTTAGGGAGTTCAGGGAGATGTGAATCTTTCTAATCGCCTTTTGCTAAATGTTCTTAGAACCTGAGGACGAGTCCAGAGAGGAATTTAAAGTAATGTTAAGGTCACCCCCAATTACCAGTAGACCCTCCTTAAATAACGCTAATGTTTCTAGAGTCTTGGAGCCACAACTCCTGGTGTCTATTAGGGGCGTAAAGGTTACATAGAGTCACCATTGTGTTTGCCAGAAGGCCTTTAATCATAATATTTCGACCCTCTGGATCCGAGAGCGTGTCTTTCCATTGGAAGCGTAAGTTTTTAGCCAAAGCAATGCTGACTCCTTTCGAGGCAGAAGAACTGGTGCTATTGTACCAAGTCGGAAATGGGGAGCGAGAGGTGTCAGGGGAGCGGCCCTTTTTAAAGTGAGTTTCCTGAAGAAAGGCGATTTTTGTGTTGTTTTTCCTAAGGAGCAGCATGACCTGGCTTCTCTGGGGAGTCCAGGCCTTTTACCTTGAATGAGCATAATGTCAAGCTATCTAACAGAAGTTGACTAGCCATGAGATGGACGAGTGAAGGAATATTGAGGCAGATAATGAGAGTTGCAATGTGAGGACCTCAGAAAACAGTGTAAACAACATATAAACAGTTATTAACATATTAAATCTTATCTGCAGCGGGGGGGGGGGGGAGGTACCCAGCTTCAAACCGAAAGCAGATAAGTCAGTCCATAAAGCCCGGGTCTCACATAGCGATACACCAGCGATCCGACAACGATCAGGATCGCTGGTGTATCGCTACATTATCGCTGCTGAGCTGCCAAACAGGCAGCTCAGGCAGCGATCAGTACAAGCGACACTGCGGGTAAAACATCGCTTAGTTACCCGCAGTGTACCTTGGATACCAGCGCCCTGATGCAGGGAGCTGGTAACCAAGGTACACATCGGGTTTCCAGGCGCTGCACGGTGCCTGGAAACCCGCTGTGTACCTTGGTTACCAGCTCCCTTCATCAGGGCGCTGGTATCCAAGGTACACAGCGGGTTTCTAGGCACAGCCCCACGCCTGGAAACCCGCTGTGTACCTTGGTTACCAGCGGATCGCTGGTCTCCCGCCTGTCACACGCAGCGATGCGTGCCTGCCAGCGGGAGACCAGCGATCAAAAAAATGTCCAGGACATTCAGCGACGATCAGCGATACCCAGCAGGGGGCTGATCGTGGCTGAATGTCACACACAGCGATATCGCTGGGGAGATCGCTGCTGCGTCACAAAACTAGTGACTCAACAGCGATCTCGCTAGCGAGATCGTTGTGTGAGACGGGGGCTTAAAGGAGGTTCAGCTAGAGGAGAAAAAAGACAAGTGGTGATCTCCTGTGGATCCTAAGAGATACTGGGGAGAAGCGGGTTAATGACAAACGGATTAGAAACATACTATACTTAGTGATCCTGTGAGAGAGAAGCAAAGACATGTATAGAACAACAGTAGAGCAGAATCTGGTTAATTGGGGGGGAGCAATGAGACACAACAGCAAGTGAAGTACAAGGTGTCTTTCCCTCTTCACTCTCCCCTCCTCCAAGATCGTGAGACAGCAGCAACCAGGAGGGCAAGACGTCAGGAAGCTAAGTTGTTGGGCGCCTTTGGCCTTGTTTCTTAACTCTGGGAGAGCCTTTTTCTGTGTGGACCAGCCCTCCACCTTCTGAAGCTGTGGATAGGTGCGGGTCGTCTCCAGGGGCATCCAGGAGGGGACATCCACCGACGGGATCTGTAGGGTCTCCCAGGCATTCTGTAAATTCTCAGGGGAACGGATAGTGATCTGCCTTCCATCCTGTAAAACAGCTACTCCAAATGGGAAGAGCCATCTATAAGGGAGTTTATGTGCTCGTGTGTCAAGAAGTGGTTTCATCAGCCTTCTTTTGGCTAGGGTTGATGGAGCTACAGTGCCTACAAGTAGTATTCAACCCCCTGCAGATTTAGCTGGTTTGATAAGATGCAAATAAGTTAGAGCCTTCAAACTGCAAACGAGAGTAGGATTTATTAACAGAAGCATAAATCTTACAAAACAAAAAGTTATGTTGCTCAGTTGAATTTTAATAAATTTTAAACATAAAAGTGTGGGTCAATTATTATACAACCCCTATGTTTAATATTTCGTGGAATAACCCTTGTTTGCAATTACAGCTAATAATCGTCTTTTATAAGACCTGATCAGGCCGGCACAGGTCTGTGGAGTTATCTTGGCCCACTCCTCCATGCAGATCTTCTCCAAGTTATCTAGGTTCTTTGGGTGTCTCATGTGGACTTTAATCTTGAGCTCCTTCCACAAGTTTTCAATTGGGTTAAGGTCAGGAGACTGACTAGGCCACTCCAACACCTTGACTTTTTCCCTCTTGAACCAGGCCTTGGTTTTCTTGGCTGTGTGCTTTGGGTCGTTGTCTTGTTGGAAGATGAAATTACGACCCATCTTAAGATCCTTGATGGAGGAGCGGAGGTTCTTGGCCAAAATCTCAAGGTAGGCCGTGCTATCCATCCTCCCATGGATGCGGACCAGATGGCCAGGCCCCTTGGCTGAGAAACAGCCCCACAGCATGATGCTGCCACCACCATGCTTGACTGTAGGGATGGTATTCTTGGGGTCGTATGCAGTGCCATCCAGTCTCCAAACGTCACGTGTGTGGTTGGCACCAAAGATCTCGATCTTGGTCTCATCAGACCATAGAACCTTGAACCAGTCTGTCTCAGAGTCCTCCAAGTGATCATGAGCAAACTGTAGACGAGCCTTGACATGACGCTTTGAAAGTAAAGGTACCTTACGGGCTCGTCTGGAACGGAGACCATTGCGGTGGAGTACGTTACTTATGGTATTGACTGAAACCAATGTCCCCACTGCCATGAGATCTTCCCGGAGCTCCTTCCTTGTTGTCCTTGGGTTAGCCTTGACTCTTCGGACAAGCCTGGCCTCGGCACGGGAGGAAACTTTCAAAGGCTGTCCAGGCCGTGGAAGGCTAACAGTAGTTCCATAAGCCTTCCACTTACGGATGATGCTCCCAACAGTGGAGACAGGTAGGGCCAACTCCTTGGAAAGGGTTTTGTACCCCTTGCCAGCCTTGTGACCCTCCACGATCTTGTCTCTGATGGCCTTGGAATGCTCCTTTGTCTTTCCCATGTTGACCATGTATGAGTGCTGCTCACAAGTTTGGGGAGGGTCTTAAATAGTCAGAAAAGGCTGGCAAAAGAGAACATTAATCCACACATGTAAAGCTCATTATTCTTGGTGCCTGAACTACTTCTTAATACTTTAGGGGGACCAAACAGAATTCTTGTGGTTTGAGGGGTTGAATAATTAATGACACTCTGAATCAACTTTTAATGTTTTTAAAAAAAAAAAAAAATTAAAACAATATTTTTGCTGCAGTGCATTTCCCACTTCCAGGCTGATCTACAGTACAAATGTCACAATGCCAAGTTAATTCCGCATGTGTCAACCAGCTAAATCTGCAGGGGGTTGAATACTACTTGTAGGCACTGTATGTCTTGAAAAAATTGTTAGGGAGTTATTGTAGGAGAGAGGGCCATTTCTCTTGCTTTAGTGAGGATAGCATTTGTGTCAACAAAGCTAAGAAGGCCACAGATAATGTCTCTTGGCGGGTCAGGAGGTTTTGGTTTTAGTGCCCTGTGCACTCTTTCAATAACAATTTTGTCTGCTCTGTCTTGACCTACTAAAGATGAAAAAATTTCCTTAGTGACTTTTTCAAGCGTCTCAGTGGCAAAAGTTTCAGAAATTCCTTTAATTCTTACATTCTTCCTCCTACTTCTATTTTCTTGGTCCTCAATTGCCAGAAGGGTGATATTCAATTGCTTTTGGTGATAGGAGACCTGCTCTTTCAAGGCTTCCGAATATTCGGTCAGATCGGCTTGAGCAGATTCCAGTGACTCCACTCTATATCCCAGGTGTTTTAGGTCTTACTTGATTTCTGCTACCTCTTGCAGAAGGGGTTTCATTGCCTGAGCCAGTGACTTTTTTAAGAAAGATCTGGAGATGGGGACGCTGTCCGCGGACCAAGAGCCACAGTCTGAGCTGTCATCATTTGAGTCCGAGGTATCAGAGCGTAGTTGCTCCATCTCTTGTGTTGGCAGCTTTTTCAATGACGGTTATTGGGTGGAAGGTTTTGTTTTCAGGTATTTATTGAGTTCCCCTTGTTTATCGGCCTTGCTACTGCTAGAAAGCACTGTAGGGCGCTCCTTATTTGTTTTGACCATATTGGATTATGAGTAGTGTTGAGCGATACTGCTCGATATCTAAAAATATCGGATCGGAATGGTATCGCCGATATCACTAAAATATCGGCGATACCGATACCGATACCGAAAGTCCCATGTAAGTCTATGGGAACCAAATATCGACATTAAAAAAAAACCATTCTTGCCTTGTTGGTTAATTGTACATGAAGGAAAACAACAAAGAGTAATGTAGAATGTATTGGGGGAGGTTGAGGAGACAATAAAGGCATACATGTTTAACCCAATGCATTGGAATAGCATTAATATATTTTTTTTTGGAAATACGTTTGGATTGACGAACAAATTGACAATGTTGTTAACCTTTTTTCTATTTTGGCAAATATGTATGTTTCACAACTTCCATGCTCTTCACCTTTTTAACTTTTGACACACTTTCTCCTTCATAATCTTCAGCAGCATCATCTTTCTCATCAAATTATTCTTCATCTTCACCTTCTTAATCTTCTTCTTAAACTTCTTGCTATTCATGTTTTTGTTTACATTACTCATATTGTTATTATTAAACTATTAATCTTCTTCATATTCAAATTCTTCATCTTCTTCCTTTTCATCTTCTTCATCATATTCTTATTTGTGACAGAGATTCCTGTACTTGTAATCTGTAAAAGTATGAATTTTTCATTCTTCCGTTCTTGCTGTCACAAAAGATTTAAATTACAACAGTATTTGTCCGTGTTCAGTTTAGCCTGCAGCAGCAGGCATTTTCCAGGGGCACCACGAGGAGGAACGGACTCACCCCATACACTGCTTAGTCTTCTTCTGCTTAGAATTTAGAGCATATATTTTGCTCTTCATTTTGGTCTTATACTTCATGTTCTTCTGCTTTTTGATCTTCTGCTTATTGTTCTTCTGTCTCTTGTTCTGTATCTTGTAGTTTGTCTTAACCTTCTTTGTCCTGTTGGTGATCTTCTTCTGGGTAATCTTTTATTTTTTCTTTGTGATGGTGTTCAGGCTGGTTGGCTTCATGCTCGTCGTCCTTGTTGTCATCATCTTCTTCTGGGTGGTCTTTAAGGTCGTCTAATTTCCGAGAACCAGCTGACGTTACTGGAACCCGGACGGGTATCAGATGGAGCAAGAGACAATGGAAGTAACGAGGACCAGCTGACTGTGCTGGAACCCGGAGGGGCAGCAGAAGGAAAAGAGGCAATGTCACAACCGAGTACCAGCTGACGTTACTGTGACACGGTTACTAAGCAGGAGGTACCTGTGCTCCAAAGCACTACCAAGGACCAGCAGACGTTGGTGGAACTCGGATATGGAGATGGAGGCACCTAGGCCAAAGGCACTGGGGAGAACCAGTTGACGGTACTGGACCCCGGACGGGTAGCAGAAGGAAAAGAGGCAATGTCACAACCGAGTACCAGCTGACATTACTGTGACACGGTTACTAAGCAGGAGGTACCTGTGCTCCAAAGCACTACCAAGGACCAGCAGACGTTGGTGGAACTCGGATACGGAGATGGAGGCACCTAGGCCAAAGGCACTGGGGAGAACCAGTTGACGGTACTGGACCCCGGACGGGTAGCAGAAGGAAAAGAGGCAATGTCACAACCGAGTACCAGCTGACGTTACTGTGACACTGTTACTAAGCAGGAGGTACCTGTGCTCCAAAGCACTACCAAGGACCAGCAGACGTTGGTGGAACTCGGATACGGAGATGGAGGCACCTAGGCCAAAGGCACTGGGGAGAACCAGTTGACGGTACTGGACCCCGGACGGGTAGCAGAAGGAAAAGAGGCAATGTCACAACCGAGTACCAGCTGACGTTACTGTGACACGGTTACTAAGCAGGAGGTACCTGTGCTCCAAAGCACTACCAAGGACCAGCAGACGTTGGTGGAACTCGGATACGGAGATGGAGGCACCTAGGCCAAAGGCACTGGGGAGAACCAGTTGACGGTACTGGACCCCGGACGGGTAGCAGAACGCACCCATGAAAATGTAAGTTGACAGGACGCAAGCCGTCCGCAGTTACCGAATCACACAGTCCTACAGTGGGTGCTTGTCCTATTGTCACAATGGAAACAGCCTTTATTTACATATCCCACAGCACACATAGGAATCACCTAAACTGCAGGCACCATAGAGTCGGCTAACCCGAATGCAACACGACAGCACAACTTATTGGAGGATAATTGACGTTCACACTGCCAGGAAACAGCTGTCGTGCTGTAACCAGGCTGGCCAGGAGTCAGTACCCCTGCCAATTACTTACGAGCAACAAATGGCGGTGTTGTAGCCCAGGGAGTAGAGTTCAGGTGGTAGAAAGATGAACATAACAGGAGACATGGAAAACGTTGCCAAACAGTTATTTAATCTGAAAACGGACAGGCAAATTCAGGTGAGATCCATGACTTGTTCATTTTCAGAAAAGTAAGCCGGTCTACATTCTCTGAGGATAGTCGCATGCGACGGTCTGTTACTACACCACCTGCAGCACTAAAGACGCGCTCAGATAATACACTGGCAGCAGGGCAAGCCAGCACCTCCAATGCATACTGGCTAAGCTCTGGCCATGTATCCAACTTAGAGACCCAAAATTTGAAAGGGGAAGAGGCATCTGGGAGTACACTTAGAGGGAAAGCCAAGTAGTCTGTCACCATCTTACGGAAACGTTTCTTCCTGGTGACTGGAGCTGTTCGGATGGTGTAGACCTTGCTGGCGCTGTCACAAAACTTCGCCACATTTGTAACATACAGCTCTTGCCCTGTGCAGAGGCGCTGCTTGTGCTCCCTCTTGTTGTAGAGGTGTCTACACTGCCTCGACGCACAGATCTGCTTTGTAAAGCAGTAGCAGCAGCAGCTCTCTCGGCTGGAATGTACAACAGTATGGATTGCACCAGTGTGTCTTGGTACTCCTGCATTTTACGTTCCCGGTTCACCGGTGTGATGAGGGTTTGTAAGTTGTCCCGGTAGCGAGGGTCTAGGAGGGTGTACACCCAATAATCTGACGTGGTGAGAATGTGGGCGATGCGGCGGTCGTTTCTCAGGCACTGAAGCATGAAATCAACCATGTGCTGCAGACTCCCAACTGGCCAACAAAGGCTGTCCTCTGGAAGAGGCGTCATCTCTGCCTCCTCTGCATCACCCCACCCTCGCTCTACATACTGACTAGAGCGTTGTGTACCTCCCTCTGTAGGGATTTCTTCCTCCTCCATTGACTCCTCCTCCTCCTCACAAAGTGAGCCCTGCCCAGCCCTTTGTGAGGAACCACGTTGCGCTGACTGTCCTGAAGGTAATTGAATTTGTGACTCCTCATCCTCCACCTCTTCCAAAACCTCTTCCTTCTCCTGAAGCAGGCAGATAAGGGGGACAGTCATGCTGACTAGTGCATCATCTGCACTCGCCATCCGCGTTGAGACATCAAACGCACGCAAAACGTCGCAGATGTCCTTCATAGAGGCCCACTCAGTAGTGGTGAAGTGTGAACGGCGCAAATTGCGAGTTGATTGCGCCTGTTGCAGCTGATACTCCATTACTGCTGGCTGCTGCTCACACAACCGCTCAACATATGTAACGTGGAATTCCACCTGGTGGGTACGTCACATATGATGCGATGTTCAGGAAGGCGAAATCTGACTTGCAGAGCTGCAATGCGCGATCTGGCCATGCTGGAACGTCGCAAGTGAGCGCACTCTAGGCGGACCTTGTGCAGCAGTGCATCAAGATCCGGAGGGTCCCTCAAAAAACTCTGCACGACCAAGTTGAGCACATGTGCCAGACATGGTATGTGAGTGAGGTTGCCAAGGCCCAGAGCTGCCACCAGATTTCGGCCATTGTCACACACTACCAAGCCTGGCTGGAGATTAGCTGACAAAAACCACACGTCGCTCTCCTGCTTGATGGCATCCCAGAGCTCCTGCGCTGTGTGGCTTCGATTCCCCATGGAAATTAATTTCAGGACGGCCTGTTGACGTTTGGCCACGGCTGTGCTCATATCGGTCGCAACAGGTAAGCGTTCACGGGTCCATGTGGAGGTATACCGTGACGGCTCGTGCAGCGATGATTCTGAGGAACTGGAGTAGGAGGAGGAATCAATGTGTACAGACTGGATTCCTGCAATCCTTGGAGTTGGCAGAACACGTACAGCGCCACTGGCAAGATCTGTACCCGGCTCCACAACATTGACCCAATGGGCAGTGAGGGAAAGGTATCGTCCCTGGCCATGGGTACTGGTCCACGCATCGGTGGTCAGGTGGACCCTGCTACTGACAGCGTTTAGTAGCGCATGTTTAATGTTTCCCTCGACATGTTTTTGCAGAGCAGGGACGGCTTGCCTGCTGAAATAAAATCGGCTTGGCACATTATATTGTGGGACTGCCAATGCCATTAAGTTCCTGAAACTGTCAGTCTCCACCAGCCTGAATGACAGCATTTCAAGGGACAGGAGTTTTGCAATGCCAGCATTCAGAGCCTGTGCTCGTGGATGGTTTGCCGAGTATGGCCGTCTTTTATCCCATGCCTGTGGTACCGATGGCTGTTTTGTGGTCTGGGAGTGTGACGATGACTGTGAACTTGCTGCTGTGGGTGGAATAACAGTTTGTCTATGGACAACAGTGATGAGGTTCTTCCATGGAGATCCTGTGAGGAAGCCGAACCAGGTGTGTGTGAGCTGGAGGTAGAGGCTCCAACACGACCTGAAGATGTAGGTGCTGCTGTAGGTTGGCCTACATCTCCAGTGTGTCTTTGTAACTCAGCTACGTGCTTTGTCCGTACATGTTTCCACATATTTGTGGTATTCAGGTTACTGATATTTTTACCTCTTTTAACTTTTTGCTTACACAGCTTGCATTGAACATAGCAAATATCATCTACAAGTCTGTCAAAAAAGGACCACGCAGTGCAAGTCATAGGAGCGCCAATTTTGACATTTGTAAGAGAACTGCTCCCAACACGTGCCAAACTGGAGGCTACAGGCAAGCGAGTCTGCAGCCTACCTCTCCCTCCTCTTTGTACCGTTGGGCCAATCTCTTCCTCAGAGCTGCTCCCACCACCTTCCTGTTGCTCACGCCATGTTGGGTCTCGGACTTCATCATCTCCACTACCCTCTTCCAACACCTGCTGCTGTTGGATGGTCTGGGCAGCACCATGCTCCACAAAACCTGGCACCTGAGTCTCATCATCATCATGAGATGCGTTCTGCGGTGTGCTGTCCATTGGCACTGGCTCACCCGCCTCTTCAGATTGAGAGAGACACAGCTGTTGCGCATCACTGCATACTCCCTCTTCTTCAAATTGCAGAATGCTGCTTGCCTGTGCCCGTGTTTGCGAGCCAACAGATTCTGAGAACAGAAGCAGAGACTCAGCTGGCTCCTGTACAGAACTCTCTGACTGCCTGGCCAATTTGACAGGCGGTGAACAGACAGATGGTTGCTCAACAGTGTTGTGTTCCTGAGAGGAGGTGGAAGGAATTGAAGTCGATGCATTGGCTGCCATCCAACCAACAACGGCTTCAATTTGTTCTTCCCGCAGCAGGGGGGCACGCCGAGCTCCTACCAAAGTGCGCATAAAGGAACGCTCACGGGATAAATGGTGGATGCTGTGTCACTGAGGGCGGCAGCAGCCACAGAATCCCCACGTCCACTCCCTGCCGAAACTCCACGGCCACGACCACGTGCCTTACTCACTGACTTCTTCATCTTGGTAGATTGATAAAGAAAGTCAGAAAAGTTATAAGGCCTAAGTGTGGTTATTACGCAGAGACTGAAGTGAACACTGAAACACAACTGTTCACAATGTATGAAAGGCTACTCCTTTGTCTACTTCTATAGTGTTTGCAACCAATGTATTGGATACGGATGGAAGCGCGTCACACTAATAGATTATATTTATTTTAAATGGAATGAGCAGAACCAATTGGAGAGAAATGAAAAGGATGAGGCACTGAGACACGCTCAGCAGAGTACAAGCAGCAGTGCTTGAACAAGTAACTGGAGCGTGATGTGCACTCAAAAAATAAAAAACACAGACTGAAGTGAACACTGAAACACAACTGTTCACAATCTGTGAAAGGCTACTCCTTTGTCTACTTCTATAGTGTTTGCAACCAATGTATTGGATACGGATGGAAGCGCGTCACACTAATAGATTATATTTATTTTAAATGGAATGAAGCAGAACCAATTGGAGAGAAATGAAAAGGATGAGGCACTGAGACATGCTCAGCAGAGTACAAGCAGCAGTGCTTGAACAAGTAACTGGAGCGTGATGTGCACTCAAAAAATAAAAAACACAGACTGAAGTGAACACTGAAACACAACTGTTCACAATCTGTGAAAGGCTACTCCTTTGTCTACTTCTATAGTGTTTGCAACCAATGTATTGGATACGGATGGAAGCGCGTCACACTAATAGATTATATTTATTTTAAATGGAATGGAGCAGAACCAATTGGAGAGAAATTAAAAGGATGAGGCACTGAGACACGCTCAGCAGAGTACAAGCAGAAGTGCTTGAACAAGTAACTGGAGCGTGATGTGCACTCAAAAAATAAAAAACACAGACTGAAGTGAACACTGAAACACAACTGTTCACAATCTGTGAAAGGCTACTCCTTTCTCTACTTCTATAGTGTTTGCAACCAATGTATTGGATACGGATGGAAGCGCGTCACACTAATACATTATATTTATTTTAAATGGAATGGAGCAGAACCAATTGGAGAGAAATGAAAAGGATGAGGCACTGAGACATGCTCAGCAGAGTACAAGCAGCAGTGCTTGAACAAGTAATTGGAGCGTGATGTGCACTCAAAAAATAAAAAACACAGACTGAAGTGAACACTGAAACACAACTGTTCACAATCTGTGAAAGGCTACTCCTTTGTCTACTTCTATAGTGTTTGCAACCAATGTATTGGATACGGATGGAAGCGCGTCACACTAATAGATTATATTTATTTTAAATGGAATGGAGCAGAACCAATTGGAGAGAAATGAAAAGGATGAGGCACTGAGACACGCTCAGCAGAGTACAAGCAGCAGTGCTTGAACAAGTAACTGGAGCGTGATGTGCACTCAAAAAATAAAAAACACAGACTGAAGTGAACACTGAAACACAACTGTTCACAATCTGTGAAAGGCTACTCCTTTGTCTACTTCTATAGTGTTTGCAACCAATGTATTGGATACGGATGGAAGCGCGTCACACTAAAATTTAAATTGCATGGAGCAGCAAGAATTACACTGAAGAAAAAAAAAAGAGTCTTTGAGTGACACGTGCAGATGCCTACAGACAGCGTTGCATGCAGAGCAAACTGCAGCGTCACCTGCACTCACACACACCTTGCAGAGCTGTTAAAACAACACTGCAGGCAAAAGGAAGCTTTACACAGCGGTTGGTGCTAGCCTGCCTACAGCACAGTACACTAAATCGCAATCTCTAACTGTCCCTCAGAGTCAGCACAGCAGCGTTCTGTCCCTTACTGAATTCACAGCACAGTGACGCTAAAATGGCGGCGGCGCCTTTTATAGTGCATTCTGACATCATTTCAGCATCCAATCACAGCCATGCCATTAGTTAAGATGACCGCAGCAGTACAGGATGTGCCCACACTTCTTAGGATTCCTCATTGGCTGACTAAAATCACATTGCCTCTCAAAGAATTATGGGAACTTCCGATTCCGGTATACGATATATGGAAAATATCGAAAACAAAGTATCGAAAGGCCGATAGAGCTAATATCGGCCGATACCCGATACTTGCGGTATCGTATCGCTCAACACTAATTATGAGCGCCTATCAAAGATCACCACTAGAGCGTCAATTAAGTCTATTAGAACATTACAAGTTTTAGAGGGGAACGGATAGTGATCTGCCGTCCATCCTTTAAAACAGCTACTCCAAATGGGAAGAGCCATCTATAAGGGAGTTTATGTGCTCTCAGTGTGTCAAGAAGTGGTTCATCAGCCTTCTTTTGGCTAGGGTTGATGGAGCTATGTCTTGAAAAATTTGTTAGGGAGAGTTATTGTAGGAGAGAGGGGCCATTTCTCTTGCTTTAGTGAGGATAGCATTTGTGTCAACAAAGCTAAGAAGGCCACAGATAATGTCTCTTGGCGGATCAGGAGGTTTTGGTTTTAGTGCCCTGTGCACTCTTTCAATGACAATTTTGTCTGCTCTGTCTTGACCTACTAAAGATGAAAAAATTTCCTTAGTGACTTTTTCAAGCGTCTCAGTGGCAAAAGTTTCAGAAATTCCTTTAATTCTTACATTCTTCCTCCTACTTCTATTTTCTTGGCCCTCAATCGCCAGAAGGGTGATATTCAATTGCTTTTGGTGATAGGAGACCTGCTCTTTCAAGGCTTCCGAATATTCGGTCAGTTCGGCTTGAGCAGATTCCAGTGACTCCACTCTATATCCCAGGTGTTTTAGGTCTGACCCGATTGCTGCTACCTCTTGCTGAAGGGGTTTCATTGCCTGAGCAGTTAAAGGGAATCTGTCACCCAAAAATGCCATATCAAGTAAAGATATGGCTGAATAGAGCGTCCCATAACTAAGCTAACGGTGGGTATCATATATCATGATACCCCCGTTTTCATAGCAAAATACCTTTGTAAAGTTGGTGATTGAACGTGTCAATCACTGCAGTCAGGTCAGGAGGACGGCGGTTTTCATGTCCTCCCCCGCCCCCGCTCCTCGTCATCTGTTTCGTATCGCCGTCTGTGAATACCACAGACGGCGTTAGTTTCCCGCAATTGCGCAATTCAAAATTCTGCCTGCACATGCGCAGTATGCTTTGCCCAGCAGCGGGCAAAGCATAAAATTACTACAGCGCATGCGCTAGTATTTCCTTGCCCGGAAAATCCTGCTTGCCTTGGACGACTTCCGGGGCAAGGAAAGACTAGCGCATGCGCTGTAGTCATTTTATGCTTTGCCCACTGCTGGGCAAAGCATACTGCGCATGCGCCGGGCAGAATTTTGAATTGCGCAATTGCGGGAAACTAACGCCGTCTGTGGTATTCACAGACGGCGATACGAAACAGATGACGAGGAGCGGGGGCGGGGGAGGACATGAAAACCGCCGCCCTCCTGACCTGACTGCAGTGATTGACACGTTCAATCACCAACTTTACAAAGGTATTTTGCTATGAAAACGGGGGTATCATGATATATGATACCCACCGTTAGCTTAGTTATGGGACGCTCTATTCAGCCATATCTTTACTTGATATGGCATTTTTGGGGTGACCGATTCCCTTTAAGAAAGATCTGGAGATGGGGACACTGTCTGCGGACCAAGAGTCACAGTCTGAGCTGTCATCATTTGAGTCCGAGGTATCAGAGCGTAGTTGCTCCATCTCTTGTGTTGGCAGCTTTTTCAATGACGGTTGCTGGGTGGAAGGTTTTGTTTTCAGGTATTTATTGAGTTCCCCTTGTTTACCGGCTTTGCTACCGCTAGAAAGCACTGTAGGGCGCTCCTTATTTGTTTTGACCATATTGGATTATGAGCGCCTATCAAAGATCACCACTAGAGCGTCATTTAAGTCTATTAGAACATTACAAGTTTTAGAGAGAATATCATTTTTTTAGGGGGACCGCGTCACCAAAAAGAAGACCTAAGCTTGCTGAGAGTGTAGATAGGACTGAGGACCAGCTGCAATTTTGTTAATCTGCCAGTAGATGTCATAATTTCTCCACGTGCTGGAAGGTAAAGAAAAATACTGGCTGCAGCTCAACAAAAAAAAACAAAAAAGACTTAAGGGTACTGTAATTGTAGGCAAGACTGAGAGTCAGCTGCAACTTCGTTAATCTGCCAGCCAGCAAATTTAAATAAAAATGATTAGAGTAGCAGAGAAGGGGGGTCAGTTTTGAGTGGAAAGTGAGCTGCTTTCCTTTGTGTCAGTCAGATCTTCAACTCCCCCAGGGCCACTCCTCGTGAGGCTTGGTGAGAGAGGAAGGGAAAATGGCGTCTTCTTCCTCTATGTAGCGTTATATTTGGCGCCAAAACAGAATGTTTCTGAGGGGGGCCTTAGTATGACTTAAGGCAGGTATACAGCGTGGGGCTGCTTCTCAGCCTGTTATTAACGAGAGTGCTGCAGGAGTTTTTATTTCCCTCCCACGGGACTCCCAGGAATCAGCTCCTCCAAGAAAGAGGCGGGAGCGACTGGTACTCGGTATATCCTTGCCAGGATCTGGGGTGTTTAGCGCTGACAGGGGAGGGTTAATACCCGGTGGCTAGCTGGCCGCCACTGCTCTCCCCGGCAGGCTGTCGGGGCCTGCGTCTCTAGCTGAGGTCAGTCGCGCTACCACTCAGCTGACCGGCAGCGCTGCACCTTCCTCCCTGATGTCTCTCCCACCAAGGCACCGCCGTCCGGCCCCTCTGCTGCTTTGAAGTTGGTGATGGGAGATGGGGGAAGGGAGCAGTGCTCGTCCGACTCTTCGCGACTCTCCTGCGCCTCACAGCAGCCGGGCGCCACAGCTTCTGCCTCTCACATGCCTCCTGGGTCTTCTCCTCTTCAGCGGTTTGGTCTGTATTACCGCCCTCCCCGGCTCCTGAGCTCCGGTTTCCGCAGGGGGATTTTTAACGCTGGCTTCATCTGGCAGCAGAGGCCTAGCAGGAGCGCCCTGGCTTCATCTGGCAGCAGAGGCCTAGCAGGAGCGCCCTGGCTTCCGCCTGGACCGCGTCTCCCCTCGGCCAGGGCCCCGCTCGTCTGCCCACGGCGTGGAGCCAAGAGAAGGGGAAGGTTTCTGGGATCTTGTGTCTCTTGTTGGGGATGTGCAGGAGTCTTGATAGGCTCTCAAGGTGTGGGTGGGAGCAATTAGATCATTAAAAAAGTCACTTTTAGTAGCCTGGGATCAGGAGCACGTCTTCTGTTCGTGCCTAGGCCATGCCCCCCAGGCATATCGCTTTTGTTATTTACTGATCGCAAAAAATAGAATTAGTTTTACCGGTAATTCGGTTTCTAAGAACCTTCCACGACAGCCACTTCGGAGGTTGTCTTCCCCGCCCTAATAGGGGACAGGAACACAAAGAGGTTAAATACCCCTCCCCTTCCTGCAACCACCAGTGTTTTTCTGGACACACTAGCATGTATAGTTACCAAGAAAGTGCAGGAATCATCCAATAAGAACATCAGATAGGGAGGGAAATTAGTGCTGTCGTGGAAGGTTCCTAGAAACCGAATTACCGGTAAGACTAATTCTATTTTCTCCAGTCACCTTCCACGACAGCCACTTCAGAGTAGTACCAACAGCTAATTTCTCTAGGGAGGGATCACGGCCTGCAGAACTTGTCTGCCAAATGTTAAATCCCTATTGAAATTCAGCCTGTAATGTCTGGTGAACGTGTGGACAGACGACCAGGTGGCGGCTCTGCATATCTGCTCTGAAGAAGCATTCTCCCTTTCTGCCCATGATGTTGCCATCGCACAGGTAGAATGTGCCTTCAGTGAAGCTGGTGGATCCAGTTTCTGTGATGAGTAGGCCAAGCAAATAGACTGTCTGATCCAGTGCGCGATCGTGTTCTTTGCCGCCTTCTTGCCTTTATTCCGTTCTTGAGAACTGGATGAATAAATTCTGATCAATTCGCCAGGCTTCAGTCTGTTGTAGGTAAAACAGGACCACCCTGTGAACGTCGAGGGTGTAGAAGGTCTCTTCCTTAGGGTTGGAAGTGTTTGGGCAGAATGAGGGTAGCACGATGTCCTGATCCCCAAGGAAGTTTGAAACCACCTTGGGTAGAAAAGAGTGGTCTAATCTCAGGATAATACTATCTTCAGTGAGTGTCAGGTAAGGTTGTTGTATCGACAGGGCCTGCAATTCTCCTATACGTCTAGCAGTAGTGATTGCAACTAAGAAGTCGGTTTTAAGGGTTAAGTTCTTTATGGTCATAGCTTCTAAAAGCTCAAATGGATCCTGGGTTAGGCTATTCAGCACAATGTTGAGATCCCAAGGAGGCACCTGACTACAGAGTTTAGGACGGATCCTGGCTGCTGATACCATAAAGCGCTTGATCCAGCGGTGGCTGGCCAAGTCAAGATCAAAAAAAGGTGCTAAGAGCCGATACTTGCACGTATAGGTGCTAGGAGTAAGGCCCATTTCTAGACCTTTCTGTAAAAAGTCTAAGACCTGTGCTATATTGGTATGGAAGGGGTCAGGGGTTTTTGGGGAGCACCAGGACAAAAATCTTTTCCAGACCTTAGCATGGATGGCATTGGTTATTGGCTTTCTGCTTTTCTGGAGGGTCTGGATTACCTTATCCGAGAATCCTTTGGCTCTCAGAATTTCATCCTTAGTAACCATGCTGCAAGGTTCAGTTTGTGTAGGTCCGGGTACAGTAGAGGACCTTGATGAAGGAGGTCGACTTTTTGAGGTAGAAGCCAGGGGCCTTGCTGAGCCATGTCCAGTATGGCACTGTACCAGCTCCTCCAGGGCCATAGAGGGGCGATTAGGATTGTGGGAACTCGGTGTATCCAGATTTTTTGTAACATCTATGCGAGCTTGGGTATGTGTGGAAAGGCATATGCGAGGTTGTAATTCCACAGTTGCGTGACAGAATCTATTCCCTGTGCCCCGTCCGTGTGGTAGAGGGAGAAGAATGTCTCCACTTTTGCATTTTGCCTGTTGACAAATAGGTCCACCTCTGGAGTCCCCCATCTTGAGGTTAGGGACAAGAAGACTTCTAGGCCTCTCACAGATTTCAACCTCTGAGACACACAAGGGCGGTAACACCCTTGACCTGGTCTTTGTCTGGCTCTGCTCAATCTCCCACCTAAACAACTCACCGCTTTCACTCTCTGACCACAACATTCTCTCCTTCACGCTCACAAATCCTCGCCCACCCCAGCACACTCCTACCTACCACACATTCAGAAATCTACAAGCCATTAACCTTCAGACACTTTCAGTCTCCCTCCACTCATTACTGTCCCCAATCTCCTCTTTTTCCTGTCCTGATCTGGCTGTTAATCACTACAACGACACTCTTAGAAGCACCCTTGGCCAAGTAGCACCGCTCAGCCTCAGAACTTCCAAACACACAGTAAAACTACCCTGGCTCACATTGCAAACTCAACTTCTCCAGCGATGTTCTAGGAGTGCTGACTGCCTATGGAGAAAAACACGCACACCAGAAGACTTCATCCACGTCAAATTTATGTGAAGAATTTATAACGCTGCCCTTCACCTTGCCAAACAGACCTACTTCACCACCCTGATCTCCTCACTAGCCAACAACCCCAAGAAACTTTTTACACTTTTCACTCCCTCCTCAGGCCAAAAGCACAAGCCCCTATCACAGACATTTGTGCTGATGACCTGGCCTCCCACTTTATAGAAAAAATAGATAATATCCATCAGGAAATCTGCTCCCAACCACCAAGTGCTGTGACTCCAATACCTCCCTGCATTTCCTCTGGCTCACTTTCCACATTTGATCCCATCACAGAAGAAGTCTCCAGACTCCTCTCTTCCAACTACATGCACTACCAACCCCATTCCCTCACATCTCCTCCAGTCTCTCCAGTTGTCACAACTTAACTAACTACAATCTTTAATCTCTCCCTCTCCTCTGGCATTTTCCCATCCTCCTTCAAACACTCCATCGTTACTCCATTACAAAAGAAACCTGCTCTCGACCCTTCCTGCACAAACAACTACAGACCAGTCTCCAATCTCCCCTTCATCTTTAATCTTTTGGAGTGCCTAGTCTACTACCGCCTTACCCATTACCTCTCCACTCACTCCCTCCTAGACCCTTCACAGTCCGGCTTCCGCCCCCTACATTCAACTGAAACTGCACTCAAAGTGACCAATGACCTTCTGACAGCAAAACGTAACGGTGACCACTCTGCTCATTCTTCTCGACCTTTCTGCAGCTTTTGACACGGTTGACCACCGTCTCCTACTCTCTAGGCTTCAGTCACTAGGCATTAAGGACAATGCTCTCTCCTGATTCTCTTCCTATCTTTCTGACCGCTCCTTCAGTATTTTGTTCTCTGGCTCCACATCATCTCCTCTTCCTCTCGCTCTCGGGGTACCTCAGGGCTCAGTCCTTGGCCCCCTTCTCTTCTCTCTTTACATGGCCCCAATTGGACAGACCATGGACAGATTGGGCTTTCAGTACCATCTTTATGCTGATGACACACAACTATACACGTCATCCCCCGACCTTACCCCGCTGTACTACAGAACGCCACTGACTGTCCGCAGTCTCCAACATCATGCATCACTAAATGGTCGCTAGTGAGCTGCCACACAGGCAGATCTCACAGCGACTTAGCGACGCAGCAGCGGTCGTTACTTACCCTTCAGACGCGGCGATCCTGACGTCCTCCCGCCTGCTTCCACGCATCGCTCGTCGGCGCCAGCAGGAAGCCCAGCAGGAAGTGCCCGACGAGAAATGGAGCTGCACATTCTCGCGCGATCAGCGACAGACAGCGGGGGAGCCGGTCGGAGGTAATTATCACACATAGCGATATCGCTAGCAATATCACTGCTGCGTCACCAAATCGGTGATGCTTTAGCGATATTGCTGGCGATATCGCTATGTGTAAAAGGCCCTTAAGTGTGCGTGTGTAGCCCATTCACTATCTCCATCCATCCCTCACTCCCTCATGATGGTTTGACCAGCATTGTAAATACACCATTGTATATACACACACCTGTACTTTGTATCTCCCCACCTCATTGTAAATTGTAAGCTCTCACAAGCAGGGTCGTCTTATTTTACTTTAATTATTGTATTGTTAACGTTGTTAATTATGACTTGTTTTGAAACTGTTAAACTGTAAAGCGCTGCGGAATATGTTGGCGCTATATAAATAAAAGATTATTATTATTGGTCGTGACACTACTCTCCTGGATGGATGTCTTTCCGGCTGAGGAAATCTGCATGGGTATTGTCTGACCCTCTCAGATGTAGTGCTGTGACCGATAGAAGGTTTTTCTCTGCCCAGGAAAAAATCTTGGCTGCTATTATTTTCAGAGCGGCGTACTTCGTGCCTCCCTGGTGACGGAGGTAGGCCACTGTGGTCATGTTGTCAGAGTAGACACGGACGTGGTGATTTCGGGTCAGCGATGATGATGCCTTTAGGGCCTCTTCTACAGCCTTTAGTTCTCTCAAGTTTGAGGAGCTGGTGCTGATGCTTGATGACCATCGTCCCTGGAAGTAAGATCCTTCTACTACTGCACCCCACCCTCGTTGGCTGGCATCTCAGTGGAGTGTTTTCAGGGGAAACTGATCCAGCTGACCCCCTTCAGAAGGTTTCGGTTGTTTAACCACCATCTCAGGGACGATTTTACATGACCGGGGAGAGGAATCCTCTGGGTCAATGGAATCTGTTGTCTTCTGGAATGTAGAAGCACGTGGGTCTGTAGGATTCGTGTATGAGATTGCGCCCAGGAAACCGCCTGTATACATGCGGTTACAGATCCTAGAACAGATATCAATTCTCTCAGGGTTGGCGCCCGCTGATCCTGAACCTGGTTATTCCGCGGACAGGTCGACCTGACGGTCCTTTGGTAGAAAGGATGTCCTTTTCTTTCAGTCTAGAAGAACCTCCAGAAACTTCCTCCTTGTGGAGGGATGGATCTCTGACTTCTCTAGGTTCGGGATCCAGCCCAGGGATCTTAATATTTCCAGGGTCTTTGATACGTCCATCTTCAGACGGGGGATAGATGGTGCAGTGATGAGAAAATCGTCTAGGTATGGGATAATGCATATCCCCTGGCGATGGATGAAAATCACTGCTTCTGCCATTATTTTGGTAAAGACCCATGGCACTGATGAGATGCCGAAGGGTAGGACGTTGAATTGGAAATGCCTGATTTGCTGCCCTTGAGAGACTGTGAATCTGAGGAATTTCCTGTGCTCTGGGTGGATTGGCACATGGTAGTATGCATCCCTCACATCCACTGTTGCCATTACCCATCTTGAATCGATTGTACCGAACCTATTCGTTTAATGGCTTCAGATTGATGATGATCCTGTTTTTCCCTGATGGTTTTGTTACCAGGAAGAGACGCGAGTAATGGCCACATCCTTCTTCCTGTTTTGGCACCCGTGAGATCACCTTCGACTGTAGCAGGTCTTGTAGGTCTTTTAACAAGACGTCCTGGACCTGTGGGGATTGTAGGGAGGTCAACCTTAAGCGATGCGGGGGAGGACTCTCGAACTCCATCTTTAATCCCTCTCGTACGGTACGGAGGACCCACTGATTTGTAGTGATGGACTGCCAGTGGGTGAAGAAGAGCGAGAGTTGACCCCCGACCGGGGCGCCGTCATTGCTTGTCTGGCGTCTGTTGGTGAGGGACAAGGATGTTCTTGCCCTTGCCTCCTTTAGGATAGCTCCATCTGCCTGTTTTGCCTTTTCCCCTATATAGTCTCTCTGCGGGGTTTGGTCACAGGGTTGAAAAAACCTTTTCCTAGGATTTTTTTGTTCAGAAAGAGATTTTTTTCTTGTCCGAAGCCTTGTCCAGGATATTATCCAGGACAGGCCCAAACACAGGCCCTGGAAGGGGATGGCGCACAACTAGGATTTAGAGACAAAGGCGCCTCCCCAAGATTTTAACCAGAGAGCTCTCCTGGATGAGTTGGAGAGGACGGCTGCTGGACAGATTCAGCGGAGGCGTCGGCCAGGAACCCTGTTGCTTTCTGCAGTAGGGGTAGGGAATCAAGTATCTCCTCTCTTGAGGTACCCTGTGTTAGATGATCCTCCAGTGTGCGTAACCAGAGAAACAGAGATCTGGCCCCGCATGTGGAGGCTATATTAGCTTTGAGTAGATTTGTAGAGGTGTCCCAGGACTTCCGTAGCAGGCTCTCTATTTTTCGATCCATAGGATCCTTGAACTGGGAAAAGTCCTCAAAAGGAAGGGCTGTTTTTTAGTTACCCTGGACACCTGCACGTCTACTTTTGGGGTTTCCCATAAGGAGCTATCGCCGTCCAGGGGGAAACGTTTTTTTTAACTCTGAGGGTACGCCAAGGCCTTTTTCAGGGAGGCCCCATTCATGGAGGATCAGGTTCTGTACATTTTCGTGTACAGGAAACCCCTTGTGATCCTTGGGTTTCAGGCCCCCAAACATTTTGTCCTGTACCGTGAACTTTACTTCCTCCTTCTCCACCCCCATGGTGCTTCCCCTATAGGGGTAGAAGTGGAACCCTCATTCTTCCAAACATCCTCTGAACTCAAGGACTGAATCTCGCCTGAGTCTGAGTCAGTTTCAACCGGAGCCTTGTTCCTTTTTTTTAGGAGGTGGTTGAGGTACCGGGATCTGGGAGAAGGTAGCCATGGAGGTCTGGACCTCTTGTTTAATGAGGGATCTGATGCTATCCAGGAGAGGGTTGCTTGGAGGGTAAAACCTCATCTGTACAGGACTGGCAGAGCTTTTTCCCATATGTAGAGGGAAGCCTTGCAGCACACATTTTACATTTGCGGCTGGTCCGCTTGGGGTCAGAGACCTTTTCTCCCTATGAGAAAGAAGGCTTGCTAAGCCATTTGAGGGGATAAGCTGGATAGCCGAGGCCGACACCTGCTACTTACAGTAGGAGGGTGTACGCTGGGCTCTGCAGACGCAGAGAAAGAAGGCTTGTCACCGTCTATGTCCGTCTGTCCACAGCCAGCGTCTTACCTGGCGACTCCCCACCCGGATACTTTTAAAGTCTCGAGGGTCCAGCGTCCTCTGTGCTCCTTCTCCCCTTGGCCCAATGGGGGAACCACTCTGGAATGCCCCCTGATGTTGCTGCTGGTCCCAGGAGAATAAAAGCCGGCCGGGGCGTGCGTGCGTTCCACAGTGGAACGCACAGTGAAAAACCGGAAGTGACGTGTGTCCACCCGAAAGTGACGTGCGCTCCAGTCTGGAACGCTCAGTGAGGGCGCGCCACATCGGTCAGCCCGCTCCCTCCAGAGACGGCAGCACGGGGGAGGAGGAAGCCAGGGAGCTACTGGAGGCCCCCGGCGAGCACATCACTGCCCCGCTTTACCCCCCGGGGGGGGGCACAGGAGAGGCGGGAGGTCCCAAGTCCCGCACGGAGCGAGAAGGTAACAGGGTGCTCCGATCGCCGGCCATGGCAGCACCTCAGGGATCCTCTTCATGCCCCATAGGGGACAGGAAAACACAGGTGGTTGCAGGAAGGGAAGGGGTATTTAATCTCTTTGTGTTCCTGTCCCCTATTAGGGCGGGGAAGACAACCTCCGAAGTGGCTGTCGTGGAAGGTGACTGGAGAACATTTTGTTATTTTCCTGCAGTTAAAGGATTATCAGACTAGTGCCTCCTAAAGACACTAAGCAAGAACTGGTTCAGGATAGAGCCAGCAAAGGGTGTATACTGCAGGAGTAGTTAACTTCTTTATGAATTTGCTTAGTGTCCTCCTAGTGGCAGCAGCATAACACCCATGGTCTGTGTCACCCAATGAAGCGATGGAGAAATAAAGTTTTCCTTTATGATCTTGGATACCTTGCTGATCACTAGTGGTCTGAGCAGTGGGCACCCCAGCAATTCCAACATCAGGGCTCTGCAGCCCTGTCCTGAAGCATGCATGGCTACTGCTCCATTACTTGCCTGTGGGACTGCCAGAAGAAGCTCAGCACCGTACTTGGTGGAAGTTCCTTAGACGATGAATGGATCACAGGCCTCATATGCACACCTCTGCTTCATTCAGGACAGGGCAGAGCTAGTGCGCCCCCGTCTCAAGGCTCAAAAGCCCCTAAGGTTTGCTAGGGGCCCCAGCAATCAGCAAGTTATCCCCTATACTATTCGATGCATACATGGGGCTTGTGGATGAAAAATGTTTATGTTACCGTGTAAGCAGAACAGTTGGATTAGGAGACAGGCGCCAACCCTACACTGACATTATCTGTGCTCCAAGGGAGTACATTCTGATTTCAGTGCAACAGAAGACAGGCAAACAGACTGAGGAAAGGCTGGAAAGTTTGAAAGCCCCTTACATGTATTTTTTTTCCCTAAGAATGAAGACAAATTCCCTCAAAGTGATTTTAAAAGTTTCATAACTTTCCATGCTGGACAAAATTCTAAAAAAAAAAAAATTTAGTTAGTATAAAATAGGATTGTTCTACTTAGATTATGTTTGTAATCAAATAAGTCAGTATTTGATTTTAAGAAGATAATACGTGAAGTGCACGTCAAACGTTTGCAAAAAAAAATTAAATCTAAATTTTCAAAAGGACAAATGGTAAATGTACACAGACGGTTTATAAATATGTGCTTTATTACTAACATAGTGACGTTTAATCCAGCTTTTGCCAGATTTGAAATGATAAATAATTAGCTGTACAATAGCCGTTTCTTTACAAATACAAGGAAGTCAATGGTCAAGAATAGTGACTTTAGGTCAGAATGTGCCTTATGCAAACATGGATGTTTTGTATCAGATGTCTGGTCCCTGCAAAATAATAGCCCTAAATCGACAATACTTAGTGTATCACATTTTGAGGATTTCCATGTGAAAAATGTGTCATTATACCGGATACATCAGTGGCATGCATGCAGACAGCAAACTTGTTGCAGAAACTTTCCTAATAAGTCTGCAACAAATGTCGAGGCTGAGCATACCTTAATACAGTAGTGTTCAGAATAATAGCAGTCTATTATGACTAACTAGATTAATCAGTGTTTTTGGTATAAATTTGATTACCACATGTCAAACAATTTACCAGTTGGTACAGTAGATTCTAAGAAAACGAACAGACTCCGCATTCATGATCTGCATGTTTTGGAGTCTGTGTATTAGAATAATTATTTGAAATGGGATGTGTTCAAAACAATAACAATGTGGAGTTAAATTAGTGAGGTCAATCATTCTGTAAAGAACAGGTGTGAATCAGGTGGCCCTTATTTAAGGGTGAAGCCAGGACATGTTGTACATGCATTTCTTCTTGAAAGCCTGAGATATATGGTTTGTTCTGAGACATTGTTCAGAAGAACAACGTACTTTGATTAAAAAGTTGATTGGAGATGCAGACAATGATAGGCAGTTGAGCTAAAATCGACCTCCAATGCTTTAAAATGGAAAGCCAAACCAGAGGGACGTGGAAGAAAACAGAAGACTACCCTTAGAATGGATGGAAGAATAGCCAGAATGGCAAAGGTTCAGAAATTGATCAGCTCCAGGATGATCAAAGACTATCTCAAGTTACCTGTGAGTAGAGTTGAGCGAATATCTTTGGTTCCCCACTTATTCGGCAAGCTGTAGCGCTGTGTCACTGTCACAGCACATGCATGGATAACCCCACACAGAGGCTCTCCATGCACAGCCGCGGCACATGCAGCTGCTGCGCCGATCAGCTGTTCAGCCAGCGTGATCCAGGAAGCCGGGTTCCCACTGTAGCTTATTCGGCAAGCGCAATAGCTTGCCGTATAAGAGGGGAACTGAAGATATTCACTCAACTCTACCTGTGAGTACTGTGACAGTTGGACGCCTGTGTGAAGCTAACCTCTTAGCAAGAAGTCCCTGCAAAGTAGCACTGTCAAAAAACAAGGCCTAAAGAGAAATGGAGAAACATTTTGTGGACTGATGAAAGTAAAATTGTTCTTTTTGGGTGCAAGGGCCGCAGACAGTTCGTCAGACGACCCCAAACTCTGCATTCAAGCCACAGTACACTGTGAAGACAGTGAGGCATGGTGGTGCAAGCATCCATTATATGGGCATGTTATTAAAACACGATATATTAAAATACTTGAAGAGGTTATGTTGCCTTACACTGAAGAGGATATGCCCTCGAAATGGGTGTTTCAACAAGACAACAACTCTACACACTAGTAAACAAGCAAAATCTTGGTACTAGTCCAACAAAATTGAGGTTATGGAGTGGCCAGCCCAATTCCCCTTGTTGGGTGACATTAAAAATTCTGTTTGAGGCAAAGCCAACAAATAAATAATTGTGGGATGTAGTCCAAGCATCCTGGGCTGGAATAAAAGTTGTCAGGTGCCAGCAGTTGCTTGACTCTATGCAACATAGATGTGAAACAGTTCTAAAAAAAACAGCAGTGTCTGCATTTGTCTTTACAAACTCACAATATGTCCTTTTTTTTTTTTGAGATTTTAGCATTCCTATGAATCACGAACCTAATGTTTAGTTGTATACCCACAGTTTTTGGAACAGCCCAATGTTCATTTATTGCTATTTTCTGAAAAGTAGTTAAAATTGTATACATTTCTCTTTAGGTTTTGAATTAGAAAACAGTGTGCAATATTCCCAATGCATGGAAATAAAAACTAGTAGAAAGATTTTGATTAACTCATTGCTATTATTTTGAACACTACTGTATATGCCTGCTTCCAATTTTGTCAATCTATCGGTTACTCACTTGAAACCAGTAATATAATTCAAGTACTGATTCCTAATACGAGCACTTTACTATTTGTTTAGTTCATGGACACAATCTGTCCACATCATTATGAAAATTTCTGAATCTGAATGGAGTTGCAGAAATCCATATGCTTGTGGCAAAATGGAATGGAATTTCAGTTCAAAAACTTATGCACCAAATCTTCGTTATTTTGATTCTTTGAGCACCCTTTAGAATTGGGTGGATTGATGTGCAGGACTCCGGTCCATCGGCAAGTTCAGTAGTCTCTAGCCACCGGATGGGAACCTCTTACCTTTCGGGATCCTTGACTTTTGATTACCCGGGCTGGTGTGCGGCTTGATGCACAGATGACATTGCACCAGCTCGGCTAATAATCAAAAGCTGTGTCTGGGATCCTGAAAGGCAAGAGATTTGCAAGCCTCCCATTCGGTGGCTAGAGACTACTGACCCGGCCGATGGGTCAAGACCTGCCGAAATCTAGTACCTTTATTTGGTAATGCTGTGAATTTTCTGTGATGATTTGTACTTCAAAATCCGCTGTGAAATACAGTAATTGGCAAATTCGCAAGATTTGAACAAATCTTATCTACAAAAAAAATACTATTGTTGTGGATCATTTTGTAAAACAAAAAAAAAAGCAATCAATCCTCTGCCTCTCCCGTCCAAGGCTTTCCTGGTCTCCCTCCCAGATCCTGTTTACCGTCCTCCTCCGATGATGTGTTTTGTAGACACTTGACTACTATAGCCAATCAAGAGATGAAATGGTCACGTGTCATGTGCCAGAAAAAAAATAAACACGAGAGAGAACCGCAGGGGACGAGTGAAGCCTTGGCACAAGAACGGTAGAAGATTCATAAAGGAGAGTTTTTAGTTTTTTTCATTATGATAAGTTTTCTTTAACGGCTGCATCTGTACAATACATCAAAATGTGTGGTCACTGCTTAGAAAAAGCAACTTGGCCACGTTCACCCGCATAGCCTGAGCAAGATTATATAACTGACCATTGCAACCAATCAGAATACAGCTTGTATGTTTTCAGATCAGCTGAAGAAAAGAAAGCTATGATGTGATTGGTTGCAATGGGCAGCAAGGATAGTTTTTCTGAAGAGCATTTTGATACATGAGGTCTTTGTTTCACGAGTGATAAGCAGTCTGGCTCTTTTTGGGGAGTCAATTCATTTGCATCCATAGCAAAATCAACGGCGTTCAATGCGGTCATATCCCCGCCAGAGCATCTTTCAGTTTAATCGGCATCCGATCACTATCATTTTCCAGGAGTCTGAGACGTCCAAAGACTGCAAGCATCTCTCACTGTGGTGCTGGTTTCCATCGTGTACAGGAGGGAGCTGGCTCTTTGTGCCGGAGCGGTCACTAACTATCCATCACTATTCACAAGGAGCATCTGCCATACAAGAAGTAGGAGGCAGATAAAACTCCAACTAATATTCCAGGATTATGGCCCATTTAAACAGGCTGATTACAGGCCATTTATCCACCACCGATCCACTATGAACAAGTCATTCAATGCTCATTTACTGGCTGGTTCATACTGGCTTACAAAAATGATGGAAACAGAATGAATGCCATTCTGATTGTTCGGTTCCCTTACAATATCATGAAGTCAGCAGTGCAGCTCCTGTTTGTGAGGTGTGATGTGCTGCTGATAACGAATCCTATCCTGGTTAAAATAATCAAACCACTCAACAAATGAACATTTTCCTCATCAATGTGAATACTTTTCTGCCCAATGATGACAAACGTATTCTCGGAGTGATACCTATATTGGCTAACCAGAAAATAATACATGTTTGTATTTATTATTAAAGATGTTCAATTAGGACTCCATTTAATACCTGGATTTATGACTCACTACATGGATACAATTCACACCTCCACTAGACGGACTCCAGATAATTAAGAAGAACATTTATACCAAAGAAAAAGAAGTAATTCAATAACCAAAATTAATATTATACTTCTATACTATACTAAGGTTCAAGTAGAAAGCAGAAGCTATACATAAACAAAAACTAATTGAGCATCAAGATAAGCAAAATATAAATACACAAAATATGTATCAAAATAACCAAGTTTTTATTAGAGACACCAATCAAGACAAGGTAAAATGAAAGAAACACAAGACATGATAAAAGGGTATAATATATACACATTGCGTGTGGTGCTCTGCTCCCCGTTTTTAATTGTATATTATACCTTTTTCATCATGTCGTGTTTTTTACATTTTACTGTGTCTTAGTGGTGTCACTAATAAAAACTTTGTTATTTTGATACATATTTTGTGTGTTTATATTTTTGCTTATCTTAGTGCTCAAGTAGTTTTTGTTTAACTAAGAACATCATTCCCACTGCCTTTCCATTTGTAACAAAATGCGGAATTTGATTTCCTTGGCTTATCTTTAGGAGGAATCACACCTCCCACCTCATTAACAAATGTCCTGCTGTAATATCCCTCAATGTTATGCCTTTTTCTTATTAATTTAATTGTAATCCTGCCTGAAGAAGGAGCCCCTGTGCTCTGAAAGCTTGCAAACATATTATTTTCTGGTTAGCCAATAAAGGTATGACTTTGAGAATACTTTTGTCATCACTGGGAGAAAAGTATTCACATCGATTTTTCCGGCTAACACGGTACCACAATATAATTTGTTATTGTACTTCCAGAGATCAGTATGTCTCTTAAACGAGACACCAATTCACGATGCATGAAGGTTGGCAGTGGGGGAATGAAAAACAGCTTTTGATAAGGAAGCCCAAATCTCAGGAAAATCCATTAAAAGAATAAAAACAAAATCAAACCCACATCCCATTCACGGTAGCAAATAAAATGGACACAAGATCTGTAAACAGCAGCTTATTGACACTTCAGTTTGCAACATGAAAAAAATATAAGCAAATGTAAAAACAACGCCGAACCTCAAAGTGACAAAGGGCTGTTCAGGATTAGAAAATCTTGGCGGCTTGTTTTTAGAAACATAGCCACCTTTGGCCACGGGTCCTCCCTGGCATTGAATTAAATGGATTTGAGCTGCAAAAGCATTTGCAACCTGAAGATCAAGTTTTTTGGGTAAAGGCAGCCAAGTTTTTCTCATGCTGGATAGCCCCTTTGAACTAGGCTACAGACAAATATACAAAGGGGTGGGCCAATGCTTTTTTCTAATCTAATAACATACAACTTGCTTAAAGGCTGTGGATACATTGAATTCAATGTCCGTGTCACATAGTTGTCCATAGCCTTTAAAGGGAATATATGGCACCAGGTTTTTGCCATTTAATCTGAAAGCTGCATAATGAAGAGACAGAGACCCTGATTCCAGCAATGTGTCACTTACTGGGCCATTTACTGTAGTTTTGATAAATTTACTGTTATCAGCAGTTGTCTTTCATGATCATGAACTAAGGATAACCCCACCCACACCTGATTGGCAGCTGTCTGTTCACATTGCATAGGCAGAAAAGCTGCCAATCAGTGGTTGGTCCTGGGTTATAAAGAGCTCCGCATTCAGAGAACTGGTAGATCTGCAGCAGAACAAAAACATTATTTTATCAAAACTACAGCAATCAGCCTGGTAAGCGATATATTGCTGGAAATGGGGTCTCTGTCTCTACATCATGCTGCGGTCTAAATTATGTTAATTACCACCCCTTTATAAAGTTGCTATTGTAATATTCTCCTTTACCCCACCTGATGAAGACGGTTTGGACCGTTGAAACGCGTTGTGGCAGTGGTATTGGAGGAAGAATAAAGTTTGGCTAACATTTATTAAATTGTCCATTATTCCTTTGGCGCCCCTTGAGACCGCTGCACCATTGTTTACATGCGAAAAGTCTCCATACGGAGTTAACAGCGGCAGGAGCAGCCTGGTTTATTTGGATGTATCGAGGACCTTTGGTTTACAGCCACCGGGTTAATAACTGAGGACCTACGGTGACGTGTCATCCGGACGAGCGGGTTTGTGTGACTATCAGAGGAACACTGAGGCTTGATGCAAACACAGATGGGACGACATCACAAATAGAGAGAGGTGACCCGGAGCCTCATTACTTAAGGCTGGGTCTCACATAGCGATACACCAGTGATCCCGACAACGATCAGGATCGCTGGTGTATCGCTACATTATCGCTGCTGAGCTGCCAAACCAGGCAGCGATTAGTACAAGCGACACTGCGGGTAACATCGCTTAGTTACCCGCAGTGTACCTTGGATACCAGCGCCCTGATGCAGGGAGCTGGTAACCAAGGTACACAGCGGGTTTCCAGGCGCTGCGCGGTGCCTGGAAACCCGCTGTGTACCTTGGTTACCAGCTCCCTGCATCAGGGAGCTGGTATCCAAGGTACACAGCGGGTTTCTAGGCACAGCCCCGCGCCTGGAAACCCGCTGTGTACCTTGGTTACCAGCGGATCGCTGGTCTCCCGCCTGTCACACGCAGCGATGCGTGCCTGTCAGCGGGAGACCAGTGATCAAAAAAATGTCCTGACATTTCAGCGACGATCAGCGATACCCGGCAGGGGGGCTGATCGTCGCTGAATGTCACACACAGCGATATCGCTGGGGAGATCACTGCTGTGTCACAAAACTAGTGACTCAGCAGCGATCTCGCTAGCGATATCGCTATGTGAGACGGGGGCTTTACACGCTTAATCTTGGTTGTGTAGATGCACACAACCATTACAGGTGAGTGCATTGGCACTATTTTTAAAAAAAGTAGCCCTGTGAGTCTACACATGCGCCCTTTTTCTTTTCTTGTTCTACATCATGCTGCTCTCAGATAGGGGTAGCAAAAACCTGGTGAGAGATTCCCTTTAAGAACTTGTTAAAAACTACTGTGCATGGTGGAAAGAACATGCAATTGATTCTGACTTTCCAATGCAAGTGCTACTGATAATACTGCAAGGTCAGAAGGCTCACTGGCTTGGTGAATGCCATACCTCCTGAACCAATCAGAATGGTGCTTAAACTTGCCCGTGTGAACTTGCCAAAGAGTTAAAAGAAAAACTTGGAAGGACTATATGACAGTTAGGGAAATCTGAACTGAAATAAGGCACATGCTCTTTTGAAAATGGAATATTGTGTCTTTTCGTTGTGTAGTTTTGCAGAATTGTCTATTGGGCCCCACAGAGCAATAAGGTTGTGGTGCATTTTTATATACACATACTATAGCAGTAATGCAAGTTTATAAGGCAGTCACATCGCAACATCCATATTATGGCTGCACTATCCAGATCTACTGCAGCGCCATTATACCAGACTCGGGTCACCACTGCATTCCATGGTAATCCAACTTAAAACTGGGAGGTCCAGGTTTTATGGCCACAATACCACTATCTAAAACCGGGCATGTCCCCTCTACTTAACATTCAATTTCTAATAGTACTGCCACACTAAACAATCCCGCTAGCGATCACAATAACGACGCATACTAATGCGATCGCTAGCGGGATTGTTTCTATATCGCTAAATGCTGCTGCATTTAGCGATATAGTTAACGACGCTATCGCCGTTAGCGATCTTCTTAACGACTTTAGCGGTACAAAAGTACCGCTAAATCGCTAAGAAAAGGTGCCACACAGCGATTAGATACTTACCCAGCGGGAGCGCCGACGAGAAAATAGGGTCCGGAACGATTCCAGCGACGAGCGAGATCACAGCAGGAAGCTCGTCGCTGGAAGCTGCCGCACTGAACAACATCGCTAACAGGATCGCTAAATAGTGACGTTTTTTAGCGATCCCGTTAGCGATATTGTTTAGTGTGGCATACCCTTAAAGCTAAATAGAATGGCAAGAATATAAAACAAAAATAGTCATTAATATGGCCTCATGAATAGAAGACTAGCCAAAGATTTGGCTGGACATTGGCAGGTAAAATATGGCCACACTAACTTAAAGACTTTAACCTTAATACTTTTTTAAAATCAAAACAAATACTTAAGATCCTTTGTCATCTAGCATACTTATAGTCAGGTACCACCCTTAAAGGCCAATCATGTGTCTCGTTTAGAATATAATAGCTGGCCACTTGTTTAGGGTCCTAAAGGGATGATCTGATATACAGGGAAAAAAACAAAATCTCTCCTTCCAAAAAGCACCATCCTTGCCTAATGGGTAAAAGTGGCACAATTATTGTTTTATTTTTTTAGGTGGGTGTAGGTGGTGGGCAATAGGCTTTTTTCCTGAACTCAGACAGCCCTCTTTAACCACTATTGGTTTTCTTGAACAGAACAGAAACCTTAACAATGGCTTTCTTGTAATTGTTCAAGCTGCAATGTATGATTGTCCAAATCATTTAAAATGGCTGGCTTTGTGATGAGAGGTCCAAAAACAATGAACATGATGTACTGGAGTCCAACATTCCTGTGTAATATGAAACGTAAAACTTGGTGTCATTGCAGCAAGATACCAAATTTTGCTTCCATGGTTCCAAAAGAACTATTGCATTGAGAGGTCAGAGGCCGTGCACACAAAAAAAGAACAAAAATATAATATGTATCATTCTTGTACTGCTCGAATCCCTGGAATGTGGCGCAGTACTGAAAGAATGGGTAATACCTGGAATAATAATACAAAGTATGCCATAGCTTCTTCTTTGACAGTTTGATAGAAGATGACCAAAGATCAAGCAGAGGCGGTATTCTACTCCGGAAATGGCCTTTTGCAAACCCAGTCTTGGAGAGCAGCCAAACTAATATACAAGGCATTATATATAGAAAGAGTTCCTACAGTATGTGCTGCAGATAAATGGTTCCCATGGCGGAAACATTGGAGACACAAAAGCAAAATTACCCTTTCTGGGGTCATGTTAAGTTGTGACACCGAATGTCAAAAATCAAGCTGCCTGGCAGCAGTGTTCCACATCGAGGCACTGTTTTCCAAAAGGACATTACTAAATATGGATTTTTGTTGCAGAAAGTTATATCAGTCTCCGTTTACGAGCATCCTTAAAGTCTGTTATCTCCACTCAGACGTGTCTTTCGTGGCACCCTGTAAAGAAAAGAATAGTGAAGTTGAAACTCTTTAAAGACACAGCACCTCTCATGTCATGTTGGTTTTAGTAAATAAAAATTCAGGAGCATCTTTTCTAAAAACTGAACACTGTGATGTTCTTCTGTTATTCCTCCTAGAGAAGAATAAACAGGTTGACAACATGGTGTTACCTGTCAGGGGTGTGTCCCTACACAGACTAACTGTCCAATCAGAGGAGATCGTGCCAAACTGAAAAGACAAACCTCTCTGATAAATTGGTGTCACACCACCTCCTCACCTCGCCCCCTGTCTGTCGGTGTTCTTCAAGGCTCAGTCCTAGGACCCCTACTCTTCTCCATCTAGACCTTCGGCCTGGGACAGCTCATAGAATCCCACGGCTTGCAGTATCACCTCTACGCCGATGACACGCAGTTCTACCTATCTGGACCTGACCTCACCTCCCTACTGACCGAAATCCCACAGTATCTGTCTGCTATCTCAGCCTTCTTTTCTGCTCGCTTTCTCAAACTGAACATGGACAAAACAGAATTCATCATTTTTCCCCCACCTCATTCTACCCCTCCACCAGACCCATCCATCAATGTCAATGGCTGCTCGCTTTTCCCAGTCCTGCATGCTCGGTGCCTTGGGGTGATCTTCGACTCTGCCCTCTCTTTCAAACCACATATCCAAGCCCTCGTCACCTCCTGCCGCCTCAAACTCAAAAATATTTCCCGGATCCGCGCATTCCTCAACCATGAAACCACAAAAACACTAGTGCACGTCCTTATCTCCCGCACTCTGGCACCACTCCAATCCATCCTGCACTCTGCTGCCTGACTAATCCACCTGTCTCCCCGCTATTCCCCAGCCTCCCCCCTATGCCAGGCCCTTCACTGGCTTCCTATTGCCCAGAGGCTCCAGTTCAAAACCCTAACCATGACATACAAAGCCATCCACAACCTTTCTCCTCCATACATCTGAGACATGGTCTCCCGCTACCTACCCAGACGCAACCTTCGATCCTCTCAAGATCTCCTTCTCGACTCCCCCCTCATCTCTTCTTCCCACAACCGCATACAAGACTTCTCCCGGGCTTCCCCCATACTCTGGAACTCCCTGCCGCAAAACATCAGACTTTCACCAACAACGGAAACCTTCAAGAAGAACTTGAAGACCCACCTGTTCCGACAAGCCTACAGCCTGCAATGATCCTCAGTCTACTGAACCATCGCACGAGCAGCTCTACCCTTTCCTAGTGTATCCTCCCCCATCCCTGTAGACTGTGAGCCCTCGCGGGCAGGGTCCTCTCTCCTTCTGTACTTGTGTGTCCCTTGTCTAGCACATGTTTATTGTACCTGTCTATATTTTCCCTTTTCATATGTAAAGCGCCATGGAATAAATGGCGCTATATAAATGTATAATAATAATAATAAAAATAATAATAATGATTGGCCTTAGTTATAGATTTCTAGGAGGACCAACAGAGGAGCGGCAAAAGTCCTAAGAAAAAATGCCCTACAATTGTCATTTTTAGGTCAAGTATATAGTAAAACACTGGTCAGGTGAGGTCATAGGTCTTTTTAAACTATCAATCACATTTCCAAAAGTAACATTGACTCTTAGGCTAAGTTCACACGTTGCGGAATTGCCGCGGAAATTTCCGCGGCAATCCCGCACTTCTCCCGCAGGAAATACGCACGTTTTTTGTATGCTGATTCCCGCCAGAATAATAGCGTTTTGCAAGCGTAATTAGCTTGCAGAATGCTAGCGTTTTCCTAGCGATCTGTAGCATCGCTTGGAAAACTGATTGACAGGTTGGTCACACGAGTCAAACATAGTGTTTGACAAGTGTGACCAACTTTTTACTATTGATGCCGCCTATGTCGCATCAATAGTAAAAAGATCTAATGTAAAAATAATAAAAAAAATAATAAATAATGATATTCTCACCTTCCGGCGGCCCCGCAGCCTTCCCTCCTTCAGCGACGCTCCCGGCAACTCCGGTCCCAGGAGTGCTTTGCGACAAATCACACCGATGACGTAGCATCTCGCGAGACCGCTACGCCATCTGGGTGATTCTCGCAAAGGACTCTTGGGACCGGAAGTTGCCGGGAGCGTCGCTGAAGGCGGGAAGGCTGCGGGGGCCGCAGGGAAGGCTGCGGGGGCCGCCGGAAGGTGAGAATATCATTATTTTTTATTTTAATTATTGTTTTACCAGGGATATGGTACCCAGGGCCTGGAGGAGAGTCTCCTCTGCTCCAGACCCTGGGTACCATCCGCACATGAACCGCTTACATTGCGCATAGTGGGCATAGCCACATGCGGAAAGTAAGCGGTTCAATGCATTCCTATGGCGGCGGAATCACCGCGATTACGCTAAATTAATGAACATGTTGCTATTTTTTCCGCGAAGCGTTTTTTTCGCGGAAAAAAACGCAACATGTGGCCAAAACATGCGGAATCAATTAACATGTATAGGATGCTTAATGCTTGCGTTTTTATCGCGTTTTTACCGCGGAAAACCGCGGAAAAACCGCGAAAAAAACGCAATTATTCCTGATCGTGTGCACTTAGCCTTATTGTATTAGGCTGTGCGTCACCAGCCTTAAAGGGATTCTGTCGCCCCTTTTTTGGACTATGAGATGCGGCCACCGCCATCAGGGGCTTATCTACAGCATTCTCAAATGCTGTAGATAAGCCCCTGATGTCACCTGAAAGAGAAGAAAAACGAGTTAGATTATACTCATCCAGGGGCGGTACGGCATCCGATTCGGTCCAGAGGGAGTCGCGGTCTGGACCGACGCCTCCCATCTTCTAGTGAAGACATCCTCTTCTTGCTTCCCGTCGCTGCTTGAGACCTGGAGAATTGTGATCCACCCGCGGCTGTTAACCTGTTAAATGCCCCTGTCACTCTCTGCCAGTGGTATTTAACTCGCGCTTCCGGCAAGCGCTCCGGAAATCCTGCCCATCGGTGACCCTGTCTTGTGATTGCTAGTGATGGATGAACCCCCCGATGTTCAGGATCGGCGGGTTTGCCCGAGTTTTTTGTAAAGTTCGAGCTCGGGGCCGGAGAAGTCACGAACTTGAGTCCGAACCCTGAGCTTGGACTTTACAGATATGGGCTATAATGATTATACTTACCTGTTCAGGGACGCATCCTCCCGTCCAGCTGTCTCCCGGCAGCATCTGCCTCCAGGGCCGCTCATTAACTGCCGGCAGTATTCACTGCACTCGGCAGTCTTCGGCTTTTTCCGGCAGTGTTCGTACGGTGATCTCTGCTACTGCGTAGTGACGCGCCTGCGCAGATCAATGAAAACTCTGCCCATAGAACGGCGGATAAGGTTCACATAACCATGCAAGTGGACAGCGCATGTGTGGGATTACAGCGCCGCAACTGAACGTCACACGTCAGTGTGACGTGCACAGAAGGGAGGGTGTTATTATAATGAAGTCAGGGATTTCTTCCAAGCACCGCATGACCCACAGCCTGGAAGAAATCATTAACATAACATAAAAGAAGGATTTTTCGTACTTACCATAAAATCTCTTTCCTGGAGTCTTCATTGGGGACACAGGTTACTATGGGTGTATGATGCTGTCACTAGGAGGCTGACACTATGCAAATAAGGCAAAAGCTGACTCCTCCCCAGCAGTATACACCCACCGACAGGCACAAAGCAACTCAGTAGGTGCAAAAGCAGTAGTAGGAGTAATTATGATAACCGAAGGCACGACCTATGTGTTAACCCCAAGGAAACGGCCTAAGGTCCAACGTGGTACGGATTTAGGGGAGGGTGCTGTGTCCCCCAATGAAGACTCCAAGAAAGAGATTTTACGGTAAGTACCAAAAATCCTTCTTTCTTTATCGCTTCATTGGGGGACACAGGTTACTATGGGACGTCCAAAAGCAGTCCCAAGGGTGGGGATTCTAGGTATATTAGAGAGAGAGAAGGGAACTTAGGTCGGACGGTGGGAAACCGCCGCCTGTAGTATCTTTCTACCCAAGCCTGCGTCCCGCCAAGGCGTGGGTATTAACTTTGTAGAACTTCACGAAAGTGTGAAGGGAAGACCAGTTGCGGCTTTGCAGATTTGCGCCGCCGAAGCTTGGTGACGAATGGCTCATGAGGCTCCCATCGCCCGGGAAGAGTGCGCCCTCACTCCGGGAGGAGCGTGTTTTGTTCTGGGATCGGTATGCCTCCAGGATCGCTGAACGAACCCAACGGTGTATGATGGATTTTGAGGCTGCGAGCCCCTTGCGACGGCCCTCATAGAGGATGAACAGGGAATACGCCTGACGAAGGGGGGGGTTCTAGAAAGGTAAATTCAGATCGCCCTGACCAGGTCTAGCTTGTGGAGGGATCTTCTAGGGGATGAGCTGGTGAAGGCACATTGACGGGAGGACGATGTCCTCGTTGATGTGAAAGGCCGAGACTACCTTCAGAAGGAAGGAAGGGATAGGCTGGAGGACCACCTTATCCTGATGTAGGATCAGAAAGGGGGGGCGCAGGACAGGGCCGCCAATTCGGATACCCTTCTGAGGGAGGTGATGGAGACCAGGAAGGCTACCTTCCACGAGAGTAGAGAGAAGGGGATGTCCTGGATCGGCTCAAAGGGCGTACGTTGTAGAGCGCTCAGGACCAGATTGAGATCCCAGGGATCGATTGGAGGACGGTAGGGGGGCGCTAGGTGAGCGACCCCCTGCAGGAAGGTCTTCACCTGGGCAAGAAGGCCATTTCGGTCGGGAAATAGCACTGATAGGGCCGAGACCTGACCTTTTAGGGAGCTGAGGGAAAGGCAGGAATCAAGTCCCGACTGCAGAAAACCGAGGACGGAGGGCAGGGAAAAGGTCATTGGGAAGAGATTGTTTTCCTCGCACCAGCGGAAAAAAGCCTTCCAACATCTGTGGTAAATGCGGGAAGACGCTGGTTTCCTGGCCTTAATCATCGTTTGGGTGACCCTTTCCGAAAAGCCTGCGTTTTTTAGAACCGCGGCTTCAACGGCCATGCCGTTAAAGTGAGCAACTGAGAATTTCGGGTGGAAGAGGGGTCCCTGTGAGAGAAGGTCCGGGCGGGTTGGGAGTCTCCAGGGGACGTCCGAGAGCATGTTTACCAGCTCCGCATACCAGGCCGACGCGGCCAATCTGGGGCTACGAGCAGGACGGGGACTCCTTCCGCCTTTATCTTTTTTATGACCCGTGGAAGCAGAGGGAGGGGTGGAAAGAGGTAAGGCATTTCGAACTGGGCCCATGGGATGACGATGCATCGCAACCGAGCTCCATCGGGTCCTGGGATCTGGCCACGTACTGGGGGACCTTGTGGTTTGATCGAGATGCCATAAGATCGACGTCTGGGACGCCCCACCTCTGGCAGATTTGGCTGAAGACGGCCGGGTTGAGTGACCACTCGCCGGCTGCCAGTTCCTGACATGAGAAAGTCTGCTTCAGTTGTACACCCCTGGAATGTGTACGGCAGAGATGGCAGGGACGTGGCATTCTGCTCAACGTAGGATCTTCCCTATCCGGTCATGATCTGTTTGCTGCGAGTCCGTCCCTGATGATTTACGTATGCCACGGCCGTGGCGTTGTCCGACTGAAGGCGGACTGGTTTGCTCTCGAGAGGGGCTGCCAGTGGAGGAGGGCCAGGAAGATTGCCCTGATCTCCAGGAGGTTTATCGGCAGGAGGGCTTCGTGTGCGTCCCAGCGGCCCTGTGCTGTGAGATGCCGGTAGAACAGCGCCCCAGCCCTGCAGGCTGGCGTTGATGGTGATGATCTGCCACCGGAGAGGTAGGAATGACCTTCGGCGTAGAATGGAGAAGGCCAGCGTCCACCAAGTGAATGACTGTTTCACTTTGGGCGGAAGTAGCGTCTAGGGACGCTGGATTCTTGTCCCATGACGACAAGAGGGCAAGTTAGAGGGACGTGTTGGAACTGCGCGTATGGTACTGCCTCCATGGAGGCGACCATCTTCCCCAGGACTCTGAGGCCCAAACGTAGGGAAGGGGGCTGGTCGCTTTAGGGCTTTGATCCCCTGTCTGATAGAGTGGTGTTTCTCCTCCGGGAGGAAGACTCGAGCCCGAATGGTGTAGAGTTCCATGCCCAGAAAGAGAAGGCGTTGGGTTGGTATCAGGGTCATTTTCTCCCGGTTGATGACCACATGATGCGGGATAGGGTGCTCAGGGTGATCTGGAGGCTTGGTTGCAGCCTGGCGGGACGGGCCTTTGACAGGAGATCGTCGAGGTAGGGGATTATGAGGATCTCCTTGGATCGAAGGATGGCCATGACCGCTACCATGACCTTTGTGAAGACTCTGGGGCGGAGGCCATGC
The DNA here is from genome assembly GCA_033576555.1 of Oophaga sylvatica. Classification (NCBI taxonomy): domain Eukaryota; kingdom Metazoa; phylum Chordata; class Amphibia; order Anura; family Dendrobatidae; genus Oophaga; species Oophaga sylvatica. The sequence goes on along the minus strand of JARQOD010000003.1, from coordinate 207,599,806 downwards.
CGAACGGGAGAGATGTGAACTGTAATGGTGTTCTTGCACCGCAAAGCGGAGGTACTTTTGGTGTTGGATGCAGACAGGAATGTGTAGGTAAGCATCCTGTAGTCCACGGAGCAAAGAAATTCCCCCGGCTCCATGTAGGTGATTACCGACACAAGGACTCCATCTGAAGTGGCGGGTCCGAAGATGGCGGTTCAGCCGTTTGAGGTCTAGGATCGGGCGAAGGGAGCCGTCTTTTTCGGGACTACGAAAAAGGTTTCAGTAGAACCCGGAGAACCGTTCGTGCAGTGGAATAGGGACGATCACTTCTGCTTCTAGCAGGGAGGGCGACTGCGCGGAGAAAACCCTGGGCGATGTGAGGGCTGCTTTGGTGGGTGAGAGAAAAGAAGCGTCTCTTTTGGGGGGAAGAAAACTCTATTTTGTATCCGACGTGATGATCCCCTTACCCAGCGTCGTCGACGACTGAAAGCCAGTGTCCTTGAACAAAAGGAGTCTTCCCCCCCCACCCTGGAAGGGTTCCCAGGTGGGGGTGACCCATCATTTAGTGGGGAATCTCTGATTTCTGTTACTGGTTGACTTAGGGGGGCGGTTCTTGTTTTTCCAGTGGGGGATAGACTTGAAGGAAGGTTTCCTTCTGTCCTCCATGGAAGGAGGTCGGTCCTGCTGGGTGGAGCAGCCAGAGGCGGTGAAGGGACGGAAGGGCGAAAGGGCTGTGGTCCCTTCCTGTTGTAGGGTCGTTTTGGTCGGATTTTGGGCAGGGAGTTAGAGATGATCTGGTCCAGTTTGGACCCGAAGAGAATAGAGCCCTGGAAGGGAGGCTGGTTAAGGACTTTTTTTGATGCTGGGTCCGCGTTCCACGCCTTTAGCCAAAGGACCCGGCGATTGCTGGTGATGTTGCTGTTTGCCCTTGCGGAGCAGGCGGCGGCATCCAAGGAGGCGTTAAGGAGGTATTTACCTGCTGAGCGATCTGGTCCGCTAAAGTCGGAAAGGTCCTCTTTTGGGGCCTCCGACGCGATGCCCCGTTTGAGAATTTTGGCCCAGGCCGATACGGCTTTTGCCACCCAGGTGGAGGCGAAGTTGGGGCAGAGTGATGCGCCTGATGCCTCAAAGGCGGACTTTGTCAGGGCTTCGATCTGTCTGTCCGTGGCGTCCTTGAGAGCCGCAGCGTCAGGGATGGACAGAACCGTATGGGCGGACAAGCGGGAGATAGGCGGTCCACCTTGGGGGGCTCGGACCATTTGGTTACCAGGTCAGAGCTGAAGGGTATAGGATGTCTAACCGTCTCCTTCCCGGGAAGCGCTTTCCGGGGTTATCCCAGTGTCGGGCTGTAGTAGCCTCGAACTCCTTGTGGTTGGGGAAAACCCTTGAGGGTCGTTTGACCCTTTTAAATATGACGGGAGTTGTCCTGGGCGACTGCCTCATCCTCTTTAATTTCGAGGGTTTGTACAATAGCCAAGATGAGGCTATCAACCATGTCCCGTGTCCCTGAGGGCTGATCGTCCTCGGAGTTAGACCCTGACTGGGACGGTACGTCTGACCCGAGTCCGCCTCCGGGGAGGGGAATGGGTAGATCTGGGCAGGCTGGGAGTCGCCGATGGGCCCGGTGAGCTGGACGGGGACTAGAATGAGTATGCTTTCGGTTCTGTTCTTTGCTCTGCATCTGCTAGGTCCGTGGTCGGGTGCAGGCGAATCGCCGTGGTGGTGTTCATAGCACTGGTGGCGACAGTGAGCTGTGGCATACGCTCCAGGAACTGCACGAGGGACTGCAATATTTTTGTCCAGTCGGAGAAGGACTGAGACATGGCGATGGCCCACTCCGGAGGCATGGGGGCGCTCTCCTCCTGGGCATTGGTGGTTTCCTGATGGGCAGACGTGGTGGTGGTGGGGACGCAGTACGAGCAGAGGGGGACGCTTGGCCTGAGGCCCACTTTTTCTTACAAAGGGCGCAAGCGTAGTGGATCACCGTGGGATCTGAGCGGGTGTAGCGGGGTTGGGCATAGGTAGGGTCTGGGCAACGTGTGCTGTTGCTGCAAGGGGCAAGCTGCTGAGCGAATACGGCCTTGCGCAGTGGGCTATACTGCTGAGTGGAGTGGGGGCTACGTGGGGTTTTGGTAGGGTCTGTCGGGTGCAGAGCCTACCAGTGCCCCTGCTACCGTACCCAGCGATCGGCGGGGCAGCTGCGGTATGGAGTGCGGTAGCTGTGTCCCCCTGAGGCGGGCAGGCGAAGCCGGGGATGGATCCTCCTGTGCTGGCGCTGTGGAACACGTGCAGGGTCTGGGGAGGCTGTTGCAGGTCCACCTGCTGATGCAGGAAGCGGGAGGCGCTTGTGACGACGATAGCGCCGGAAGGAGGTGTGTGCGGCCGGAGTTGGGGACGGGGAACGCTTTGTTCCCTGGCTGGCTCGCCTCGTGGGCGATGTACGGGCTTCCGGCAGGGAGGAGCCAGCGCCTGGGCTAGCGCAGGCAGGGGACGTCGGCGCTACAAGGCGTGTCTTGGGCGGCGCTCCGTGCGGGGGCGTGTTCGGCCCGGGGTCTGACTCAGGACATCAGAGGAGTTACGCCCTGCACGTCCAGGAAGGGGAAAAGGTCTGGCCGAGAAAGGTGAGGCGAGGAAGGGCCAAGATGGCGGCGCCGCGCTGTATGGCGCGAATTAACGTGGGGCAATGCGCGGCCCTGCCCCGTGGTTATCAGGGGCGCTGTTTACCCTGTCCCTCTCTGGGATACCCTCGGGGTCCCGGAGCGATCGCGCAGCGGTGGCGTTGGGGTCAGGCTGGACGAGGAGAGGGGGGGTCGGTACCTCTGGTCTGGTGGTGATTGCTGGAGCTGAGGATATCAGGATCCGTCGTGGGTGAAGAGGGTCCTGGTGATGATCCTCCTTCCCGCACCGTCTCCGAACGGTGCAGAAGACGGCGTCAACCCCTTTAGTAAGAGAGAAAGCCACTGCCGGTGGCCGCCGTCTTCCTCTCAAGCCTTCTCCTAGGAGAGGGGGAGGGGAGAGGCAAGGACTAGTCGCCCAGGATCCTCTGAAGCACCCGTGAGGGTGACAGAGGACCAAGTCCTGCCAGCGGGTCCGAGAATGGGCAGTGTGGATTATTCGCACGCTGCTCTCTTGGTCGCTAAAGTGTGGGTAAAACAGGGTGAGTGATCTGCACCCTGTTACCCGACGAGATGATTCTGTAAAACAAAGGGAAAACGTTAATAAAACACACAAAACCTGTAAGGGAAAAAAGACTGCAGATCTGTTGTTAGATCCAGGTCCGCCTCCTACAGACACTAAAACAAAAACTGAGTTGCTTTGTGACTGTCGGTGGGTGTATACTGCTGGGGAGGAGTCAGCTTTTGCCTTATTTGCATAGTGTCAGCCTCCTAGTGACAGCATCATACACCCATAGTAACCTGTGTCCCCCAATGAAGCAATAAAGAAAACTGCTTTTCTTAACATCTAGACTGTGAGGCATACAGGTAAGACTGTGTGACGTGCACAGAAGGGAGGGTGTTATTATAATGAAGTCAGGGATTTCTTCCAAGCACCGCATGACCCACAGCCTGGAAGAAATCATTAACATATAACATAAAAACTGCTTTTCTTAACATCTAGACTGTGAGGCATACAGGTAAGACTGATTTAACCATTCTATTACGTGTATGCCAATAGTAATAGCTGAAATTCATCAACGGGGTGACAGATTCCCTTTAAGCCCTAGCAGAGGATCTGAAAATAGGATCACCTAAACCAACAATTAAAGTTTTCACAATAAACAGCCCGAGTTCTGACTTTACCTCCTATCTCTATCAAACACATCTGTAAATTCTTGAGGAATTCGAAAGTCATCCAGCTGGTGTCCAGCATATCGAGAATCTGCAAAGCCATCCCGTAACCTTGCAGTGGAATCACTGACACGCTCTCGAGGTGCAGTAGCCCCATTTAGTTCACCATTCTCCTGCTAAAAAAAATAGTTAAATGTAAGTTATAAACCATAATAACATTTTCATGACTAAAGCTACTTAACCCTACATAACAAAAATGTGATGAAAGTTGCTTTTACAAAATCAACTTCACAGATAATTAAAACTGTTAAATCTATATTAGGTCTATGAGGCTAGGCCTGGTACAATACTATGAACCAAAGATCCCGATAATAGGGAACAAACATTCAGGTGGTAGTGGAAGACAACCCAGTGTGAACCTGGGAAATCAGAGGATCTGGGGATCTAGGAGAGGCCACAACTACAGGTTACTACTTTTTTGGGAATCTAAAAATGTGATTGTGATTTTTAGGTCTCACTTTTGACTTTCAGATTCTAGAAAAAATATTTAAAAATTAGTAGTTTCAGTCAATACCTGGACACTTCTTTAAATGTAAAATGCCCCTCCATGAGGTCTTACCTTACTGGAGTAGATGTCTAACCGGATAAGGAGAGAAGCCAGCTCCAAGTCTTCAGTGTAATTATTCTTCAGGGGCACTGCTCTGAAACCTTCAATATGTACAAAATTTTAACTCACTTGAAAAAATTCAACCACATAGGCATTCTTGCTGTTGTACCATCTCATTTTATACTGCACCTGTTTTAAGGCCGCGCACCACAAAAGACGCTTGAGCCAGAAAATTCTGATCACTGAACATGTCTTCTTCATAGACAACAAATCGCAGGAGAGCAAACTCTGGATTTGCAATAAGAAACTGGAAAGGTTTTTGAGGCCACACTGGATTCAGACCATTGTCAACTGTGGAGAATCCCAAAAAGAGATGAGAGAAAAAAAAATCACAGTAAAAAAGCCTCATCGCTCAAGAACTTGTGACCAGAGAAGATTAATGATACCATAGTATTTTACAGCATCGCCCAATGTTCTAAGGTTGGAAGAGGTTGTATTGAGTTGATGAAACACAAGTGTATGGCTGCTTAAAGACAGCATCCCACAAAGTTAAAACAAATCTTTTTATTGCAGAAACTATTACTTATTACAGATGGTAAATTGGAGAAACAACCTCTGGGACCTCCACTGATCGCTGGGACAGGGGATTCAAAGTAAACATAATAGGAGGTTCCAGTAGTTGGACTCCACCACCCAACTGATCTAACATCTCACAAATCTAGTCATTAGACAACAATTAAATAATGGTTTCCTAGTAGACTATATGTTTAAATGAAATATAACAAGAAAATAGCTTATTGTTTAACTCAAGTTTTATGTAGGTATTTTTCTAGTTCAAATATTTTGCGTTTCATCAATGTAACCAAAATGTAAAACTTGGTATACGATTCAGGCACTTTATACAAATAATAGTCTAGTGAACACAAAATAAAGTAATGGCATATAACTTCAGTACAGTAGTAAATACGGGGACTACAAAAGTGCCAAAAGAAAAAGCGGAGAAGGCAGGATAAATAAGGGAGATAAGGGGGAAGAGGCAAGCCAAAAATGAGAATGAAGGGACCAGGATTGATACAAGTATGATGTGTTATGGTACACAATTAACCAATAGGTCAGACTGGGATTTGGTAAGTGTGGATGAGCGTATGCTATCCAAGGGTCCCAGATTTTGAAAAATTTAGCCTGAATGTCATTCAAAACACTTGTACGTTGCTGGTTGATCAAAAAGGCATCTGCGTGGCCTAGAAATTCTGGGAATCGTATTTGCATGATTGTTGATCTATGTTGGTCAGCTACTCCTGGAAAGAGTTAAATGGTCTTGATTTTTTCAATTTACGCACAATTTATCTTACAGTGCATTGGTGGAGTGAAAATTGTTTAGAGATGTTTTGTAACCCTCTGCAGGCTGAGGAGCTTCTATAATATCATCGAGCTGTTAAAATCTCTTTTGTTAATGCCATGATAAATACGTTTCCACATATATGTGTTGTGACGGTTAGACTTTGATAGATCCCTGTTCTTTAAATAAAACATGTCGCCTGCTCACACCTGAGTAAAACATCAGACTCTAATGTCAACTTCAAATTATCCGCTAATTCAAAAAGGTTTACATACTTTTGCCACTCACAAAAAAAGATAGAGTAATTTTCCTCATTTAAAAAAAAATTACAAAATCTAATATTTTTGACTCATGTGTTTGATTTGCTTTTCTATATACTTAAAGGATTTGTGGGAAATCTGATGCAGTCTCAAGTCAAATTAATGTAAAAGTATGGAAAATTTTGAGGGGTTCACAAACTTCCAAGCAGTATTTTATAGCGTCCCTACGAATAACCATCACAAAACATAGAGATGACCAAAGCAATATCATCTTTATTATAAGAATGACAAAATGTTGGGTGCATGAAGGATTGAAAAACCTTCCTTGAAAAAACAAAAAAAATGTTCAACAGTGCAAATTGCAGAACAGCGTGACACCATTAATTAAAATAAAATAAATAAATAATGGGGGTAAATGATCAAAGAAGAGATCCGAATACATCAATAGTGTAATCAAAATTTATGAAGTGTATTATAACAAACCAGATGCCTTAATAAATTCGGGCACGCTGGTACCATTGTCTGTATTTTGCACCCAATAGGATACATAATGCATTTCACCCCAAAGGAAAAAAACAATACTAGTTCTTTCAACATGTGCGTATCTTACAGAAACCCAACATCATCTTACCTACAATTTCTGTTTTCACTTTGGCATTGTCATACTCTGCTCCACAAATTTCCACTTCTACAAATGGGCACACAATACCTCTGCCATTTTTGGGCAAGTGTCTGGCACCCAGTATCTGAGAACAGAGAAAGAAGATCATCAGCTTCTGAATGATCTGGCTATAGTCCTTCACCAACTATTACATATAAGCAGATTTTTTTTTTCTTCGGTCTAGACTGAACTTCAAAGTCTTACCTCGACACAGATAATGATTGGCTCCAACATATGAAGGAACATTTGTCAAATGGATCGAACATTTCGTCTCTCATTCCATTTGGCTGAAATACATAGCCGCATCGGCCGCCTGACTGGAACAGAGCTTGGTTCATCTGCATGGGTTTGTCTGAAAATAAATAAAATAATGCCATAAGAAAATGTAGAACTTAGTATAGTGCAATAAAACAGACTTCGACCTCATGCACACAGCAGCCCAAGGACTTCTCAATGGAAGGGACGTTCTGTGCTGGAGATATGCTCCTAGAAGAGAAAACTTCCATAATAAGGTGTCCAATGCAGCAGCACCAGGAGGTACTGTGAGGGTACTACTGAGGCACGCTACAACTGAGCATATATGGAGCCATGATACCGCCGTGTGCGTGAGGCCTATATATGAGGCTAAAAAATAAAAAAAAAGGTAAGTTACCTGGTGTCTGGAAATTAAGAGCTACCAACTGACTACCACATATCCACATATTCAACGGGTCATAGTTAGAGGAATCTAGACGTTGACCTTTCGGGTAAATGCGAGATAGCTGACGTCGATTGTACTGCAGGAACTTCTTGCCTTTTTGCTTATTGACATACTTCTCGGCTTTAGTTTCAGGGAAAGAGGACATGTCTCGATAGCATGCCCTCTCTGTGCCAATCTCTGTTAAAGAACGACAGGTAACAATGGTGTTATTCACAAGATCTGATATTCTCCTACTGGATATTTAAAACAGTTACTAATATGATCTCGCTACGCTAACCCCATGGACTTACTCTCTTCATCAAAGGGCACAGGACGGCAATAAATGACAAGTTCAGACAACTCTAAGGCAATTTTCTTCCTTCGCTCCATGATTTTGCCTTCTGTGAGCTGTTAAATAGGAAAAAAAAAAGTTATTTATAAAACCTATTTTCAAGCAAAGAATTGCCCTGTTCAATGTTCAATTAGCCAGCCAGAAATTAGAGTGACTACAAAAAGCATCTCTCACTCCGGATGACCTGGCATATTAATGTAGTGGTAGTAATGTAGTTACCTGGCCACTCATGTGGTGGTGCAGTAGAGAAATTGAATACTTCCTGCCAGGTCACAGTATAGATTAGAGCTGAACACTGGTGATGAACGACTGTGCTCGGATAAGGTGTTATCTGAGCATGCTCAGAGCATCTTCAGCGTGCTCTGATAGTATGATAGAACTCTCGCGCCTGCATGTCTCGCTGCTGTTTGACAGCTGCAATCACGTCATATTTGGCGGATAACACATTACCCGAACACGCTCGCTCATCACTACGAACACTAATCAAAAATATTGTGATAAGAGCAGAGAAGCCCTTTAACCCCTTCATGACCCAGCCTATTTTGACCTTAAAGACCTTGCCATTTTTTGCAATTCTGACCAGTGTCCCTTTATGAGGTAATAACTCAGGAACGCTTCAACGGATTCTAGCGATTCGGAGATTGTTTTTTCGTGACATATTGTGCTTCATGTTAGTGGTAAATTTAGGACAATAATTTTTGCGTTTATTGGTGAAAAAAAATGGAAATTTGGTGAAAATTTCGCAATTTTCAAATTTTGAATTTTTATTCTGTTAAAACAGAGTTATGTGACACAATAGTTAATAAATAACATTTCCCACATGTCTACTTTACATCAGCACAATTTTGGAAACAAAATTTTTTTGTTAGGAAGTTATAAGGGTTAAAAGTTGACCAGCGATTTCTCATTTTTACAACAAAATTGACTAAACCATTTTTTTAGGGACCACCTCACATTTGAAGTCACTTTGAGGGGTCTATATGGCAGAAAATACCAAAAAGTGACACCAATCTAAAAACTGCACCCCTCAAGCTACCCCTCAGGTGCTTCACAGGAACTAAACAACATGGAAGGAAAAAATGGACATTTCAATTTTTCCAACGAAAATTTTCTTTTAGCATCAATTTTTTCATTTTTACATGGGCAAGCAACGGGATAAAATGGATCCTAAAATTTGTTGGGCAATTTCTCCTGAGTACACAGATACCTCATATGTGGTCATAAACCACTGCTTGGGCGCATGGCAGGGCTCAGAATGGAAGCAGCGCCATTTGACTTTTTGAATGGAAAATATGCTGGAATATTTAGCGGTTGCCATGTCGCATTTGGAGAGTCTCTATGTGCCTAAACATTGGAGCTCCCCCACAAGTGACCCTATTTTGGAAACTAGACCCCCCAAGGAACTTATTTAGATGCATAGTGAGCACTTGAACCCCCAGGTGCTTCACAAATTAATCCGTAAATCAAAGAAAGTACTTTTTTTTTTTCAAAAATGTTCTTTTAGCCTCAGTGTTTTCATTTCACATGGCAACAGGATAAAACGGATCCTAAAATTCGTTGGGCAATTTCTCCTGAGTACACCGATACCTCATATGTGGTCATAAACCACTGTTTGGGTGCACGGCAGGGCCCAGAAGAGAAGGAGCGCCATTTGACTTTTTGAATGGAAAACTAGCTCCAATCGTTAGCGGACACCATAATGCGTTGGAGAGCCCCTGTGTGCCTAAACAGTGAAAAAAACCCCACCTGTGACACCATTTTGGAAACTAGACCCCTTAAGGAACTTATCTAGATGTGTTGTGAGCACTCTGAACCCCCAAGTGCTTCACAGAAGTTTATAACGCAGAGCAGTGAAAATAAAAAAATATTTTTTTTCCTCAAAAATGATTTTTTAGCCTGCTATTTTTTTATTTTCACAAGGCTAACAGGAGAAATTGGACCACA
>JARQOD010000003.1:207539827-207590100 GCA_033576555.1 Oophaga sylvatica | reverse complement strand
AAGTCAGAAAATGTCTGTCTCAAATAAAAAGTGCTATTCGGAGCCATGTGTGAGGGAAGAATTTCCGGTGTACGTCGGGCTTCTCGCAGGGAGCTACCGAGTGATTGCAGTGTGCCTGTTGGCAGTGGGCGAGTGGCTCTGGTCAGCAGTTTACACACTGTCATACGAATATAAATGTAGGTCTCTAAAACCTGACGTTGTTGCCTCTGTGACCTTTAAAGCATAGGAAACATTCCTTTCTATTATATTACTGTTCCTTCTTCTGATATAACTTCTAATACCAATCTGAACAAGGCTTTAAGGGGAATCGGTCAGTTACTTCATGTTGCTCTCTGAGAGCAACGTGTTTTGACAGGCACAGTTGCACCACGGTTTGTAATGAATGCCTGTCGCTACTAACCTCTATCCTCTTCACCCCCAAGCCTTTTTTCTCAATCCTGACCAGGCCAAAGATTACAATTCTGACCACTGTCATGTTATGAGGTAATAACTCTGGAACTCTTCATCCTATCCCACTGATTCTGAGATTGAATTTTTTTTCATGATACATTGTACTTCATGATGGTGCTAAAATTTGTTCAATATGAATTACGTTTATTTGAGGAAATATTGGATATTTTGGCGAAAATTTTGCAATTTTCAAACTTTTTTTTTGCATGATTTTTTAAACAAATTTTTTAAATTAGAGTGGTTAAGTATCAGCAATTCTATTTTTTGAACCAAATTTACAAAACCATTTTTTTTAGGGACCACATGACATTTGAAGTGACTTTGAGGGACATTTGTGACCAGGGTGGATTTGATTTAAATCAAACTGATTTAATCACGATTTAAATCACTAGTCAGTAAGGCTTGATTTTAATCAGTGATTTAAATCAAAGTTTCTACCTAAACTAGTTCTTGCTACTTTAACATGCAAGTAGATGAAGATTTTTAGAATCACTTTTTATATTACTTTTTTCTCCCCAGTTTAATGGGTTAATCATTCATATTTGGACACCACTGTTCGTTGTACTTAGGAAGGAGAAAAATATCCTGACCTTAATAACAATTTAAATAGATTTATTCAACTGAAACAATAACAACATTACAGCATAAGTTATTTGCTTAAACAAACATCATGTTTGTTAACTAATTTGGCTAAACAAAATATATATATATATTAAGAAACTTAGACTGTCAGCCCAGCCGACACATGAAAAACTTAATACTACTGTCCCTGCTGTCCTCTGTAGCTCACTCGTCGTCATCTTCATCATCATCTTCTTCTTTGTTCCTATTCATAATCTGGAAAAGAAAAACAAGCTTTCCTGCTTTATTGGGTCCCAACCGATTTCTCATTTAGAATGAATGAGTCCAAAGGAAGAGAATATTCTTTCAATGCCTGCAGAAGAAGCTACTGCTGTTTAAAAGTGAAATCATTACTTGAACAGTCTCTAAATCCAAGCGCTTAAGTGACTTCACCAGTTTACTGGTGTGCCCTTCCTTAAAATATCTTCAGCAAAATATATTTCTGAATGGTTCCCCCTTAGCTCTGAAGTTTATTATAGTTGGCATTAAAGATGGATGATTGCTGGATACCCATGTCATAGCTAACTCCTCTCCTCAGCACTTAGGTTTTGACCCTGATATTGGATATTGACAATATTTGCCAAAAAATGAGCTGGAGTCAGTGCTTGTCCCATTTGTTTGTTTACTGCTTGTAATTTAATTCTGTCCATGTGTAGTTCTGTTTTTAAGTGTTCACTCAGTTCCTTCCAAATTTCAACAGCATCCGCAATAAAACAGCTATTTTTTCTGTATTTGTTTAAAGCTTGAGAGATGGGTTTCAGGAAGCTCAGCATATGTTCAACATTTCTCTTAAGCCCAATGTTGAGGATTTTGCCGTGACAGTGTCATCTATTTTATCTCGATTTTCTTCACAAAGTGTCATCAGAATAGGCCAGTTTTTTGATATTACTGCTCAAAACAGTCCACCACAGAGTTCCATCTAAACATCTTGTGGGGCGTTAGCTTGGTTCCACCCATCCTTTTCAGAGCTGCTGCAGCAAAATGATATTATGGAAGTATTTAGCAATTTCAACAACATTAGCCTTTATTTCTGGAACACTTAAGTCTTTGGCTAAGAGGTGCAGCAAATGAGCACTGCAACCATATGTTATTAGCTTTGTATTCCCTCCCTGCTCTTCTAAATTTCTTCTCATCTTGGATACGTTTGCAGCATTGTCAGTGACCAAACTGCGTACTAGGCATTTGAATTTTTGTTCACATGTTGTTATAACCTTTACTGCCATTTCTTGTAAGTATTCTGCTGTGTGTGCATTTCCTGACGGATCAGTTGTTTGTGCAAGGAAGACTTTACCTTCTTCTGTTATACAAGCACATACAATAGGATCATTGTGGACATTACTCCACCCATCAATACTTAGGTTAACAATTTTACCCTCCAGAGCTGTTGCACATTGCTCCATTTCTCTGTCATACACTTGATCCAGCAGTTTTCCTGCAACATCAGCTCTGCTGGGTGGACTGTATCCTGGTCTCAGTGACTGAACCATATTAATGAAATGTGGGTTCTCAGTCAGACGGAAAGAAGAGTTTGTTGCATAAATAACTGGGCAATTTTTTCATCAATCAACTCTTTTTCTAATCTGCTAGTTCTTATCACAAACCTATCTATGGTGGTTCCAGGAGGTAAAGGTTTTTTCTTCCTTTTGGGTGATGGTGATATGTGGCTGTGGGTGTCTGATGATGATGCTGCTGCTAATGAAGCACTATCTGGATGGATAACTCTGAAACTGTAGAACAGGATGTGGTGATCTTGGAGCTGGATAGTTTCCAGAATCCATGAATTCCCCTAAACAAAAAAAGTCAATGCTGTTATTTTATTGTTTATACAATTTCTGCTTATTGTACACAACACAGCACTGCCCCAAAAGGAATATTTGCTTTTCTCTTCATAACTGTACCAAATGACAGTAACATGCAGTAATAATAAGAAATATAATTTTTTCTCACACATGACAGTTCAGTCTTTAGAAATAGGATTCAATAAAAATGTTTACCAACCTGAAGATCCTGCCTGTTCAGAAGTGTTTTCTTTGGTCATCTTCATCACGCACTTCTCATGATGTTGCCTCATTCGCGCCACCAGGCCTTGCATCTCTTTGTTGCATCGTTTGCATTTTGCACGCATGCCTGCCTTACGATAGGCGAAGGAGCTTCATTAAAATATTCCAAACTGGGTCTCTTTTACGGCCTGCTGTCATTATAAGGAAAGAATGTAATAAACCTCAGATCGTACACACAAACAGATCCAGACTTGTCTGTCTGTGGCTGTGCTGCAGTATTGTGCTCAAAGTTTCACTTTCATTTTCTTGTCTGCTTGCCCTTCCTCCTCCTCACACTTAGATTCACATTCTTCTTGTGTTGTGCAGATCTATTCCACTCCAAACAATCAGAAACATATTGTCTAACTTCTTGGACTTGGCACTGAAGGGGTTGATTCTGTATTCATATAGGTTTGTAGAACAATAGGATTAAGGTCTTTTTCTCAACTCTGTTCATGTTGTAACATTTTTGCCGTGAAGAAGAGGCTGGGACCTCTGCGGAGTCAAATTCAGTTTTGAGAACTGCGTAAGTAAAGCGAGCGTCTGTGATAATATAGGAGAGAAACTGCCCACTAATCCTACAGAAACCTCTGGAAGAGCATGGCATTGTGAATGTTACCATATACAGCCTTTATTCTACTGAGTTAAACAACTCAGCTTTATCTCATGATGGAAGAACCTTTGGATGGTAAAATATTTCCTCAAAAAGCAGTTTATTGAAAAAAATCCGATTTAAATCAAAAAATCCGATTTAAATAAAAAATCCGATTTTTTTTTTTTTTTTTTTTTTTTTTTTAAATCATTGATTTTTATCCACCCTGTTTGTGACACCATTCTCAAAAGTGCACCCTTCAAAGTGCTCAACCCATTCAAGAAGTTTATAAAACCTTCATGTGTTTAAAAGAAATTAAAGCACTGTGGAAGAAAAAAAAAAAAATTAACATTTTACTTTTTTATTTTTCCCACAAAAAAATGTTTTAACCCCATTTTTTTTTTTATTTTCACAAAGGCAATAGGAGAAAATGGACTGCAAAATATGTTGTGCAATTTCTCCTGAGTACGCTTATATCCCCTTTGGGGATGGAAACTATTTTACTTTTTGAATGCAAAACTGGCTGGAATAGAGAGCTGACACCATGTTGTGTTTGGAGAGCTCCTGCTGTGCCTAAACAGTGGAACTCCCTCCTCCCCCCTATTTTGGAATTGATGTAGTGTTTCTCTGGTATGTGAATTTTATAATATGGTGGCATATGCAAAGTTGGTAGAGTGGATGAGGTTGGCAAATGTGAGTTGTCAGTCAGAAATAAATTTAGTAGTCCATGGGTGAGTGGTAGGGTCTGAAACAGTCTTTCAGACCAGGTCTGTTGGGGCAGGTTTCACACTGATGAATGGTGTCCTTTCGTATCTCCATTCTGTAACACACTTTGCACTTTTTTACAACCTTCCTTTCTTTTGCAGTTTGAGTGACCTCAACGGGGAAATGTTGCCGGTACTGGCACCTTCAGTTCCAGAAGTACTGGGGCTTGCTCCTTCCTGACTTCCAAATATTAGGACCTTGATCACTACCTTCTGGAACTGAAGGAAGGTCCAGATCTGGCCTGCATAATCGTGATAGCACGAAAGCGTTATACAGTGCCATGTGCACCGCCAACTTCTTGCACCACACCTTACCTTTTCACATGGCACTGTAGAGCTGGAGGACTTGATCAGAGACATCAATTTCTCCCATGTTATTGTTGTACCCCAGGGCACAATCTAGTTTGGGACCTGTATGGAGGTACCTCATGCAGCGGGAGGAGGAGGGGTGCTGCCATTACCGTGCATAGTGGTCAAGGAAAGGCTATCCTTCCTGTACTTGCCCACCAGCATGTTGTCGCTATGTTGGGCTCTTCTCTCATCCTCTCTGAGCAGCTGCCTTATCTGCATCTTATGGAGGCCTCACTGGTCTTTGTGCACAGTACCGCAAGCCGTGCAAGCTCTGCCTGAGAGGGACTTGGAGTCGGATGGTGCTATAAAAGTTTTCTACGTAGAGGTAATAACCTTGATCCAGCAGTGCGTGCACCACATCCCACACAATTTTCCAACTCGCTCCCAGGACCAAGGGGGGAGGTGGCATTCAGGGGATTGAATCCGGGTGTCCTTCCCTTCATAAGTCCTAAATCTGTGGGTGTACTCTGAGTTACTCTTGAACAGCTTATAAAGATTAATTACGTACCTGTCCCTCCTACCAGACTGTAATTACCAGAATCTGAGCCTCCCCTTGAAATGTATTAGGGACTCATCTGCGCAGATGTCCCTTTGGGGAACGTACACCTCAGCAAACTGAAGTGTTATAAAAAAAAAAAAAAAGTCCACACGCCGATATTGCTGAACTTCTGGCTTTTTCACTAATCCCATGAGAAGGACAAAGCCCCCAAACCTACCCTTGCACATTGGGTTTAGAGTAAGTAGATGGCTCATTACTGGTATCCTCAACAGGCTCTTAAAAGATTCCCGTTCCATGAGATCTGCAGTCTGCAGATTTGGACTGTCTCCCTTTTGTACAGGGGTTGTTAACACCATTATTTTTTGATGATTTATTAGGGTTTAAAATCATATTTGGAGTCAATTTATGCTGATTCATAAACTAATATTAAAATGCACTAATAAGAGAACAATCACTGGAGAAGGACATCATGGTTGGAAGAACAGAAGGAAAAAGGCGAAGAGGAAGACCAGCAACCCAATGGCTGGCAACTTATCAAGATAATGTGGAAAAACCCTGGACTTATCTAGGCTTGCACAAGATCGATCTTCCTAAAGAGAGTTCATCCATCAAGTCGAGATAGAGCTGAAGGCTGTTATATAAAATTATATAAATAATAAATTGACAACAGTCCTTGCTTTAGGATGTTTTATTCCAGCAAGGTAGACAGAGTCAAAAACAGGGGAACACTTGCCAGAAACTGAGGATTAGTCTTATCTAGTGGCAAAGTTATCGCTGTACATATTGTCCTGAAAATCTACTTGTAAACTGATTTTGGCTATCTATTATTTGTACATATTCAGGACATTCCAGAGAATGGTATTTCCTAGTCTCTAAAAACAAACAACAAAAGAATTGAACCAGATTTCTACGTAAATGCTGCAATAGATATCCTAGATCTGATAAGACTGTTGTAGTTTGAAACTCCATGTCAGAATGGCTATATAATTGTTCTTGAAATCCCCCTGTTGTGAATGGGTTTGAGATGAGTTCTGAGCAGAGGCTCCCTCTGGTGGTTACAAGCGGTGCTAGTCTGTCCAGTGAAGATTGTGAGGACTGGGAATCAGGTGTTACTGACTGGTCTTATATAAGGGAGTCACCTTCCCATCAGGGTTGCCGGTGATCAATTGTTCTGGTCTGAATCCTTCATTCTGTTTCCCTTGTAGCCTGCTGTGTCGTGTCTGCATCTCCTGTTAACAGATAAGACATTTCTTCTTTTGTGTTTGTGCTATATTTTTGCATTTTGTCCTGCACTTCTGTGGGGGCCTTCAGGGTCCCTCCGGGGGCTTTTGCCCTCTCAGTTTAGTTCAGCCACTTATGTTTGTACTTTTGCTTTTTCCAGTTTCTTCAGTGGCTGCTGTTTTGATTTTGTTACACCAGAGAACTAATTTAGGTGGTAGAGGTCGTGTGATCTCAGGTGTTTTTGAAATTAGTAGAGTTGGTGCCTTTCAGGGTTTTCTGGGATTGCAGTAAGTGTCCTTCCTATCCTTTTCTATTTAGTTAGTTTGGGCCCCAGCGTTTGCTCATACTGTTTTCTTTCTGTGTCAGTATTTCATCTTGTCTAACCGCCATTACATGTTTGGGGGCTTTCTATTATCTTTGGGGTTCTGCTCCGGGGCAGATAGCTTTCCTATTTCTATCTTTAGGTGTAGTTGTGTCGACCCGCCACCACAATTGTGGATTACCAGGGCAATGGGGTACTCAGAGCCGAGCCCATGGAAGTCTATGGGGTTTGTCATAGGTAGCGGTGGCTCGGTCTGTGGCCCTGGCGGTCTGGCGTATGTTGGGGGAATATTTACAGGGGATAGATATATTTACAGTTCGTGACGCCACCTGTAGTCTCTGGTAATTTGTACCAGCGCTGCTGTAGATCTCTGAGGGGATGGTGAGGCAGCTAGATGTCGGGTCCCCTACAGGTGGGACTCTTCCCTCAGGTCGATGGTTATGGTGGGGTTGTGCAGGCATGCAATTAAATAACTCAGTCTCCACCGTCAGCGTCTTTCCATACCTTTTACTTGTAAGATGGTAAGGCAGATCCCAGGGAGGCTGATGGGGTTGATGGAGGATGAGTTTTGAGGCAACGGCTGAGCAAGGGCAGGGGCCTCCTTTACTTTCCATGATGATGAGTCCAACCAGCATAAAGCGTAGTTCACTCCTGAAACTTCAGCTATTTCAAAGCTGTACTGCCCGGTCAGTTTTGTGGTGGAGCCTTCCAGTGATGAAACTAGGTTCTTCTATGCTTGGCCTAGCTCAAAGTTCCTATTCCACCTGACCCCTGTTACGTACTGACACTTCAAGGGCTGCTTTCTGTTACCTAAGGTCCAGTAAGCTCTGGTTCTTTTACCACTATGCGTGAAGCTATAGTGATGCTTCGGTCTCCAGTGACCGGTGACAATGTGCAGGATACTTTAATCCTAAACACTTCTGATTTCCTTCCACTGTGCCTTTCGACTTGCTCACACTCTCAATAGCTATCTCAGTCCGTCTGCCAGTGGGGCACAGCTCTGACCAGGCTGAGGTGATCTGGCTCCCCTTTACTGGCCTCCACTTCTCTGAACTGCACACAGGTGGGATGACTCAGTACTGAGCCACCCGAGCTAGACTCTGCTCCTTCCTCCTCACAGGTCCCGGCTAGACTGCTGAATCACTACCCAATCTGAACACTCCCTGTGGGTGTGTCTAAGTGTATGTGATGTCATGAGGAGCCCTTAACCTTTACCCCTCCACTCATCCTCCTGGTATTGTGTACCAGGGCTACACATTCCCCATGGTAAACGACAGCACTCCCGGGCTGTGAAATACAAAGAGACAATTTTGTTTATGCATTAAACATTAACATTAACTCGTCCCATCCGGGAGGTAAGGATTTCTTGAACGTTGCAAACAAAACAGTAAACATAGGAAAATACAAAATATTAAATAGACATGTTCATATAAATAAACGACAATATTCTTGTGAAGGACCCGCACCAAACCTTCAACGTGGGTCCTGGGTGGGCTGCAGGACATATATGAATGCAGACCTCACTCAGTGCCTCACCACACGGGTTTTATGTTCAGAGGTAAGTCAAGGCTTCGTGTGAAACCATTAAAAGGCACCTTAGTGCAACTATTTACAAGATACAGTTTTTGGGCTGGCTCAGTTCTCAGCCTCTGAGTCCATTATAAGACACAATAAGGAAAAGACACATATATATATACTTTTTACAATATTCACATTAGTTTGTTATAATTACTGCTGGTATCGAATGGGTATCTTCCCTTTTGTGATTCGCTCTGATCTACGTGGAGTAGCTTCAGGTATATTAAGTTGTGATCTGTCTGCACTGCGTAACGGCAAACTATAGAACTGCCTCAATCTTTCTATGGATCTGGCAAGCGTACTGATGGCTGGGCGGTGTGAGTCAGCTTCACCAGGGGATCCCATAGTATGGGGCGCTGCTTCTGATGATCCTTCTTGAGATTCCGTAGGTTGAGGTGTTGCTGGAATGGGTAACTCCTGAACGGACTCAACTGGCACCACGGGCACAACTGGAGGTAGAACTTCCTCTTGTGGCTGATAAAACTGCAACACTGGAACTATTACAGCATCTCCCAGTCGGGGCCAATCCGCAGGAAAATCTCCCAGATCCGTGTGTATGACCTCTTCCTTTCTTTCTTCTTGATTGATGACAGGGTTCTTTTCACAAAGCTTTAAGGGTTCTGGACACAATTTCAAATGGTCTCTAGACACAGTGGTTATTGTTCTTCCTCCGTCCCTACTGATGATACAAACTTTTCTGTTGTCATATTTAGAATCTTGTACAACGTAGGGTTCTTGTTCCCACTGGTTATCCAATTTGTGCATTTTCCTTTTTCTTTTTAATACCACTTCTCCAGGCATCAAAGGCTTGGCAGGAGCATTTCTGTTGTAAATATCTTCCTGTTTCTCCCTTGCCTTGTTGAGACTTTCTTCTACGCAGACTTGCACTCGTCTGTACTGCTCTTGCCGATTGATGTCCCAGTTTTCACCGGCGTCGTCTGCCTCCGGTTCTACCACTCCAAGTTCTAAATCCATTGGTAGTCTTCCGGGCCTTGCTCTCATAAGATAGGCTGGAGTGCAGTTAGTGGAACTTACAGGTATATGGTTATACAAGTCAACCAAATCAGGTAGTAAGTCCGGCCATCGATTTCTGTCTTCCAACGGTATGGATCTCAACAAGTCAAGGACAATATGGTTCATTTTTTCGCAAAGACCGTTGGTTTGAGGGTGGTATGGCGTTGTTCTAATTTTCTTGCACCCGTACATGTGACAGAATTCCTTGAATAAATCAGCTTCGAAAGCAGGTCCTTGATCGGTTAATACTTGCTCCGGATACCCATGCGGTCTGCAGAAGCTTGCTTGAAAGGTTTTCGCGGCCGTCACTGCGGTCTGGTCCTTAACTGGAACAACCACCAGAAATCTGGAGTAATGGTCCACCATGGTCAGGGCGTATGAGTATCCAGATCTACTTGGCGACAATTTGACGTGGTCCAGGGCCACAATCTCCAGGGGGCGAGTCGTCCGGATAGGTTGCAGGGGTGCCTTCTGACTACCGTAGTCCTTTCTTCTAAGACCACAGGGTCCACAGTTCCGACACCACCTCTCAATGGAGCTGCGCATCCCCACCCAGTAGAACCGACATCTCAACAGGGTCTCCAGCTTTCTCCAGCCAAAGTGTCCTGCTTGATCGTGGTATGCTTCCAACACCATTGGACGTCTGCCTTGGGGACCACTATTTGCCAGACCATCTCGTGGGTCCTGGGGTTGACGTATCTCCTGCACAACTTCTCACGGTATAGGAACAACCTGCTTTTCTCGTTCCACAGGAGCTTGGCTGACATAGGTGCATCCTTTTCCAAAGAGGAACCTTCCTGTCTTAACAATTCCTTGATGCGGCTGACCACTGGATCACTGTCCTGAGTCTCTTTCCAGCTGTGATGGGGTAAAGGATTTAATGTTGCACCATACTGCTTTCTGTTGACTCGATGCTCGTGGACTACCCCATTTCGATGGAACGCAGGTAGCTCAATTTCTTCCAGGTCGTCCGATTCTTCTTCCGTATCAGAGTCATGCGGCATTCGGGACAATGCGTCAGCATTAGCATTCTTTCGACCTGCCCGGTACTTGATAGTAAACTGGTAATTGGACAACCGAGCCATCCATCGCTGCTCCATGGCACCCAGCTTGGCGGTTTCCAGGTGCGTTAAGGGGTTGTTATCTGTAAACGCAGTAACCGATTGGAGGCCAGATAATGCTTAAATCTTTCAGTAATGGCCCAGACCAGCGCCAGAAACTCCAGCTTGAAGCTGCTATAATTTTCCGGATTCCTCTCAGTTGGCCTGAGTTTTCTGCTAGCATAGGCGATGACTTTTTCTTGGCCATTCTGCTTCTGACTGAGAACTGCTCCCAAACCTTCATTACTGGCGTCGGTGTACAACAGGAACGGTTGGCTGTAATCAGGATAGGTTAAGATCTCATCACCTGTAAGGATCTCTTTCATCTTTTGGAATGCTTCAGCCTGTTCTTTACCCCAATTAAAGGGAGGGTTTCTGCCCTTTAGGGACTGTCCTACTAGGAGGTCCTGTAAAGGAGCTGCCCTCTTCGTGTAATCTTTCACGAATCTCCTGTAGTAACCGTTAGTCCCAGGAACTGTCGCACTTCCTTAAGGTTCTTCGGCTCCGGCCACTTCTGGATGGCAGTGACTTTCTCTGGGTCCGGCGCTACTCCTTCCGAACTGACGATGTGCCCCAAGTATTGTACCTTCTGTTTGAGTAGATGGCATTTTGAGGGTTTTCATTTCATCCCGTACCTGGACAAAGACTCAAATACTTCTGCCAGGTGCTTCAGATGGTCCTCATATGTCTTGGAGTACACGATGACGTCGTCTAGGTATAGCAGCACGGTTTCGAAATTGAGATGTCCCAGGCAGTTCTCCATCACTCTCTGAAATGTTCCTGGGGCACTGCTGAGCCCAAACGGCATTCTGTCGAACTCACAGAGCCCCATTGGGGTGGTGAAAGCCGTTTTCTCACGATCCTCCTCAGCCACAGCCACTTGCCAGTAACCACTAGTCAGATCAAGGGTAGAAAAGTAGTTAGCCGTTTTCAGAGCAGCTAATGATTCCTCTATACGTGGTAACGGGTATGCATCCTTGTGTGTTATGCGGTTCACCTGCCTGTAATCCACACACATTCTCATACTACCATCTTTCTTTTTAACCAGAACTAGAGGGGCTGCCCAGGGGCTACAACTATCCCTTATCACCCCGGATTTCTTCATATCATGCAACATTTCTTTAGCCTTCTGATAATGGGCTGGGGGTATAGGCCTATACCGCTCCTTGATGGGAGGATGACTGCCTGTAGGGATATGATGTTGGACTCCCTTAATTACCCCAAAATCAAGTGGGTGCTTGCTAAACACTTGGGCATACTCTTGCACCACCCGTAATACCCTTGCTTCTGGTGAGCGGGAGTGGTGTCCGTCCCAACATGGAGTTGCTGACACCATTCCGCCACCTGGGTTGCCGGGTCATTATCCTCCGCTATTTGGCGGGAGTCTAAGGACTCAGCCGGGAGAATAGAATTATTGTCGACAGCATGAAGTTTAGCAATGGTTGCATAACGGGGTAAATTTACCTCATCATCTCCCCAATTGAGAAGCCGTACCGGTACTCTTCCATTCACCACTTCTACTACTCCTCTAGCAGTCATAAGTGTAGGTCTATGTTCTGAATGGTGGGGTTCTACTACAGCTTGGTAATTCTGTCCTCTCAGACCTATGGCTGCCCTGCACCAGATGATCATTTCACTCATTGGGGGTATCACAATAGGATCCGAGTCAGTGACCCGTACATTACCAATTTCGCCGTCTGTAAGCTTCGCTTGCTGCTGACACACCAGGGCCCGGATCTCTCTTTGGATTACTCCTTTCTGCCTTGGTCGGGCAATCTCAGCGAGCTGTTGGAGCAAGAACACAACTTCTCCCAAACAATTACCGATAATGTTAGTGCCCAAAATTATATTTAAACCGTTCTCCTCCTTTACAGTCTTTACTACCAGAAGCCCCTGGTCTTTCAACTCCTCTCTGCCCACCTTTACATCTACACATTTTGTCCCGAGTACTTCTACAGGAAGACCATTAGAAGCATACACGGTAAAGTCAGGGCTCGGGGGTTTAAGACTGTCCATTGACCAGTACTTAGTATATAGGGCATCAGGTATTAGGGTCACTTGGGACCCAGTGTCTAACAATGCCGGAACTGCAATACCATCTAAGATGATAGACAGGTAGGGTCGCCCACCCACATACCTGCGGTTCCAGTCTAGGGGGCCTGACGGGTATTCTCCTGGGTGTTGGCCCTTGGACCCAGGTTCTGCCCGTTTAAAGGACACTGTGGAGACATATGACCTTTCCGGTTGCATCGGTAACAGATGATCTCTCGACGAGGAGGGTGTTGATCAGAGGTCGCTCCTGGGGGTGGCGTTGTCCTCCTCCGGGGGGGCGACGTCTTCTTTCTTCTCCGGTGCATCCACGGGACGTCTTCTGGGCAGTCAGCTAACAAGATCTTCCCTTCTTCCTCTTTCCGCAGTTGCAGGGCACTCATCACAGCAGCCAGATTTTTAGTCAGCTGGCGCACCTCTGAGCGCAGACAATCCAATTCACTGGGAGGTGTCACCTGCGCTTTGGCTTCGGCCACTAGCGGGGAAAAGGGGGTTACTGCCGGTTCCAGAGTGACTTCAGCCTGATGATGTTGGGTTGCCACTTCAGGTTTGCCCAGGGGTCGCAGCCCTTTTATTGCCATGTCTTTTAGGGCATCAAAGGTAGCATCCGGATGATCTAAGGACCACCAGTTTACAGTTCTGCGTTCCTCTTGGGATCTCAATCCCTGTATAAATTGCTCTTTCAGCATCTTATTCTCATCGATAGCATTTAAATTATTAATCTGCTTAAGAGCTCTCAGGGCTCCTTGTAGTCGGCAAGCGTAGTCCCGGATGCTGTCACCTGGCTGTTGTGAACAGTGATAGAAGGCCATCCGGAGATCCGTTTCTGTGTGGTCTTCAAATATGGCATGCAGCTTAAGGAAGATCGCAGGTACCGACTCCTGATCAACGGTATCCCAAGTCTCCACTTCCCTCTCAGCAGCGCCAGTTAGCTGCCCTATTAGCACAGCAGCTTTTTGTCTCTCAGGCATGGAGTACATTTCTAGGATGCTGCATAACTTCCGCTTGAAGCCTGCTAATGTGCCTGGCTCACCGCTGTACTGGGGAAGCCATTTCGCCCCTGGCATATATTGGAAAGCATTAAGTTGGCCTCATGTGCTAACGGAACTGGGGAGACCTGCCCGGGTCAAGCTACAGGTTGGATTCGGACTCGGCGTGCTGGACCTGCACCCCATCTGCGCTACAATACCAGGCGGTGCGGGATTGGGGCCTCCGGCCGGGGCCGCACTGTCAGCCGGTTGTTGTGACATCTTAGCGCCCCCTTGGTTAAACGGAGCCTACCGGTTTCAGATGCTGCTACTTCACAGGCACAGCAGTGGGAACAGGACCTTCGTCGCAGGCGCTCTGATGTCAGAGCGTCCACTTCCTGTTGCAGGACCTGCCGCCGAGTCAGAGCCGGGGGCGTGTCCAAGACTTTGCGCGCTCTTTCAGGTACGCCCACCTTCTTCTCCAGCGCCTTAGGGCGCGAATCTGGCTGCAAATATGGCGGTATTTGGCGCCAAACAATAGCAACAGTCTTTTTCACCAAAACACTCCACAGGCACACAGGGCTCGCAATGCTGCAAGTTTCGTATCCTGTTCGTGACGCCAAAGTTTTGTGTCGACCCGCCACCACAATTGTGGATTACCAGGGCAATGGGGTACTCAGAGCCGAGCCCATGGAAGTCTATGGGGTTTGTCACAGGTAGCGGTGGCTCGGTCTGTGGCCCTGGCGGTCTGGCGTATGTTGGGGGAATATTTACAGGGGATAGATATATTTACAGTTCGTGACGCCACCTGTAGTCTCTGGTAATTTGTACCAGCGCTGCTGTAGATCTCTGAGGGGATGGTGAGGCAGCTAGATGTCGGGTCCCCTACAGGTGGGACTCTTCCCTCAGGTCGATGGTTATGGTGGGGTTGTGCAGGCATGCAATTAAATAACTCAGTCTCACACCGTCAGCGTCTTTCCATACCTTTTACTTGTAAGATGGTAAGGCAGATCCCAGGGAGGCTGATGGGGTTGATGGAGGATGAGTTTTGAGGCAACGGCTGAGCAAGGCAGGGGCCTCCTTTACTTTCCAATGATGATGAGTCCAACCAGCATAAAGCGTAGTTCACTCCTGAAACTTCAGCTATTTCAAAGCTGTACTGCCCGGTCAGTTTTGTGGTGGAGCCTTCCAGTGATGAAACTAGGTTCTTCTATGCTTGGCCTAGCTCAAAGTTCCTATTCCACCTGACCCCTGTTACGTACTGACACTTCAAGGGCTGCTTTCTGTTACCTAAGGTCCAGTAAGCCTCTGGTTCTTTTACCACTATGCGTGAAGCTATAGTGATGCTTCGGTCTCCAGTGACCGGTGACAATGTGCAGGATACTTTAATCCTAAAACACTTCTGATTTCCTTCCACTGTGCCTTTCGACTTGCTCACACTCTCAATAGCTATCTCAGTCCGTCTGCCAGTGGGGCACAGCTCTGACCAGGCTGAGGTGATCTGGCTCCCCTTTACTGGCCTCCACTTCTCTGAACTGCACACAGGTGGGATGACTCAGTACTGAGCCACCCGAGCTAGACTCTGCTCCTTCCTCCTCACAGGTCCCGGCTAGACTGCTGAATCACTACCCAATCTGAACACTCCCTGTGGGTGTGTCTAAGTGTATGTGATGTCATGAGGAGCCCTTAACCTTTACCCCTCCACTCATCCTCCTGGTATTGTGTACCAGGGCTACACATTGTTAGTTTCTCAGGCTGTGACGAGGCGTCTAGGACCAACGTAGGAACGCTCCACGGCTGCCTCTAGTTGTGGTGGTTAGTCAGGGTACTGCAATCTCATAGATTCCAACTGCTCTGGTGTATTGCCTTTTTTACCTGCACTCCTCAGCTACCGAAACATAACAGTATCACCGGCCTAAAAAATTGAAAATTGTATGGTACTCACAGAAGGGAAAAAATATTGTGAAAGAAAAAAGGTTGTCAGAGATATTTTTCTGTTTGTTGCATTTTTTTTTTTCCCTCTGTATCTCTGGGTGCTGAGGAGGATCTTTTCTCTCAATGGAGTTTGCACAGTTGTCTGGCCGTGTGGATCAGCTTGCCACTGAGGTTCGGAGTATTGCTATCTATCTTGCTGGGTTGCCTGTTGTGGAACCTAGGATTCCCATGCCAGATTTGTTTTTAGGGGATCGAGCTAAGTTTCAGAATTTCAAAAATAATTGTAAATTGTTTTTTGCCTTAAAATCTAAGTCCTCAGGGAACGCAGCGCAGCAGGTTCAAATTATCATCTCTCCTGCGCGGCGATCCTCAGGATTGGGCTTTTTCCCTGATACCTGGGGATCCTGTTTTGAGTGATGTTGATGCATTTTTTCAGGCCTTGGGGTTATTGTACGATGAGCCTAATGTCACTGATCAAGCTGAAAAAGCCTTGTTGGCATTAAATCAGGGGCTTGATGACGCTGAGTTATACTGTCAGAGATTCCGTAGGTGGGCAGTCCTGACCAAATGGAATGACGACGCTTTGGCAGCCCTTTTCCGGAAGGGTCTGTCAGATAATGTAAAGGATGTTATGGTGGGATTCCCTGTCCCCTCTGGTCTCAATGATTCTATGTCATTAGCGATTCAAATTGACAGACGTTTGCGTGAGCGGAGAAGTATGCGTGGAATGGTGTTGCCTTGTGAACCAGCTTCTGAACCCATGCAGTGTGATAGAGTGGTGTCTGGGGCACAGCGTCATGAGTTTCGAAAGCGCAATGGGTTATGTTTCTACTGTGGTGATGCCTCTCATGCTATTTCAGTCTGCCCTAAGCGGGGAAGACGTTTTGCACGCTCAGTTGTCTTGGGTAGTGTTCAGACTAAGTTTTTATTAACTGTCACTCTGATATGCTCTCTGTCCTCATTTTCTGCTCAGGCTTTCGTTGATTCTGGAGCAGCTATTAATCTGATGGATTATGATTTTGCTAAACGTTGTGGATTTCCCTTGATACCCCTACAGAAGTCTATTCCCCTACTGGGGATCGATTCTACCCTTTGGATCGATTCTACTCAGGTGATAATGAGGGTTGAACCTGATCACCAGGAGTGCTGCAAATTTTTGGTTCTGTATAATCTGCATGACATTATCGTGCTGGGTTTTCCTTGGTTACAGTCTCATAATCCTGTTTTGGATTGGAAATCTGTGTCTGTAACCAGTTGGGGCTGCCAATGTGTTAATACCAACACTCCTGTTTTTCTGCCTCCCCCCAGGCTCAGGATGTTCCTGACGTTTTGATTGATTTTTCTGATGTGTTTAGCGAAAGTAAATCTGCATCCATTGCCTCCCCATAGGAGCTATGACTGCGCTATTGAATTAGTGCGGGTAGTAAATTCCCTAAAGGTCGCCTTTTTAACTTGTCTGTACCTGAACATGACACTATGCGGTCTTATATCAAGGAATCATTGGAGAAGGGTCATATCAGACCATCCTCTTCACCCTTAGGTGCCGGGGTTTTTTTTGTGGCCAAAAAGGATGGTTCATTAAGGCCGTGTATTGATTATCGTCTCTTGAACAATATTACTGTGAAATATCAATACCCGTTACTCTTGATTTCTGACCTGTTTTCCAGGGTGAAAAACGCTACTTGGTTTACCAAGCTTGACCTCAGGGGGGCGTATAACCTTATTCGCATTAAGCACGGGGATGAATGGAAGACGGCATTCAATACCCCTGAAGGGCATTTTGAGTACCTGGTGATGCCCTTTGGGCTCACTAATGCTCCTTCCGTCTTCCAGTCCTTCATGAATGACATTTTCAGGGATTTTGTGGACAAATTTCTGATTGTTTATTTGGATGATATCTTGATTTTTTTCTAATGACTGGGACTCTCATGTGAAACATGTTCGAACTGTATTCCAGATTTTGAGAGAGAATGCTCTGTATGTGAAGGGATCAAAGTGTCTTTTTGGCGTACAGAGGATCTCATTTCTGGGATTCATTTTGTCCCCATCTGTTATTGAAATGGACCCGGTCAAGGTTCAGGCCATCTGTGATTGGGTCCAACCTACTTCATTAAAGGCTCTTCAGAGATTTTTGGGTTTTGCCAATTTTTATCGTAAATTTATTGGTAATTTCTCGGTTATTGTTAAACCATTAACTGATTTGACCAGAAAGGGTTCTGATGTGGTGAATTGGCCTCCTGAGGCAGTCTCTGCATTTCAGGAACTTAAGCAGAGATTCACTTCTGCTCCTGTTCTACGGCAGCCTGATGTTTCTCTGCCATTTCAGGTGGAGGTTGATGCCTCTGAAATTGGGGCAGGTGCCGTTTTGTCCCAAAAAGATCCAGAGACCTCTAAAAGTAACCCTTGTGCCTTTTTCTCTCGAAAATTTTCTCCTACTGAACGTAATTATGACATGGGTAATCGGGAGTTATTGGCCATGAAGTGGGCTTTTGAAGAGTGGAGACATTGGCTGGAGGGAGCCAAACATCAGGTGGTGGTCCTTACGGACCATAAGAATCTGGTCTATCTGGAATCTGCCAAGCGACTCAATCCTAGACAGGCCAGGTGGGCCTTGTTTTTCACACGTTTTAATTTTGTGGTTTCCTTTCTTCCTGGCACTAAGAATGTTAAGGCGGATGCCCTCTCGAGGAGTTTCCTTGCGGACTCTCCTGAGTTATCTGATCCTTCTGTTATTTTGAAAGAGGGTGTAGTTCTTTCCGCCATCTCGCCCAATTTGAGACTTGCTCTGGAGGGGTGTCAGGAGGATAGGCCCGAGTGCTGCCCTGTTGGAAAATTGTTTGTCCCGGACCAGTGGAAAAAGAGTGTGATGTCTGAGATTCATTGTTCCGCGTTGGCTGGGCATC
Source organism: Oophaga sylvatica (assembly GCA_033576555.1). Taxonomy (NCBI): domain Eukaryota; kingdom Metazoa; phylum Chordata; class Amphibia; order Anura; family Dendrobatidae; genus Oophaga; species Oophaga sylvatica. Next base: position 207,571,694 of record JARQOD010000003.1, on the reverse strand, counting down.
CCGGAATTTTTGGTACCAGAGACTTGGTTAGTCGGTCCTTTTGGTGGCCTACCTTGTCTCGTGATGTCAGGGAATTTGTGCAGTCCTGCGGGACTTGCTCTCGCTCCAAGTTTGCTCTCGCTCTAGTGGTTTGTTGATGCCATTGCCTGTGCCCAAGAGACCATGGACCCATATCTCTATGGATTTCATTTCCGACCTTCCTGTTTCTCAGAGAATGACCACCATCTGGGTAATTTGTGATAGGTTTTCCAAGATGATACATCTTGTGCCATTACCTAAGTTGCCTTCCTCCTCTGAATTGGTGCCGTTGTTCCTTCAGCACGTGGTTCGTTTACACGGCATTCCTGAGAACATTGTGTCTGACAGAGGAGTCCAGTTTGTTTCCAGATTTTGGAGGACTTTTTGTTCTAAACTGGGTGTTCAATTGTCTTTCTCCTCGGCATTTCATCCTCAGACCAATGGTCAAACTGAGAGAACAAACCAGACATTGGAGACTTATCTAAGATGCTTTGTGTCTGCTGATCAGGATGACTGGGTCTCTTTTTTGCCTTTGGCTGAGTTTGCTCTTAATAATAGGGCTAGCTCTGCTACTTTGATGTCTCCGTTTTTCTGTAATTCTGGGTTTCACCCTCGATTTTCTTCAGGACAGACGGAGGCTTCTGTCTGTCCAGGTGTTGACTCTGTTGTGGAGCGTATGCAACTGATTTGGGACCAGGTAGTGGAGAGGTTGTCCCTCTCTCAGGAGAGGGCCCAGCGGTTTGCTAACCGGCATAGGACTGATGGTCCTCGGTTTAAAGTGGGGGAATTGGTCTGGTTGTCCTCAAAGAATATTCCTATGAGAGTAGCATCTCCTAAATTTAAGCCTAGGTTCATTGGACCTTATAAGATCATGGAGATTATTAATCCTGTTTCTTTTCGTTTGCTTCTTCCAGGGACATTTAAGATCCATAACGTGTTCCACAAGTCCTTGTTGAAGAGGTTTGTTGAGCCAGTGGTTCCTGCTGCTGTGCCTCCTGACCCTGTTTTGGTTGAGGGCAATCTGGAGTATGTGGTTGAGAAAATATTATATTCTCGTTTTTCTAGACGGAAACTCCAGTATTTGGTTAAATGGAGAGGTTATGGTCAGGAAGACAATTCTTGGATGTTTGCTTCGGACATCCATGCTAGGAGACTTATCCGTGCGTATCATAGAACTCATCCTGACCGACCCGGTTGCTCAAATGAGGGTTCGGTGACCCCTCCTCAAGGGGGGGGTACTGTTGTGAATGGGTTTGAGATGAGTTCTGAGCAGAGGCTCCCTCTGGTGGTTACAAGCGGTGCTAGTCTGTCCAGTGAAGATTGTGAGGACTGGGAATCAGGTGTTACTGACTGGTCTTATATAAGGGAGTCACCTTCCCATCAGGGTTGCCGGTGATCAATTGTTCTGGTCTGAATCCTTCATTCCTGTTTCCCTTGTAGCCTGCTGTGTCGTGTCTGCATCTCCTGTTAACAGATAAGACATTTTCTTCTTTTGTGTTTGTGCTATATTTTTGCATTTTGTCCTGCACTTCTGTGGGGGCCTTCAGGGTCCCCTCCGGGGGCTTTTGCCCTCTCAGTTTAGTTCAGCCACTTATGTTTGTACTTTTGCTTTTTCCAGTTTCTTCAGTGGCTGCTGTTTTGATTTTGTTACACCAGAGAACTAATTTAGGTGGTAGAGGTCGTGTGATCTCAGGTGTTTTTGAAATTAGTAGAGTTGGTGCCTTTCAGGGTTTTCTGGGATTGCAGTAAGTGTCCTTCCTATCCTTTTCTATTTAGTTAGTTTGGGCCCCAGCGTTTGCTCATACTGTTTTCTTTCTGTGTCAGTATTTCATCTTGTCTAACCGCCATTACATGTTTGGGGGCTTTCTATTATCTTTGGGGTTCTGCTCCGGGGCAGATAGCTTTCCTATTTCTATCTTTAGGTGTAGTTAGTTTCTCAGGCTGTGACGAGGCGTCTAGGACCAACGTAGGAACGCTCCACGGCTGCCTCTAGTTGTGGTGGTTAGTCAGGGTACTGCAATCTCATAGATTCCAACTGCTCTGGTGTATTGCCTTTTTTACCTGCACTCCTCAGCTACCGAAACATAACACCCCCCCCCCCTCAGTGTTCCTCCTCCCTGCTGCTGAAATCTCACTGCTCAGTACAAGCTGTTGCTTCTGATCCAATGTATGCTGGATGAGCAGACATTGAGTATACTTGCACTCATGGTCTCTCTCCGTTTTTAGCTTGACTGAAATGCTCCTGCTAATATCAGCATTATATAGCAGTTATGACTTGGATTTTTACAGTAAGTATACCTCATCAGTTCTAAGATCAATTTAACAATTGTAGAGTATGTATTGTGAAATTTTGGTGACAAATCCCATTTAAAAAGTTCCCTAGAACATCCTACATGACTAACCTAGCACATACTGTAGTAGCAGAGGCGACAGCGTTGTGGCTCAGTGGTTGGCATTGTTGCTTCTCTGCATTGGGATCTTGGATTACAATCTCGCTATGAACAGTTTGCCTTTGTTTCCATGGACTTGATACCTTTTGTCATCTGTGTTTGTCTGAAAGTTTTCCAATAGAAAGCTCTGACATTGTCTAAAGGTCCAAAAAATGTATACCCTACTGTAATTTTTCTTTTTTTTTTGGGGGGGGGGGGGGGCAAGTCACTTAGTTTTGCCTAGCCTACTTCAGCAAAAGGTGGAACCTAAGCTCAAAATTTGCTTAGGAGATTCAAGTGCTTGATTTTAATGTTAGCATGGTGGAATAAACTAACTTTAAACGACCTACAATCTAACGAAAGTAAAGCACTTCATTGACGAAGCTCTGTGTGGTAAGTCTATGGAGTTTGCAGTAGGTGTGAGTAAGCTTGTGGCATACATATCTGCATGGGAGGTGATGTGGGGAAGGAGTGGGCACAGCTACAGGATGACAGATGAAGTACCCCATCTGACACAGGATGCGGGCAGGCAGGAAGCACAGATGCTGCATGTGGTTTTACTGCATCTGAGCATCCTGTCCCACTCTCTGGGAACAAGGTATGTGGGGAGTGATGAGTTAATGTCATGTACCTACAGGAGATTTATAAACTGTGTCCCTAAAACAAACAACCTTGTATGCCTGTGGCCTATGCAACTATCTGGTGCCCTCAGACTTGGTCTGACTTGTGTTAAGTAAATGCTGATGGATCAAGCTTCTGAAGAGGAGGCTTGTGGGACTTGAAGTCTTAGCATTATAAAGGATTATCTATTCCCTCCATAGTACAGTTAGCAGAGACTGTGACTTTGTATGACTTTGATGCCATTCTAATTCTGATTAGGAAACCCCCTGAGTAGAAGACCATTGTTGGCTACCATTCAAGTCAAATAGTAAGCGTTGAATCCTTCTCTTATTGTTATGATGATTGTGCCAAATGGTTGATGTTTTGTGCCCTATTTTGGAAGTTAAAGGTGTTGTCCCACAGTCACAATTTATCAATGAATGTACCTTATGTGCGTTTGACTCTCTAAGGCCGGGATCACACATGCGAGGAATACGGCCGAGTCTCGCATGTTAATACCCGGCACTGCCGCCGGCTTCGGGAGTGGAGTGTGCGGCCGCATAGCAATACGTGAAGACGCACGCTCCGCTACCGAGGCCGGCAGCAGTGCCAGGTATTAACATGCGAGACTCGGCCGTATTCCTCGCATGTGTGATCCCGGCCTAAAAGGGAGACCCAGGACTTTGTTCACAGTAAAGGTCACTGTCGTCAGACATTTCTCGCCTAGTCTGTGGACAGGTAGGAAGCTGTGATTGTGGGACAACCCCTACTAATATATATTCTTCATTTATCACAGACACAAATCACTGAGCAAATATAGTTTCTTGTATTCCGTTGGTATGTTTCCAGTTTCCTGATTACAACATCCCTCAAACCCGATTGATTGTATTAATCGCCATTCACACCTCTGTATCAATCTATTTTAGTTTGTGTTTTCATCCCCTACCCTGCTGTGTAAACTAGCAAGTAGTTTATATTCAATACTTTCACTAAGTTCATCCTTTCCTTTAATTCTTTGACCTGTTTCCCTGTAGTTTCTCCCATTTGGTCGCACCTGGAATCTTTCATGGACACGTAAAGGTGTATAAATTTGGAGCCATAGATCTGTTTCACTGTAGTTAAGCTCTATTGAACTGCAGCGGCTTAAGGGCACATAAAAAATGTACCAGACATGGCTGTAGAGTCGGTAAGCCAAACCTCCGACTCCTCAATTTCAATTTCCTCAATTTCCCTGACTCCAACTCCAGGACTCTGACCCTACAGCACTGGTCACTACTGAACATGTACATAAACTGCAGCACAGCTTCATCTCCACTAAAAGCCCAGATCCTTAGATCAGGAACAGAACAGACTTTTATAGGACATTTCAGAACTTTCCCAAATTATGAAAAAAATTACAGCACATCCTGCACTGAACTACTGCACCCAATTTATTCCACAGCACTGCCAGAAGTGACCAGACGGTAAGGAGCAAATACCCATTAGTAACTGCACCTCACCCTCTCATTCTTCTGCAGTTCATCTTTCACCATGTTTGTATACTCTCTTAGGGTGTGTTTCCACGGTCAGTAATTGCGGCGTGTTTGACGCTGTGCGCTGGCGCAGCGTCAAACACGCAGCGTCCAGATGTTACAGCATAGTGGAGGGGATTTCAAGAAATCCCGTCTCCACTATGCGTAAAAACACAGCATGTCCTTTTCCCTTGCGGCGACGCCGTCGCCGCAAGGGAAATAAAACAGGCCTATGTAGCAATGCGGTCATTCCGGATGTGTTCCATAAACACATCCGGATTGGCCGCGCGTTCAGAAGGGGCGGGGCTTTGGGCGGAGCGGACTTTCCGCTCCATCCAAAGCGCTGTGGTTCCGGATCGTGGAACCACAGCCTTACTGTTCTTGCTCCAAAAATCTTTAGGCTATGTGCACACGTTGCAGATTTGGTGCGGTTTTTTTTTTTTTCAGCGCGGATTTGTAACAAAACCTGATGCCAGCAAAGTGAATGAGAAACCTGAAGTGTCATGCACACGTTGAGTATTTTTGACTTGCAGATTTGGTGCAGAAAATCTGCAGCATGTCAATTCTCTGTGTGTTTATTTTGCCCTTCATTTTTCACCATTGACTTCATTCAAATCGATCAAAAACGCAGGCAAAAACACAGGGCCAAAACTGCGCATTTTTGCAGCTGCGTTTTTTCTTGCCAAGAGATGCAGAAATGGTGCAGAAATTTTACTCAACGTGTGCACATACCCTAAGGCTATGTACCCACATTGCAGAAATGCTCCTGAATTGTCCAGAACTCCCTGCCGTGAGTAAAACGCATACGGAATTCGCATGTTTTCCCGCCAAACACAAGCGTTTTGCAAGCGTTTTTAGCTTGCAGAATGCTCGCGCTGAATCCGTCGCTGTCCGATTTTCCGACTTACACAAAAAACGTTCCTATGTCCATTGCCTCCGTCCGAGGGACAAAGATTTTTCGACGGATCCATTCAACGACGGATGAAACGCAATCCGTCGCTAATACAAGTGTGTGAGAAAAAAACGATCCTGCAGCATCAATTGCAGGATCCATTTTTTTTCACAAGACGACAGATTGTGACTGATGGCAAAAAGCTGATGTGTGAAAGAGGCCTTACAGAGTGACAATATTCTACTGCGCATACGTCTGCTGTTAATTCTGACGTTTTCTCAGTAGGATCTTGTTGCTGAAGCTCTAAAACAAATCGTCATCAATCAGGAAGTGGGTAAAAAAAAAGAAAAAGCAGTTAGTGTAGCGAGGGAATGATGGAGACTTTTTATTAAAGTATATTTGAAATGAGATTAGATTATGGCATTAAAGGGAATCTGTCACCCCATTTTAGCCATATCAACTAAAGATATGACTGAATAGTGCGTCCCATAAGCAACCTATCGGTATTTAGCTTAAATCCTGATACCCCCGTTTTGATAGCAAAATACCTTAGTAAAGTTCGGATTCTTTTCTGTAAATCAGGGCGTTCCAGTCCGGAGGGCTTATATCCAAAGTCGCCCTCCGGACCGGAACGCCCTGATTTACAGAAAAGAATCCGAACTTTACTAAGGTATTTTGCTATCAAAACGGGGGTATCAGGATTTAAGCTAAATACCGATAGGTTGCTTATGGGATGCACTATTCAGTCATATCTTTAGTTGATATGGCTAAATCCCCAAAACTCTCCAACTTAAAAAACCATTCTCCAGACCCTACTCTTCCTATACCTCTCTCTGGAGCACTATGGAACACCCTCTCTATCTGCAATAAACTCCATTTGTTTCTCACCTTTTACCTCTCGCCATCGTTCCTGGCCTTCACAGAAACATGGCTGACACCTTCTGACACAGCCTCATCTGCTGCGCTGTGTTACGGTGTCCTTCACATTACACATACCCCTCACCCTGACAATAAAAATGGTGGAGGAGATGGCCTTCTCCTTTCTAAAAACTGCACCTTCATCCCAATCCCACCTCTACCCTTCTTTCCTTTAAAGTGCACCCTGTTCTTATCTATTTTCGTTCCAGCCTTCAAGTTGAAGTCATATACCGACTACCCTGCACGATAGCGCTGCCTTTATCACTTCTTCTGTTTTGAACAGCTGACATGTGCCCGCAATAGCCGCGTGTGGAAACGTGATCCACCCGCTGCTATTAACTAGTTAAATGCCGCTGTCAAACGCTGTCAGTTTAAATTTAAATGGCACTTCCGGCAATCGCGCCGGAAATGCGCTCAACGGTGACCCACGTCACGTGATCGCTGGTCACCAATGCATCTGCATGACAATCCGAGATGTCCTGGAGACCTCTATGGTTTTCAGTGTGGCCTTGCGGTAAGCGCCACCTAGTGGTCGGCGGTCACAGAAAGTGAGTCATTCTGCTACATAGAGGAGATCTGCTCATCGCCTCTATGTAGCAGAGGCGATCGGATAGTGGCAGCTTCTAGACTCCCATGGAGACTATTGAAGCATGCCAAAAGTGAAAGAAAAAATGTTTTTAAAAATATTAAAAAAATTTAAAAGTTTAAATCACCCCCTTTCGCCCCATTCGAAATAAAACAATAAAAATAAAATCAAACATACACATATCAGGTATCGCCGCTTTCAGAATCGCCCGATTTATCAATAAAACAAAGGATTAACCCGATCGCTAAACGGCGTAGCGAGAAAAAAATTAAAAACTACAGAATTAGTTTTTTTTGGCCGCTGCGACATTGCATTAAAATGCAATAACGGGCGATCAAAAGATCGTATCTGCACCAAAATGGTATCTCTAAAAAGTCAGCTCGGTGTGCAAAAAATACGCCCTCACCCAACCTAAGATTACGAAAAATGGAGATGCTACGGGTCTCGAAGAATGGCGCAATTTTTTTTTAATTTTTTTTTTTAGCAAAGTTTGGAATTTTTTTTCACCACTTACCGTATATACTCGTGTATAAGCCGAGATTTTCAGCCCAATTTTTAGGGCTGAAAGTCCCCCTCTCGGCTTATACGCGAGTCATATACGGGGGGTCGGCGGGGGTGTCGGATCATACCCCTCCGCCGGCGCGTCTCTGCTGCCCCCTGTTTCTCCCACGATCTCCGGCTCCTTCCTGCAGCGGTCACATAGTACCGCTCATTAAAGTCATGAATATGCACATATTCATGACTTTAATGAGCGGTACCACGTGACCGCTGTAGGACGGAAGAGCTGCGGAGACTGCCGGGAGAAGAGGAGAGGCTGCAGAGACGCGCCGGCGGAGGGGTGAGTATAGCGATATTTACCTGTCCCCAGACAACCGCTGCGCTGCTCCCTCGTCCAACTCCTCTGGCTGTGAATGTTCAGGCAGAGGGCGCGATGACGTCGTTAGTGCGCGCCGCGCCCCCTACCTGATCATTCACTGCCGAGGACCCGGAAGAGGGAGCAGCGCAGCGATGGACCGGTCCAGAGACAGGTAAATGTCTCAGGTGCCGGGATCCTGAGCGAGCGGTGACACCGGCACCTGTCCCCCCCATAGTGCGCCGGTGTCACCTCCTGCTCAGGACACTGGCACCTGGCCCCCAGCGACGAGAGGTGAGTATGTCATTTTTTTTGCAGCAGCAGCGCAGCAGCATAACGCACCTATACTATGGGGCATAATCTGTGGAGCATATGGGGGCATAATCTGTGGAACATATGGTAGTATAATCTGTGGAACATATGGGGGCATAATCTGTGGAGCATATGGGGGCATAATCTGTGGAGCATATGGGGCATAATCTGTGGAGCATATGGGGGCATAATCTGTGGAGCATATGGGGGCATAATCTGTGGAGCATATGGGGGCATAATCTGTGCAGCATATGGGGGCATAATCTGTGGAGCATATGGGGGCATAATCTGTGGAGCATATGGGGGGCATAATCTGGAGCATATGGGGGCATAATCTGTGGAGCATATGGGGGCATAATCTGTGGAGCATAAGGGGGCATAATCTGTGGAGCATATGGGGGCATAATCTGTGCAGCATATGGGGCATAATCTGTGGAGCATATGGGGGGCATAATCTGTGGAGCATATGGGGGCTTAATCTGTGGAGCATATGGGGGCATAATCTGTGGAGCATATGGGGGCATAATCTGTGCAGCATATGGGGGCATAATCTGTGCAGCATATGGGGGCATAATCTGTGCAGCATATGGGGCATAATCTGTGCAGCATATGGGGGCATAATCTGTGGAGCACATGGGGGCATAATCTGTGGAGCATATGGGGGCATAATCTGTGCAGCATGTGGGGGCATCATATGGGGACATAATCATTTTTCACCCTAGGCTTATACGCGAGTCAATAAGTATTCCCATTTTTTTGTGGCAAAATTAGGGGGGTCGGCTTATACATGGGTCGGCTTATACATGAGTATATACGGTAGATGAAAAAGAACCTAGACATGTTTGGTGTCTATGAACTCGTAATGACCTGGAGAATCATAATGGCAGGTCAATTTTAGCATTCAGTGAACCTAGTAAAAAAGCCAAACAAAAAAACAGGTGTGGGATTGCACATTTTTATCAGTTTCACCGCACTTGGAATTTTTTTTCCCATTTTCTAGTACACGACATGGTAAAACCAATGGTGTTGTTCAAAAGTACAACTCGTCCCGCAAAAAATAAGCCCTCACATGGCCATATTGATAGAAAAATAAAAAAGTTATGGCTCTGGGAAGGAGGGGAGCGAAAAACGCAAAACCGAAAAAAGCTCCGGGGGTTAAAGTAATTCCACCATAAACCCTTCGTGTAACAGACCAATGCCTTTTCCCCACCAACCTTCTGTCCCTCCATCAATGTCAAAAAATATACTCCTTTTCTCTCCATATCACACCTCAACACGTGTACTTGATCCCATCTCACTTCCTCCCTAACCTCATTGCCATGCTTATCCTAGCCCGAACCCATCTCTTCAATTATCATTAACCTCTTGTGTCTTCCCTTCTGCTTTCAAACATGCAACAATCATACCCATTTTGAAGCAGCCATCCCTTGGCCCCATTTCAGTATCCAGCTATCACCTCATATTGCTACTCCCTTTTGCACGTCCATATTGAACTTTTCTTTCACCTCTCATCTAACGCTGTAACCTACAATTTGGCGACAGTCACCACCTCCTCCACTGAAACCACCTTAACTAGTCACAGACGACTTGGTAGCAAACAATGTTCTATACGCCTCTTTCTGACTTGTCCTCTGCCTTTGACACAGGTGATCACTCTCTCCTACTACAGATCCCCTCTTTGCTTGGCAACAATATGTTGCCCACTCCTGGTTTCTTCGTAGTTCACTAACCGTACATGTATCGTCTCCCATTCCCATACCACCTCCTCATCTTGCCCCCTCTGTTGGTGTATCTCAAAACTCTGTACTGGAACCCCTACTCTTCTCTATCTATCTATAGTTTTGGCCTGGGACAACACATAAAGTCCCATGGCTTCCAGTTCCATCTGTATGCTGATGACACTCAAATTTACCTCTCTGGCCAGACGTCACTTCTCTGCTGTCCAGAATCCCAGAATGTCTATCAGCCATATACTCCTCCTCATCACATTTTCTAAAACTCATTGTGGACAAAACCAAACTCCTCATCTTCCTCCATCCCATGTTTAAGTCCCCTACCAGACCAGTCCATCACTATAATGACAAAAGATTACATCACATTTTTCTCTGTGCTGCCAGTCCGCTGCCTCGGTGTAACCCTTGACTCTGACCTGTCCTTCAAATCCCATATCCAAGCCGCTACACCTCTGCCACTGACTTCCTTTCACTGGCTGATTATCTTCCAGTGAATTCAGTTTAAACTACTAACAGCGACTCGCAATTCTGTCCATAATCTGTCTCCTCCATAAATCTCAAAATTACTCTCCCGATACCTCCCCATACGTAATGTCCGGTCTTCAGAAGACCTCATTCTGTCCTCTGATCTCATGCGTTCCTCACCCAATCGCCCCCAAATCTTCTCCCAAGCATTCTCTTCAACTCGGTGCCTCAACAGATATGATAATCTCCCACATTTGAAACCTTCCAATGAAACCAGGAAACTCAGCTATTCAAAAATGCCTATATCCTGGAATAGCCCCATTAGTACCTCACCACCACCACCGGAGCCACTGCACCGCCACCCCCTAACCTATTGTATAATTTATACTATAGATTGTAAGCCCCAATTAACACAATAAAGCTTATACTCCCCTCCCGTATCAGCGCCATTCCAAGGTGTCGGTAGTCGCTCTCCTCGGGGCTCTCATGCGGTGTTATGACGCCACTGCCCAATCAGCACTGTCGTCGCAATCTCCGCTTTTGGACAAATCGAACATGAAGAGGAAGTCAGGGATCAACTGCAGCCCGGACTTCCTCTTCATGTTCAAATTGTCCAAAGGCAAAGACAGTGACACCAGCGCTAATTGGGCGCCGGCGTCGCATGTCACAACACCACACGGAACCCCAGGGAAGACGTCTGCCGACATTGCGGGAACTGCGCCGGAGTGGCGGAGTACAAGCTTTAGTATTTTATTGGGGCCAAACATTTTGATCAAGGGGTTGTCCTAGTAGTGGACAACCCCCTTTTAAATATCCTTACTTATAAGTACTTTAATACCATTAGTGCAACCTATGGTTAGTGGACCAACTACCACCTACAAAGCAAGTGAAATTGACTGTGCATTATGATGAGCTATCAGACTTCAAAAAGCCCATCTATTGTTCTTGCTCAGGGGCTCAATGCTGTCTGTGTCCGCTACTGATGTACATATACAGTCAGTGGCCTAGCACTATGGCAGGACAAATCTCAAATCCAGATAGCCTTTTTTTGTAGACTACTAAAAAAAAACACAACATGCTCGGCTTCACTCACATGCTTCTAAAACGCATGTACACTCAACGTAGCTGAGCAGGTATGTGTATGGGGTTATAGCTATTGACCATACAAGCATTCGTCCAACTGCTGTTAAATTGTGACTTAGAGTAAAGCAATTGGCACCTAAAATTACCAGTATTTGGTTGTTCTCTGCTGACTGTATCCTAAAACTGATACAGTATTTCCATTGGATTTGATCTCTCTGCTCACTTAAGTCCCCCATACATAGCCCTGTTATACAGTGATTTTGGTGCCAACAATGTCTGAACAGTTTTATATTAGGTTTATAATGCTGATTAAGAATATAAGAATATGATTTTGGTTCTTCCAGATTGGCTCTAGTTTATGAGATATTTAATAGTTACAGTAGAATTTTAACTTTTAAAAGTCGCTTTAATAGCATTGTAAGCCTACAAATTGAAATACAAAATAATTATATTGGATATTTCATTACCAAAGACAGGACAAAAGCTATTGCATTTATTATCACACACAAGTCGCATTATTTTCATGGATGAATTGTCTCAAAAACTAAAACCAGTTCAGCAAACTTAATGGGACTTTTGAATTCGGCACCCTCAAAATACCCAACATCCATTGGGACCTGAAGAAATTTTTTTTTGAAGACCTGTGAAATAGATGAAAGATGACCAAACCCACCAATCCTCTAATGTATTTGGGGACGTCCTACTCTTTGCCGACAATTGTTGGTGGACAGAAAGATTGGGCTACTGGAATTTCAAAGGTCGATTGTTTTGTTTTCAGGGGATATAAGCTGCTGCCAGAGGTTTCTGGCAACTGGAAGGTCGGGTCACTTAGCTGCTACCCAATGTAGACACAGGAACACATTTGGTTAAAGTCTCTTGGTGGTTTATTGCTTCATAAACCCCAAACTAGTAACAGAAAACAGCCTTTCTACCTCAAATGAAAGTAAAAAGTCTATATAAAGTCGTTCCCAGTATGGCTTCCGCCTTCTGGGATAACCCATATGGCAGTTCTCGCAGGAGCTTCAGTCTGGAGGCTTCCTTCCTCCAAACAACACAGACCGAGGAAAAAAAACTGTCTGGACACTGAACTCCCTCCAGCCACAACCTGGAGGTGGAGATATGGTGGGTAGGCATCCCACCCACCTCTGACCTACCCACCATGAAAGCCAGGCCCATATAGCGACTGGATTGCTCTCAGCACAATTCATGCTGGAGGAAAACTTATGGCTTTTACATCACGCAGGATAGCAACCTTTGCGACACATATCTCTCCTCACAAACGGCGCCAGTGACTCTGTCACATAGCGAATTTATCCTCTCATCCTGTTGAAAACACATGAGTGCTCAACTGTCCCAAGTACTCATGTATGGGGAGAGATACCAGTCTCCTAGAGATGAGCAACTTTATTTGCGCTGCCCTTGTCCAACATCCCATTCTGTTAGATTGTGCACTCAGCATCCTGGGCATCTTTTATTTGAACCCCTAATGTTTTTGAGATTTGGACCCCAATGTCATAATGTCACAGGAGCCCAGGATGACAGGTGCAGAAGTGAAGCCCGATTGCCATTGAGGACCAGACTAGACATTGGACTAGGGCAGCGCAGATTGAATTGCTCATCATTACTGTCTGCCGAATGTATATTGAGATGACAACTATCTCTTGTATGCCCATCTTTAGTGCCATGATGTGAAGACAATAGCCACCTTTTAGAGTAGGCATGTGTATGGCTACTTACAGGGTAGTGAATATTCATTTTATTAAATATGTATTTCATATATTTGGAAACACATCTACTCCTCTTTCATTCCCTCTGGAGCAATATATTTAAATAAAACATGGAGCTATGTAATTTGGACAAGTTAATGTTCTAAAAAAAATGGAAAACACATTACTGTTTGTGGACAGAGTAGATGAAGAACTTTACACAGAATGAGGCTGCAGGCATTTATGTAATAGTTGGAAATAAAAGCATGTTCTGCTGATGGGCTTAAAGAAAATCGCATTCAGATGTGCAATCTTCATACTGGATCTGATGGCTCATCCATATACTGTACCAATTGTCTTCTCAGTGGACATCAGGGAGATAAAGGAAATTCGTCAAGGAAAGAATTCTCGGGATTTTGATCGTTATCAGGAAGATTCTACCGTACGCCTTGAACCGGATCACTGCTTTGTTATCCTCTATGGAATGGAGTTCAGACTTAAGACCTTGAGCCTGCAGGGTAAGTCTCCTCCATGTCACTTTCATGCTACCTCAATCACGGATTGCCTATTTGATATTGGTATTAACCACTGGGGTATAAATGTGCTGCAGGTAAGTAATGCGTCTTCGTTAATATTGATTTCTTTGGCTTAAACCATTTCCTGGAAAAGTGTGTGCCTGACTGTGTGTAATATTTTTTTATGATGGCGAGCTATTAAAGCTTCTGCGTTTTCACTTTATTTTTATTCTTTTTGTGTTGCAGCAACATCTGAGGAAGAAGTGAATATGTGGATAAAAGGATTAAACTGGTTGCTCCAAGACACTCTCCAGGCCCCCACACCACTGCAGATAGAGAGGTAGTAAAGGGGGGCTTAACAGGTGTTCTCTTCTAGCTTGGATTCCACCTTTGACCTAATGTCTGTGGTGTCCTCCTTTTGGTAGTCCCCAAATACCCGACATCGTAGGGTTGGATTTCCACATGGCCATTCCTTTGTTTTGTCAGGAGAGAAGCCGCTGCCAAGAGTACATGCTTATAAAGCATGTGGAGTGTTTGGCTGCTGGCTTACCAGTGTAAAATGTACAGCCAACTTTGCCACGAAAAACATGGACATGGCACAAAATAAAAAAAATACAGAACTTAACACATGTCCTTATTGTAGAAGGATTGTCAAATGGCTTCTTAGCAAAACTTATCCAAAGAACCAAGTCAAGGATGTATCTATTTTTCTGACCTGTGGGTGCCACTGGGTTGTCTACTCTACATCTATCTATCATGATTTTTTTTTTTTTGTGTGTGCGCAGGCATGGTAGCTTGGCTATGTCAGTAGTTACTCATACACATAAGGGCAAAGTCGGCCAAACCACGGTCTGCCACATATGTATGCTGCCCTCTTGGCTCTTATTAGTCACATAACAAGGACAGATGATGTCAAGGGTAAAAGGATTGACCTCCAATCCTTATGTTTTCCTGATAGACGAGCTACCTTTTATTATCTGGACTGGTATCGGCTTAGTAACCCTCTCCTTACTGAGAACATGCTCCTCAGACGGGCCAAGCATGCGCGTGTGTTCGGGGTAAGGGGTGAGGTGTCAAGAAAAGCTGCTGTCATCCGAAGGGTCAACAACTATTCAAGGTGTATGGGTATCTTAACATTCATTCTAGGATTGTGAATGGAGAGGAACATATTGTTTCTGCCCCTAGTGGCCAGGTATGCAACTTGCATACAACTATTTAGAACTTCTTATCCTTCGTCCATACATCTAATGGAATATAACTTGGCCAGGTAGGAATTTCTAGACCAGAATTGCCTGGAGAACGATCATAACTATATTGCAATATTGTGGTATTGTCATTTTATTTTTTATTTTTCTAATAGTGATTATTATTTTTTCTTTCTTTTTGTCATAGGTGGCTACGGAAGCAGTTCTACTCTTTAGATAGAAATCGTGAGGACAAGTAAGTATCTTGTACACTGGAAAACTGTCGTGGCATTGGTCCTGTGTAATAAATCTATTCTGTTTTCTCATACTTTAGACCTCATTAAGATAAACATGTACCTGTTCTATCTGTGTATTTCATGGATAGAACACATGCCCATTATAGTCTATGGAGCTTTTCACATTTCAGTATATATTTGCATACCAATCATTAATCAATCAATAATTCAACTCAACTTTTGGTCTGAGTCATGGCTCAAAATTCCCCCTATAAGTCTATGGGTCTGTAAAAGTCACAGACAGCACACGATTGGCATCCGTATGCTGTCCATGATTAACATTGTAATTTTAAGGCGAAACAATGCTGTGTATTTTTTCATTCATGAAAAATCACTGATGGTAAAAACTGACCAAACAGTGATGCAACTCCGATTCAAAACACTGATGAATAATGGTCCTTTAGTAACGTACGAGAATATTTGAAGACGTCTGAAATGAAGATTTTTGTTCATAACTTAAAATTGTTGTGGAATATATAGCAAACCAGAATGATGGGTCAATTGGGGTTACAACTGAAGGCTATGTATACGGCAAGCACTATTTGTTTTTTTTTTTTGCTTCAGTGTACCCAAAATTAGCCAACTATGAAAACCAGCTTGATAGGTCTTCGAAAAGAGCACTAGAAAATATTCTATGTGTCTTGTTAATACACTATTAACTCTCTAGTCCTGCAGTTCCATCAAAAGGTTCTAATATAGGCTTCTAGGTATTATGCATTTTTGGTACTCTTCTATTAGTCTGACTTCTTTCTGAGCTACTGAATATGAAAGGCAAAAGGAGTGCGTTGACTGCATGATCGGATTACTCAGTTTGTTTGTAGTCTGTTACCATGGAGACACACAGATCTACAGAGGAGCTGCATGCTCAAAACGGCGAGACCATTTTAATTTGAATTACTTGCGAAGTTGCTTCATATTGGCTGAACTGGAACACTTAAATGGTTGGGAAGATGGACATTGCCTTAAAAAAGAAATGTATGTTTCCATAACAATATGGATTGCTGCAAGGACTGGGGTAGACCAAAGGGCTTGGATTGCAAGGACTAGGATGGATGAAAACGTTTGACCCATATTCCTAGAATTATAAATATCAGGCCTGATTGTTCTAACAAAGCAATGAGACCTTTGTCCCCCCTACAAACTGGCAATTCCCATCGGCTTACACTCTATTTCCGTAAAACATATGTAGTCATCTTTGCCCGTAAGCTCCTGTTTATATTTTCTCCTTTAGAATATGTAGTCTGTAAAGTTTATTATTGATGCCAGGCTGGCTCCTCTGAACATGTTTGTTCTCTATCCTATTGTCCTCACTTCCTCACATAAATTCTCCACATCTGATATTTCGGTAGGATAAAGACTTTCAATGACTGAGCCACTTGACTATGCGGCAATGTAGACAATTAATGTTCTCTCTGTTCCATTAGGATCTCCGTGAAGGACCTGAAGAGTATGTTGTCCCAGGTCAACTATAGAGTTCCCAACATGAGGTTTCTACGTGATCGGCTTATTGTGAGTTTAAGGCTTTCACTTGCCTCTCTTTTTGTCCATACATTGTTATACTGTATAGAAACTATTTATTAAAGCGTTGTCTCATCATGGACAATTGTAAAGAATCGCTAGGATATGCCACCTATGTTCAAATTCAGCTGCTGTATAGCCAATGCTAGAAGAAAGTGGCATATATACTAAAAAAGTACCGTGTCGCTCCATTTTCTATTAGCATCACTGTGCGTTTCCCGGAGTTGCATGGATTATTGTTGACTATAATAAAATACCATTGACTAATGGCACCCTTGCAGCCAGCTAGGAAAATCAAATTGGAACTGACGGCAGACAAAGTGGCATGGCGCTTTTCTAGCTGCCACTTTGCTTTCATCAGACATCTGCTGATCAGACAATGTCTACAATGAGAGAACTCTTGAATAACATTAGTCTAAATGGATAATTCACCTTTTCTGTCTTGACTTATGTACACCACAAATCAGTAGGCAGTGGTGAACCACAAAGTTCCTATTTTAAGTATTTTTTTTCTTTACTGACCTTGTGGATGGAACTGAAAGTTAAATGTCAGGTTTTGCTGATAGGTAGATGTTTTGTAGAATAGTTTAAGGGGTTTTCCAATTAAATAAGGTCATTGGACAGGTTTACAGAGAAACTAATTCATGGAACCTCTAAAAATTGCAATATAAAATGGTCTTGTAGACAGGAGGTTCTCTTAAAAGAATATGGCAAGGGCAGATACAATGACACCAAAAATCTGTCAGAGAAAGTTGGGTGTAGATAAAGTGTTAATTTGCTTAAATACATGGGATTTTGAAGAATTTTGCCTGTGTTTACGTGCTAATAAACATGTATGTGACATCTGGTGGGTTCCTTCCGGTAACATTTCCAACAGTGTCATATTGTGTCCAGTATAGAATGGCTGTAGTTCTTGTCTTCCCATGGTGGCATATCGTAGTAATCTTGACCGAACGTCCCAAGGGTAAGAGTATGCCCATTCAGATGAGTTAGTAGCAGCAAAATTGATGAGATGTCTCCAAATCTCATCCACATGCTGCAGAGAAATTTCCGTCTTCAATCGCATACCCATCATTGCCATTTCAGATCCACACTGCGAGTAGCTGTGGCAAATTTTCTTCTCACATCCATCACTTTATCCTATATAGTAATCTGGTCTTGCACTGAGATCCCATCCCTTCATGACCCTGGAATGTAGCAGATAAAACGCAAGCCAGAGACTTTTTACTAAATACGATCTCGAAAATCATTGCACACTTAATGGATACTGAAAACCCCTGTCCACTACACTTCTTGCAGTTGAGCCAGTTCCTCGTCTCGCTGCCACTGCTGACAAAATGTGCCCATTCATTCACTTTTTTCTTTTTTTAAATATGTACTCCGGGACCTAATTTTTGGGAAAGAGACCCACAAACTTTGTCACAAATTAGCATTACATTTTGGGGGTCAGCTTGGGAAATTCTTCAAAAGTCACAGACTGTGTCCCATCTAAAACCCAGGCTCTCCTCCTGCTCCAACTTTTGATATTCCTCTGTATTTTTTTTAGAAAATGGATAATGTGCTTACAAATCTTGTATCCCGGCCATATGGAAATGGGTAACCCACCTACAATGCATCTTTGTTTCCCTTAAGTTCAGGATGTGAAACAAAAAGAGAACCTGTCGGCCTCGTTATGAGCTTTGTCAGGACTAATGCCTTCGCTCTTGGCAACATTAGACCTCCTTGGGAACTTCCAGGGATGTATAGCTTTTATTTCAAAGTCCTCCATCAACACACTACTCTTCTCACGAGGGCAGTGAAAGATTGCTCCCTTTCCTGTGGCTCATTGCCCATCCTATAGTATCCTTGTATATTTTCACAATGGTTCTGATTTTTTTTGCAATGCTGGGGTAAACCAGTGGCAAATCCTCTGTGTGTCTCCATATCCCTGTGTGAACATTCACAATCATGCACCAAAGGCGTCCTTGGAGCCGGCTTGTGGACCAACCAGCAAGTGTGGTTAGCAACTGAAGCTATTGTAATGGCCGCCATGTAATAGATATTCTTGGAAGAGGCTTCTAGTAATTGTGCAGACTTCGATCATCCATCCATACTCTCCTTTTGTCTCACTTATTTCTCCTTCTTCCTTCATTACAGGAAGTGGAACAGAGGAACCAAGAAATTAACTATGCCCAGTTTGCTCAGCTGTACCGTTCCCTCATGTACAATGCCCAGAAAACGGTAAGTAATGTTCATCTGACCAATGTCTCTCTATACCATTTTACCACTGATCTAGCCAATCTTTAGTCAGTGATCTGTTATGTCGGGGCGGTGGAATCTGATTATGCTGGAGATGTAGGGAATTATAGTTTAATATATTTAACCAGTTAATGGACATTTTGAATTAAGGAAAAGAAACCAAACAATTCATTAACCTGCTGAAACATAAATGAAAGATGGTGCTGACCTAATTAGAGGCTGCTGTGGTTTGTAAAGATGCAGGATGTCGCTTGAGTCATTAGCTCCTTTACCGTTTCTGTAGGCCTTGGTTACCGAAGACCTACAGTACTGAAACCACAGTCTTAGCCAGAGAAATGTGGCTGAAGCTCTGCATAAATTCATGCTCATCACTTGTCTTTTGCTTTTAGATGCCACTTCCGTTCTTGGAAAGGTGAGTGTCCTCAGTCGAGTTATTCCTAAATCAAAGGTGATCATGAAGTACAGGTAATTTGGCCTACCTACCTGACCAAGAGAGTGTTAGCAGTAGAGCCTCTATGATAATGAAAGAGGGCCATACACATTGCATACAAGTTGGTTGAGATTGGACAGTTATCTAAGGCAGTGTTCCTCAACGTTTTTTACCTTTTTTTTTTTTTTTAAGAGCTACCCTTAGCTTTGAGAGATAGTAGTGAGCCATATCCAGCGATTACCCCTAGTGTTGCCCCTCTCCCTTTTGGACACTATCCTTACACCCAGGGCTTCCCACTTTGCCTCTGTTCTCACATTAAGCAGGCACTTCCCACTATCGGATCCAGCGTCAAAACAACCCTCGAAGGCCTTACTCATCTGAGTAAAAAAATGCTCCGATGCCGAACCAGAAAAGCATGACTAGTGTGCGACTTCCCCACCCCAGCATCTGTATAGCATCCATATCAAATGCTTATGCAATACGTATGTAGTGCGTTTTTAACATAACATCGTCTTTTACATATTGTAATGATCTATATAATTTAAAGCTAGTTTACAAAACTAATAAAACCATATTATATATACAGACATAGATAGATGATAGAAGTTAGAAGTCCTGTAGATGTATAATGTCACAAGCCCCCTACATACGCAGGCAATCGCAGCATATTGTGAATTATTTATTTTCCTCCATCCAATTCGAGCTGAGTAAGAACTTGCAGATGAGCGCTGACTCATGTAATAACCTTGGTGCGAGTGCAATGCGATGGTTTCTCGCATTGTACGCTCCGATTTCACAAGTCACTATTTGCTCACCTGTGTATGCAGTCAGATGTGCACTGCCTTCATAAACGGTCACTTTTAGCCAATGGAAATCTGTTGAGTCAGTCAGAAGTTGTTTTTTTTTCGAACAGGGTAATACATTTTTTAGAGGATAGTCTACCAATCCTCTTCTACGATGCGGAGTATCGATCATTCTCATCACAGGCAGGATAAAGAGAGATGGCACACTCACTATGTAGTAGATGGCAGAGGATCCTTAATAGGTGCTGCTCCTCTTGCACAAATGGTGATAGAGCATGCCCAAAAAGCTATATGATAGAGGTCAACAAGTCAGAGCCTGTCTTTTGGGGTCTATGGCAGGGTGGATTGATTTAAATCACGCCGATTTAAATCAACGATTTAAATCATGATTTAAATCAAATGATTTTTTTCTATTTAAATCAGATCGATTTAAATCGTGATTTTAATCATGATTTAAATCACTGATTTAAATCAAAAGATTTTTTTAATATAAATCACGATTAAAATCTAAAACTTTCAATCATTGTTCAATTAACTCCACACTTCTAGCTTGGTTTCACTTTCTGTAGCTTGGTTTCAGTTTCTTTTTCCATTCAGTTGACATGCCCAAACTTGTTGGATAGTCAGTCAGCAGTACTTGGCTGTAGTAACAATCAAACTTCAGAAGTGATCTGCGTGAGCCATGGCAGGTCGTAAGAGAGACCCTATTTGGAATGAAGGAATAAGACCAGGCTACAAACCACCAAGTAGATTTGATATCTCAGGAAAACATCTTCAGGCTGTATACGACAAAGAAACAGCGGCTTGTACAAAATATTTGAAAGACAAAGTTGTTAACATGAGCTTGGATGGTTGGAGCAACTTCCACAACGACCCATAATTTGCACTTGTGTCACAACAGAAGATGGTGAAACTTACCTTACAGACACAATCGACACATCTGGAAATTCACATACTGCTGAATATTTACTTGAAATTGCTAAGAACTCAATTCACCAATGCCAAGAACAGTTTGGATGTAAAGTAAGGAGCTTAGTTACTGATAATGCAAGCAATGTGGCAAAAATGCGAGCGGAACTGGCACATGAGGATGACACAAATGTCATTACATACGGTTGTTCTGCCCATTTGTTGCATCTTTTGGCAAAAGACCTGCATATTATTTCGGGTGTCAAGGAACATGTTGTAGAAATTGTTAAATATTTCCGCAATAATCATTTTGCACATGCAACCTACAAGGAAATGGGAGGACTGAAGTTGGTTCTACCACAAGATGTTAGATGGAATACCTTGGCTGAATGCTTGGAACTGTTTATTAACAACTGGTCAAAATTAGTGTCCATTTGCGAAACACATCGGGATAAAATTGATGCTAATATACGAAGCAAAGTATTAAATCTTAGTGTGAAGAGAAATGCCGAGGACCTTTTGGAAAGGTTAAAGCCAATATCTATTGCGTTGGATAAAATGCAGAAAGATACTGCAACCATAGCTGATGCCACAGAAGTTTGGAAAGATTTAGAAGGTTCGCTAGATCGCTTGAACCTCTCAAACAATGTAAAGGTTGCAATACACCACCGCAAGGACCAAGCATTAAAAGAAGAACACTATTTAGCCAATATCTTGCATCCCATCTACAGAGGGAAAAAACTATCTGAGGCGGAAATCAACTCTGCAATGGAGTGGCTCGCCAATACTAACCATGACATTGTGGCAACTGTGCTGAAATTGAAGTGTGAATCTGCACCATTTCAAAAATACATGTTTGCAGATAACGTCGTTAATGAACTAAAACCACTGGACTGGTGGAAGTCGCAATCACTTGTTCTTCCAGCGAAGATAATAAATGTAGCTACTCAGCTACTGACTGCATCGGCTTCATCAGCAGGAGTAGAGAGATTGTTTTCTTCATTTGGTTTTGTGCACACCACAGTCCGAAACCGCTTAGGAACTGCTAAAGCAGGACAACTAGTTTTCCTATTAAAAGTCCTAAATAAACAGTAGGCTTAAAGGACTGATGTATTCACTGAAGATGTTTGCTTACTTCAAACGTTAGAGATAGGCTATTGTTAAAAAGTACTTACTCTCTGTAGTTCAATTCTGACTGTTTAATAGTGCAAATAAAAATTATTAGGTTTCATAATCATCAACTGTTTTAATATTTTTATTTGTGTAAAATAAATTGATTTGCAAAAAGACAAAGTTTTGCTTGTGTACAACTTGATTAAAAAATCCTATTTAAATCAAAAAAATCCGATTTAAATCAAAAAAAATCCGATTTAAATCAAAAAAATCCGATTTTTTTGATTTTTTTAAAAAAATCATGATTTTTATCCACCCTGGTCTATGGCCTTGGTGGATGACGTGTTAACAGGCAAGATGGCCATCCCCATAATCTTTTTGAGAAAATAAAATTTAAAAATCTACAATCGTAGCAAAAAAAAATAGATTAGGAAAAATATGTATCAATATGTTGCTTTAATTAATCACATAATAATGTAGGAGATACATTTAAACAGAATGTATGTTCAATTACATAATTTTTATTATGTCCTTCTCAGAGGTGGAGAGCGCCCAGAGCTTTACCGAGTCTCATTACTGGATTTCCAGGGGTTTTTATTGGAATATCAGAAGGTAAGCTACAATAATCATGCATTTCAGGGGTGCAGAAACCATATGAAATGATGAAGGATTTTTAAATTAAGTTTCTAACCACTGCAAGTAATGGCAATTTGCTGCAATCTCCACCATCACTAGAATGAGGGGTATCGGGCACCGTATACAGAAACTTCTAGGTAGTACTCCAGGGTGGAACAGTGAAGTTTTTGTTCAAAGTCATAAAACACTAAGCTATTGGGGTCTCAGACAGAGGTCAAACTCTCAGAAATCTGCAAATCAAATGGGAATGGGGTAACTTGTGACAACAGAATAACCGAGACAGAAATGTGCTCCTCTTACTGTCCCTTGTCTTATGTAAGCAACGGACGCTTATTGAGTTACAGAGATTCATGTAAAGCTGGTACAATTAGGGGGTTTTATCGCCATCCTCCTGGCAATGATATCCTCTTTTCACATCGGATTCTGCAAAATTTTCTAATCTCAGAGGGGCTTGTCAGTAATATGAGGTATGGTTATTTAAATACATGGGCTTCACACTTTTCTATAATTACAAGAGATAAAGTATAGAAACAGTATGATGGCCATGGGGGAACATAGCCCTAACCATCCTGTAAGAACAATGGGACACCCAACAACACCTACCAATCCTTATGGTTTAGGGATACAAAAGGCATCCCATGTATTGCATGAAAGTAGAAAAAAAAATTGAATTTATGAGATATGTAAATGCATCATGTGGACAAAAATATCTGGACACCTACACATTACACCTGCAGGCTCTTTTATGGCACATTCAAAATCCAGGTATCAATATGGAATGAATTTTCCCTTTTTTGTAGCTAAAACAACTTACACTCTTTTGGTAAGGTTTTCTATAAGAGTTTGGACTGTGTCTGTGGGAATTTTTGCCCATTTTATCCAGAAGTGTATTTGTGATGTCAAGCACTGCTGTTGGATAATAGGGACTGTCTCTCACCAAAGCCAGTCTGTCTACTGTAGTTCATCACAATGTGATGGAGTTGAGGTCCGGTCAAGTTCTTCCACACCAAACCATGCCTTTATGGACCTTGCTTTGTGCCCTGGGGCACAGTCATGCTGGAACAGAAAAAAAAATCTTTCTTCAAACTGTTCTCGTGAAGTTACAGTAGAAGCTACAATAGTCCAAAATGTCTGAATGCTGAAGAATTAAGATTTCCATTCACAGGAACTAAGAGGTATAGGCTAACACTAGAAAACAACCACATGCATTATCTCTCCTCCACCAAACTTTAAAGTATCCACAATACAGTCAGACAGGCGACCACCTAATGGCATTTGCCAAAACCAGACCTGGCCATCAGAGTGCCAGATCAAGAAGCATAACAGAACTTATTTCCATTACTCCAGATTCCATTGCCAGCAGCTTTACACCACTCCAAGCATTGTGCTTGTAATGTATGACTTGCACACAGCTGCTCGGCCATGTATACACATGCCACGAGCCTCCCGTTGCCCAGATTTGTGCAGATGTTACTGCCAGATGAGGTTAGGACACTGCAGTTATGTAGTCAGCACAGCGTTGGTGCCCTTTATACTCTACGAGCCTCAGCAATCGGTGACCCCACTATGTAAGTTTACGTGGTTTGACACGTCGTGGCTGAGATGCTGTAGTTCCTAAATACTTTCACTTTTCAATAATATCACTCAGTTGATTGTGAAATATTTAAAAGGGAAGAAATGTCATGGTCTGACTTAATGGTGACATTCTAGTAAAGTACCACATTCACGTTCAATGAGCTCTTTAAAAGGAGCCGTTCTTTCACAAATTAATGTAAAGTCCGAGTGCACGGAGAGAGGCTGGATTTTATACGCATCTGGCAGTGGGACGGAATGGAAAAACTTCAATTTAGTAATTAAGATATGCGTCCCAATACTTTGGTCCATATCGTGTTCTCTAGGGTTATAAACGTAATGTCAATGTTGAAGATAAAGTCATTACTACAAATCACTGTCCCCTCATAATGTAAATGCGGCGCCTGACACAGAATGATGGTAGTTGTGGTTGGAGAGTAGCTTCAGGTCGTTTCATTTCTTGTATCACTCTTGGTTTCAACAGATTATAGATAATTTTTATTCTTTCTCAGCTTTTTTTTTACGTTACTTTTGACTTCTTACAGGAAAAGTGGGCAACTGACCTGCTCCTGGTCCAAGAATTCATGTTCCATTTCCTGCGTGACCCTCTGAGGGAGATAGAGGAGCCATATTTCACTTTAGAGGAGGTGATGGCCCTCAGAACTTCACTTCTGACCCTTTTGCTGGTTGCATGATAGATACTTGTATCTTTACCATTTTTTATTGTGTGTGCAGTTTGTTACATTCCTGTTCTCCAAAGAGAATACTGTTTGGGATTTAGCGCTGGACACTGTGTGTCCCCAAAATATGGACAACCCTCTGTCTCATTACTGGATCTCCTCTTCCCATAACACGTAAGAAATCCTGGGGGGAATTTCCCTCTTTCCTTCTACATTTGTGTCTCTTGTTCTTCTTTGTCCAAACTTCATGGTCACATGTGCCTTTTAACCACCTTCTCGCCTGTGATTTCTGTCACCAGGTACCTTACAGGGGATCAGTTCTCCAGTGAGTCCTCTCTTGAAGCATATGCCCGTTGTTTACGGATGGGCTGCCGCTGTATAGAATGTAAGTTTTGAATCAAGAGTGCCACCTTGTGCAGAATCTGTTACTTTTTTTTTTTTTTTGGATCCACTTTTATTCATAAGTGATAGAATGATAAATTAAAGTCTAAGGTTACCAAATATTTCGATTTATTGGATCGTCAGCGACAGATGGGCAACGTTCCTCAAAATGAACGTAACTTTTAACAACGCCATTGATTTGGGTAGTACAACACCTGTTTTGTCCGTCTAGGTCATATCTTTGTGGAAATGATGATGTTAAGTGTCTGCACACCATTCCTGAAGCATATACTTCATCAGATGTTACTACATCTCAATGATTAGCACTTTGGCCACTTTTCTAAGTGATGACCGCTATAGAAATATGGGCAGGATGGTGCATTGGGGTTAGCATTACTACAGGGTTCGGTCTTGGACTGTATATGTACTCTGGGCATGTAGTGCCAATGAAGTGACAGCATTCTAGATGCATTTTTGGTACTGTTAATAAAAAAAAACAATGCATCCACGGAAACCTGAGCATGGAGATTAAGTGGCGTCACAAGCTAGCTTGGCAGCGTTTTCTGGGCAGCCACCCAAATAAGCACATCATCTGCAGAAATGATTCCTTAGTGTGTCCGAATGACTCCCTGATGAGTGATTAGAGTGGAAAACTCTAGTTTTCACACCATTATTTTAAGCCTTAACCAGTTTATAAATCTGTTCTGGATCTCGTGTACAAATACTCTTGATCTTTGGGCATCATGTGAGCACAATGACTACTAATGACATCTTTTCCAGTGGATTGCTGGGATGGACCAGATGGGATGCCAGTAATTTACCATGGACATACCCTGACCACCAAAATAAAGTTTTCTGAAGTCCTTTTGACCATCAAGGAACATGCCTTTGTAACGTCCGAGTAAGTATTATTGAGTTTCTGGGGAATGCAATGGAAGCTATGAACTTAATGGAGTCTTCAATGCTATAAGTGTAAGGGGTTGTAGTCATTAATGTCAGTCTGATACAGTGCTCCAGATCCACGTCTGCCTGAAGTAGGCACTGGATGTAGCTTGGTGCATACTGATTTTGCTGAAAAAGTATGCAGTAAATTCTGAAGCTCCCTCTAGTGGTGGCTGGAGGCGGAAAGAATTCTATCTTAAAACTGTATCTACATGGGGGGGGTTTGGAGGACTGTATGTGAGAAAGTTTTCTAATGTTTTCACATTTGCCATTTTCTGTTATTAAGGTACCAGTTATCTTATCAATTGAAGATCATTGTAGCATAGCCCAGCAGAGGAATATGGCCCAGTACTTTAAGAAAGTGTTTGGAGACATGCTTTTGACCAAACCAGTGGATGTCAATGCTGATGGGCTCCCGTCACCAAACCAGCTTAAGCGAAAAATCCTCATTAAGGTTTGCATTTTGTTTTTCTCCCAACATATTAATTATTTTTTTTTTTTTTACATTCTTGCATTTTTGGACTTTAAAAGGTTTTAATGTGCTTTCTCACTATTCTTCAAGGCTCAAATCCTAAAAACTAAGGACACCTTTCGCATAAGGAAAAAAAAACATTGCTTTTAAGTGTCCGGCTGCAATCGACATTCATTTGCAGGCTTCCTGATATGCAGTTTTTAGCCTAATCTATGTTTCAGATTTTTCTTATGAGTGTCTTTCCATGTAATACATGCTGGATGTGAGGTCTGTCTATATCAGGGGTGTTGCTGTCTTCAGTTGCTTCAGGTATCGGCAAACCTACAAGGCTGTACTTTCTTGTCCATGCATTTTCCTCCTTGTCTATAGCCTGTTTTCTGCGCCCTCCAAGAAACCGTACTTTCTTTATCGCTTCATTGGGGGACACAGGTAACCATGGGTGCATGCTGCTGTCGCTAGGAGGCTGACACTATGCAAAAAAGGAAAAGTGGCTCCTCCCCCGGCAGTATACACCCACCGACAGGCACTAAGTACCTCAGTTTGTGCTTAGTGTCTGTAGAAGGCGGACCTGGATCTCCCCAGATCCGCAGATAATCCTTTTTCCTTTTCAGGGTTTGTTGTGTTTTATTAATCTTTTTCCCTTTATTTTGCAGATACAGCTTTAGGGAACCAGGGTGTAATTTCTCACCCTGCCTTCCCATATTATGCGGCTCACCCACATCGCAACTCTCAGGCCCACAGGTAGGACCCTATCCCCTGTCACCCTCACAGGTGCTCCAGGGTTGATTCCAGTGGCTGGTCCTTGCCGTTTCCCTCCTCACCCCTCTCCTCGGAGAGGGCTGAGAGGAAGACTGTGGTCACCGGCGGTGACTTTCCCCCTTTCCCTGAAGGGGTCGAGGCCGTCTTCTACACTGCCCAGGATTCAGTGTGGGAAGAAGGATGCGTCTCCAGCGACCCTCATCACCCAAGGGGCCCTGAGCGATCCTCAACGTCGTCCGCAAGTGGAGCCGGACATTTCAGGTAGAATGCCTCACTTTTCCCCAGATGCTGGTGCGTCCTCTGCCCCTCACATTTTCCCAGGCACGGTGCGACCTGTCAGACATGGGTGAGACCTGTGCCCCTCAATTTCGCCAGGTACCTGCGATCGCAGCAAGACGCTGATGCTTCTCAGAGGGAGCCGCAGAGCTGCCAGGATTTTTTGAATCTCGCGCTCCTGTGCGCGCCGCCTGTGAATCTCCCGCCCGCTGCGCCAGGCTCTCCTGGGACCTCCATCTCCTTGGCCCGCTCCCTTGCGCTTGTGCGCTGCGTCCTTGCCGGCTCCT
This sequence comes from Oophaga sylvatica, assembly GCA_033576555.1. NCBI lineage: Eukaryota > Metazoa > Chordata > Amphibia > Anura > Dendrobatidae > Oophaga > Oophaga sylvatica. The sequence continues at coordinate 207,543,577 of JARQOD010000003.1, read as the reverse complement.
CTCCCCTACCGCCGCAGTGTTACTGTGGTGTGTGTTTGCTCTTTGCCGGGCACGTCGCTGCCCGGCACTTTTACTTTCATTTTCCTTTCCTCGGCGGTCTCTCCTGGTCACGCCCCCCTCCCTCCATGTCTCTGCGCGCGCTCTCTTGGCGCCTTTCCCTTAGCAAATCAGGTGCCGCTTTTCACCTTAGGGCACGCCTCTCCTCGGCACTGACCCATCACAGCGCCTGAGTTTCACAGCCCCCGGTCCATCCCCCCTGCAGTGTGCAGCCTGTAAACATCAGCAGACTCCCACATCACGAGGGTCTCTGCGTGCCTCCATCTTAGAAAGCAGCACAGCATCTCTGATACGCGCTGCCCTGCCTTGGACGTACTCTCAGCCGGGGCACACAGCTAACTTCATCAGCTGCAGTTTGCTGTACCGGGCAGGCTCTGTCCTTATCCCCCTCTATACCACGTACCCTATCTAGCGCTCCTCCGCAGTATTTCCACTTGGGCTCCTTATTGCTATAGCGCAACAGGCTCTACCTATGTCCAACCCTGCTGGGGCCTCTTACCCTAAGCCCACTGTGACACATTACGCCTGCGCATATTGCAAGAAAAAGTGGACATCAGGCAAGTCGTCGCCTTTCTGCCCGTCCTGCTGTCCTCCCACCATGTCTGCCCCACAGGAGCACTCCGACTACCGGGATGAGAGAACTTCCCCCGAGTCGGCCGTTGCCATGTCTCAGTCGGTCGCAGACCTGACTAAGGTGTCTCAGTCCCTGGTCCAGGTCCTTGAACGCCTTCCACAGCTCTCCACAGCCACCAGTGCTCCGAATGTCTCCCATGGCGATTCGTATGCACCTGACCTCGACCTTCAAAGGGACAAAACCGTGAGAGGTTCTAGAAAGAGGACTCTGTCTGGCTCTTCATCCAGTTCTCCGGGCTCCTCCGCAGCATCCAAGCTGCTTTCCCCTTCCCATTTCCCCTCTTCGGAGGAGGATCTTGGGTCGGACATAGACTCCCAGTCCGGGTCTGACTCAGATTCGGACCAGACCTCCAAGGTGCAGGTCATGGTTAATAGCCTCATCTCAGCTATCTCTCAAATGCTTAAACTAAAGGAGGACGAGGCTCCTACCCAGGATTCCTCTGTCTCATTTAAACGGGTTAAACGTCCCTCACGCACCTTTCCAAACCACAAGGAGTTTGAATCTACCCTGTCTAAGCACTGGGAGCATCCCGGAAAGCGTTTCCCAGGCAGGAAGCACTTAGACATTCTCTATCCCTTTAACCCTGATCTTCTCAGCAAGTGGGCAGAGTCCCCTAAAGTGGATCTGCCTGTCTCTCGTCTTTTCTCCAAGACGGTCCTGTCCTTGCCGGATGACTCGTCTCTTAAAGACGCTATGGACAGTCAGATCGAGCCTCTGGCCAAATCGGCCTTTGAGGCAGCTGGCGCTTCCCTTTGTCACAGTTTCGCTTCCACCTGGGTGGCGAAAGTCATCTCTACCTGGGCCAAGATGCTTCGCAGGTGCATCTTAGCTTCAGCTTCCCCAGACGAGCTAGCTGAGTTAGCAGACCAAATTGGTCATGCCGGCAAATACATTCTGTCTGCTTCCTTGGACTCGGCAGGTTGTTCCGCTAGAGCAAGCAGCAACATCATGGCTATTCGCCGCATCCTGTGGTTGAAGGCGTGGAGCGCGGATACTACTTCCAAGAGATCTCTCACCAACCTAGCCTTCCAGGGCTCCAGGCTCTTTGGGGCTAGGCTGGACCAGATCATTTCGGACGCTACTGGAGGCAAGAGCACCTCTCTCCCCCAATCCAGGCCTAAGCGTCCTTTTAACAGGAAGGGTCCTCGGCCCTTTAGGTCTTTTGGTCCCTTCACAGCTTCAGAATCCTCTTCACAGCAGGAGAACCCCTCTACTTCAGGAGAACGGAGGAAACATTCTTTCAAGCCCTCCACTGGAAACCAAAAGGCCGTTCCTCAAAGCCCTAGTCTAACAGGTTTTGTTTCAAGTGACGGGTCATCCCCACCTGGAAGGCTTTCCAGGGTGGAAGGCAGACTTCTTTTCTTCAGGGACGTTTGGCTGTTGGTGGTCAGAGATGCCTGGGTCCCTTCTGGCCGCCGGAGTAGTCGTTTCCGTTCCTCCAAACGAATGCTTTTCGGGTTTCTACTCTAATCTTTTCGTAGTCCCAAAAAAAGACGGTTCTCTCCGCCCAGTCCTGGACCTCAAACTGCTGAATCGTCACGTTCGGATCTGCGACTTCAGGATGGAGTCCTTACGCTCAGTGATGGAGCTGGGGAATTCCTCTGCTCCGTAGACATTCAGGATGCGTATCTTCACAACATTCCTATTTGTGCACAGCACCAGAGATTCCTTCGGTTTGCGATCCAGGACGATCACTACCAATTCACAGCCCTTCCCTTCGGTCTGGCCTCTGCCCCCAGGGTCTTCATGAAGGTAATGGCGGCGGTCATGGCCATTCTTTGCTCCAGGGGGATTCTCATAATCCCTTACCTGGACAATTTGCTAATCAAAGGCCCATCCCACCGGGACTGTACTCAGAGTCTCCAAGTCACTCTGGACACCCTGACTTGTCTCGGCTGGATCATCAACCGAGAGAAGTCCTCTCTAACCCCTTCTCAGCATCTGACCTTCCTGGGCATGCAATTCGACACTTATTTGTCCCGGGTGTTTCTCCCGATGGACAAGTTCTCAGCTCTCTGCAAGGGAGTTCGATCCCTAAGGCACCCAGTCCCCCTTCCTCTTCGATCCTGCATGAGGGTCCTGGGGAAGATGGTCGCCTCCATGGAAGCCGTCCCCTTCGGCCAGTTTCACACTCGCCCTCTTCAACTGTTCCTCCTGTCCTCCTGGAACAAAGCCTCTGCCACCCTAGACCACCCTGTTCGTCTGCCTCTCTAAGTGAGGCAGTCCCTGACCTGGTGGACTCTGTCTTCCTCAGTCCTGCAAGGGAGGTCCTTCCTTCCCCTTCAGTGGCAGGTCATCACCACTGACGTAAGTCTCCTCGGGTGGGGAGCGGTTTTTCTCCGGCACACAGCGCAAGGCTGCTAGAACGCCCAGGAAGCCCTTCTTCCCATCAATCTTCCGGAGATCAGGGCAATCTTCCTTGCCCTCCTCCGCTGGCAGTCTCTTCTGGCAGGCAAGCCCATTCGCATTCAGTCAGACAACGCCATGGCCGTGGCGTACATAAACCATCAGGGCAGGACCCGCAGCAAACAGGTGATGGCGGAAACGGCAAAAATTCTGCCTTGGACGGAACGTCAGTTTCCGGCCATATCAGGCGATCATATTGCAGGGGTCGAAAATTGGGCAGCCGATTTTCTCAGTCGCCAGGGCATAGCATCAGGCGAATGGTCCTTCCATCCCTCAGTCTTCCATCAAATTTGCCAGCGTTGGGGCCTTCCAGACGTCGATCTCACGGTGTCTCGGATGAACCACAAAGTTCGCCTTGGTGATTCCGTGGTCTGTTTCAGTTCCCTTATCTGTTTCCTCCACTTCCCTTACTCCCAAGGGTCGTAGAGAAGATAAAAGCGGAAGGGATTCCGGTTATCCTGGTAGCGCCAGACTGGCCAAGGCACCCTTGGTATGCGGAACTGGTAAACATGCTCGCGGACACTCCCTGGAGGCTTCCAGACCGTCCGGATCTCCTCTCGTAGGGCCCCCTCTTCCACCAAAGTTCTCAGTCTCTGAGTTTAACGGCATGGCCGTTGAGGCCACGGTCCTAAGGGAGTCGGGATTTCCTCACC